>SJXQ01004973.1:401922-504909 GCA_006408695.1 Aepyceros melampus | reverse complement strand
CGGGAGTTGGTGATGGACAGGGAGGCCTGGCGTGCTGCGATTCATGGAGTCGCAAAGAGTCGGACACAACTGAGCTACTAAACTGAACTGAACTGATAGTAAGCAAAGGAATAAATTGAAGGAGTGAAGCTATCTGAAGTGTTAGAGAGGGCAACTTCAAAGTGGTGAGTCATGGTCTTTAATCTGGACAAGAAATAAAGTGTGGCTAGAAGAAAAATAGTGGAGAAGGAAATGGCAACCCACTCCAGTATTCTTCCCTGGAGAATCCCATGGACAGAGGAGCTTGGTGGGCTACAGTCCACGGGGTCGCAAAGAGTCGGGGATATCTAACCTGATAGGTTTCAGAGACTTCCATTAAAAAGCTGGGGAAATGAAATTTAAGGAATTGGGAAGCATTGTGGAATAGTGGAAAAAGGTCATTACAGCAAAAGACTTAGGTGTGAAACCAGGTTTAATCACTTAGATGAAATATATGATGTTGGGTAAGTTGCTTTGTTTTGGAGCTTCAACTTTCTCTTACATAAAATGAAGGATAGTTATATTAACTCCATAGTGTTGCTTTAATCATAAAGTACATAGCAGTACTGGCCGCAGTAGACACTCAACTTCTTATTCTTTCTCTTACTAGTGGGGACAAAGATTTTACAGATTCTACTTTTATAGCAACAGCTGCTTGCGGCAGCCCCCAAAGAACAGCATAGGGAGATTTTAGACAGACCTTATGTGTCTAAAGTATAAACTTGTTTGTACAAACACCTGTTATTAGAGTGGCCAAGAGATTTATAAAAGATGGAATAAAATAAATAGTAGACATAAATACACCTAGTTCTGTGTGTATGTGCATGAGAGAGAGAAAGAGAGAGAGGGCTGCAGAGAGGGAGTGAGAGACAGGGAAGGAGGTGGGGGAGAGAATGAATAAAAATGAATGAATGAGTTATGGAATATGGCTGAAGGTGACTGAAATTATATGAAAACTCACCATCTCTGGAAGGAATACTTATTGCTAGTACTTCGGTAACTAGTAACAATCATACAATCTTGATTTCTTGAAGCTAATGGCAGCTGGCAGACTGCTATCCAGTTTAAAGATCTGTAAGTTACCATCTACAGTTTCAAGGGAAACAATATATTTTATGGAATGGAGAGATGATGTCATCAAGAGTCAAAATTAGAAAATAAAACTTGGAAATATAAAGGTTGGGGAAAGAGGAAGAAGGGACAGCTGTCTAAGTGTAAAAGTTACACCTCCTATCTTCTATTTATACTGATTTCCTAGGTGACCTTATACAGTCTCATGATTTTAAATACTATATTTATATATATGTACTATTTTAAAATACTATATATATATGCTGATAACTTTCAAATATGTACCTTTAATTCTAACCTTTCTCCTAAGCTCCAGACTAATATGTTTAATTGCCTACTCTTAATTCTCATAAGTATCTCAAACTTAACATTTCCAAAGAAGAAGCCCTGATTTCTACTGCCTAATCTTTCTTATCAGGGTAAGTGATAACTCTCCTTAGGTCAGTTATCAAAGCTCAGGTCAAAACCTTAGAGTTCATCTTGACTTTTAACTTTCTCTTATCTTCTACTTTGAATTCTCTGAAGGTGAAGGTGAAGTCACTCAGTCGTGTCCGACTCTTTGCGACCCCATGGACTGAAGCCCACCAGGCTCCTCAGTCCATGGAATTTTCCAGGCAAGAGTACTGGAGTGGGTTGCCATTTCCTTCTCCAGAGGATCTTCCCAACCCAGGGATCGAACCCAGGTCTCCCGCACTACAGGCAGATGCTTTAACCTCTGAGCCACCAGGGAAGCCTGGCAAATGTTTTTTGCTGATTTTACCTTCAAAATATATTCTGGATCTGATTACTTCTCACCATCTCTCCTACCATTCTGGCCCAAATGTCTTGCTGGAGTACTCTTTCCACAACCTTTCAATGGGCCTCTCGGTCTTTCACCTTTTGCCAAATCATTCAAATAGAAGACAGAGGATGCATTTGCAAATTTAAGATATTTCATGTTCCACTTCCTCAACACGTCTATTTAGAATAAAGGGATCTTGTTTCTGTTACCTCTCCAACTTCATCTCCTTTCACTTTGCTACCTTCCCACTATTCTTCAGCCACATTGGCTTCATTGCTGTTCCTCAAACATGATAAGCATGCACCATACTCCAGGGCCTTTGTGTTTGTCATCCCCTCTGCTTGGAACACAACTCTAGTTACATGGCATGTCAATGTCTTTGCATTTCCACTGATTTCCCTCATCAGTGAGGCCTAATTAGTCTTTGTAAAACAGAGGACTCTTATCTGTCTGCTAGTCAGGTCCAGACATGAAAATCAAAACTCCTTTAGCTTTTTCAAATGGAGAGAGTGGGAAAAGAGAGGATTTAATGCTTGGGATTGGTTATAAGTGTGTTGCCAAGTTGGAGAAACAAAACAAGAAAAGTGTATCACTAAAGATCAGTAATTGCCAGAAGTCACCACTGTCCCCGGGGGCTGCTGGAGGAGAGAGATGCTACTGAGTTGAGGAGATTCTACTGCTGCTGCCTTTTTCCACCTTCTAATATCATGTTAATGCATCCCAATGGCAAAACATACCTGGACCACAGGGAAAGAGAGCCAAAGAAATTGTGTTTTCAGGCTTCCAGTTTTATTGTATCAGGGAGAGAATACAAGGGTTGATATGGAATAAGTTTCAATAGATTATATTGAATATAATTACATTATTCAATAGGATTGAATATAATGAATAACTGATTATATTGAATACAATTATTATATACCTGGCATATACCTCTTTTACTAGCAATCTTTATCATCTTACTCTGCTTTAAAAATTCATACAATTTACACTGTTTGTTTATTGACTATCCCCCTCCTCCCATCAGAACATAAATTCTATAAGAGGTCAGGGAGCAACAGTTAGAACTGGACATGGAACAATAGACTGGTTCCAAATAGGAAAAGGAGTACGTCAAGGCTGTATATTGTCACCGTGCTTATTTAACTTCTATGCAGAGTACATCATGAGAAACGCTGGACTGGAAGAAACACAAGTGGAATCAAGATTGCCGGGAGAAATATCAATCACCTCAGATATGCAGACGACACCACCCTTATGGCAGAAAGTGAAGAGGAGCTAAAAAGCCTCTTGTTGAAAGTAAGAGTGGAGAGTGAAAAAGTTGGCTTAAAGCTCAACATTCAGAAAACGAAGATCATGGCATCTGGTCCCATCACTTCATGGGAAATAGATGGAGAAACAGTAGAAACAGTGTCAGACTTTGTTTTTTTGGGCTCCAAAATCACTGCAGAGGGTGACTGCAGCCATGAAATTAAAAGGCGCTTACTCCTTGGAAGAAAAGTTATGACCAACCTAGATAATATATTCAAAAGCAGAGACATTACTTTTCTGACTAAGGTCCATCTAGTCAAGGCTATGGTTTTTCCTGTGGTCATGTATGGATGTGAGAGTTGGACTGTGAAGAAGGCTGAGCGCCGAAGAATTGATGCTTTTGAACTGTGGTGTTGGAGAAGACTCTTGAGAGTCCCTTGGACTGCAAGGAGATCCAAATTGTCCATTCTGAAGGAGATCACTTATGNCCGACTAAGGTCCGTCTAGTCAAGGCTATGGTTTTTCCTGTGGTCATGTATGGATGTGAGAGTTGGACTGTGAAGAAGGCTGAGCGCAGAAGAATTGATGCTTTTGAACTGTGGTGTTGGAGAAGACTCTTGAGAGTCCCTTGGACTGCAAGGAGATCCAACCAGTCCATTCTGAAGGAGATCAACCCTGGGATTTCTTTGGAAGGAATGATGCTAAAACTGAAGCTCCAGTACTTTGGCCACCTTATGCGAAGAGTTGACTCATTAGAAAAGACCCTGATGCTGGGAGGGACTGGGGCAGGAGGAGAAGGGGACGACCGAGGATGAGATGGCTGGACAGCATCACTGACTTGATGGGTGTGTGTCTGAGTGAACTCCGGGAGTTGGTAATGGACAGGGAGGCCTGGTGTACTGCGATTCACGGGGTCGCAAAGAGTCGGACACGACTGAGCGACTGAACTGAACTGAACAGGGGCTTTATCTGTCTTGCTTGCTGCTATTGTCTCCAGTACTCAGAATATTATCTGGCATCAGTGTGATAGCATGCTGAGAGAGGAGGGGTTGTAAGAGTGACTGCCTCAGTGGAAAGGAATATTTTATCACTGACATTGTTTAGAATTGCCAGTGCATGCTGATAATAAAGAACAGAATGACTTGTAGTTAGTTTTACTACTGTTTTCTAATTTTCTGCAGACAGCGTGTTCTTTTACGTGAGGTTAACAAAATCCTTTCTCCATTTCTAAGGACAAATTTTCTAGCTCAGTTTCTCTGGAAATTTGACAAAAAAAAAAAAAAAGGTCAACTTGTTAGTAGACAGCATTTCTTATGGTAAAAATGGTCTCTGAATAGTAACTTGTGTATGGAATAGAAGGGATTACAAATGAATCCATAATGGAAAGCCAGGCTTTGGGCTTCCATGAATGTGGTAACATTTGAAACTGGGCATTTCCCTGTAGGGACTCTGGAAACTGCCTAAGATTGTTATAAGAAATACTGATTCCTATGTAAGGCATGGTGCTTTTATGCTGATGGCTCTCATATTCTTCTAGTAGAACTCTTATTCCCTGCATCTAAATGTTACTTGAAGAACAAAGAGAACAGTTGTTGGATGGCTGTGTGAAGTACTATGATGACTGGTCCCACTGAAGAAAGCCTGATGCTCCCCTCCTGAATGCTGAGTTTCCTTTTTAATATCTCAGGAAACTGTTCAAGGTACAGATTACTCATATCCTCTAAGTCTGATGTTTACTTAAGAGACCCTCTGGTGGGTATTTCAGCATGTAACAGATGCCCAACAAACATTTACTGAGCAAATGCATGAGGTTGGAAATGTATGACCACAATTATTTAATTACTGGATGCTATTACTTAAATTTTAACATGCACAGTTTGTCAAAATTAACCAATGTCTACATCAGCTATTCTGTGTGAGTTATAGTTTGCAACTCTGGCTTCCCAATTTTAAAATGATTCCTTCATCCTGAATAAGCTCATGTAGTCACAAAATACAAAGCAGGTTCTGAGTGAGTCTACATAGACATCTTGTATGGCATTCTTCGGGCTGCCTAAGGCTACTCTTCTGCTTATCAACATACCACAGTGGATTGAAGAGGTGGCATATGTGAAGCCATACATATCAGGAGAAATCAGAACTAATACTTAAGTGGAGCTTGTGCTGTGAGTGAGTAACTTATAGACTTATCACATTAATATACAAATGTAATTACTTTTGGCCTCTTTGATATAAATGAATAATTTTTTTCCTATTGTTTTCTGGCTATCTGAGGATCTCAAGCCTTCAGGAGAGATACTATACTTTATTTATCTCTTTTATCTCTAGTTTCCAGTATAGTGTCTGGCACAGAAGTAAACTCAATAAACATTTGTTGAACTATATGGTGACAGAGAGTCATAAATTTAATAACAGCTAACTTTGGATGGGAGTAGGGGGGAATGTCGGAGCTTCCCTGGTAGCTCAGCTGGTAAAGAATCTGCCTGCAAAGCAGGAGACTCCAGTTTGATTTCTGGGTTGGGAAGATCCCTGGAGGAGGGCATGGCAACCCACACCAGTATTCTTGCCGGGAGAATCCCCGTGGACAGAGGAACCTGGTGGGCTAGTCCATGGCATTGCAAAGAGTCGGACATGACCGAGCAACTAAGCATAGCACAGCACAGGGAGGAATGTCAAACTACATGGAACTAGAGATCATGGAATTTAAAAGCATTATCCCTTGGAAAATCATGTAAGTACAGCAGGCCAGAAAACGAAGGGAAAGAGAGTCACACAGGATCTATCAAAGCCTCTTCAAAGATAATCAAGTCTACAGGGACAGGGAACTAAAACTATAAAATCTTCTTTAGGTTCTACCATGTAGGTACCATCTCTAGTCTCATCCTGTCACTATTCCCTACTACTAGTAAATAGTTTTAATAAAGAGTAGAAAAGGTAGCTTAAAAAATACTGCCAATGTACTCTGGGGGAATAACTGAGAATCCAGACCTACAAAGTCATTAGGAGGAAAACAAAAAATGTAGCTTAAACAAAGTTGCCTAATAAATAGCTGTCTATTAGTTTGCTCATTCTACCTAGCTTTCCTAAGGCCCATGAAGTCACTTAGATGCACAAAGCATATACATAAATCTCAAATAAGAACAGTTCATTAAGTCAATCAGTTGAACAAAAATTTCTTTCTGATGCTAAACATAGTGTTGGTTGGTCCTAAGGATAGAAAATCATCACTGTGTAGATCAACTGAAAAGAATGTTTCTTTTGGGTCAGTCAATAGTTTTAGGGAATGACTAGTACACCTATTTGGAGAAGGAAATGGCAACCCACTCCAGTGTTCTTGCCTGGAGAATCCCAGGGATAGGGGAGCCTGGTGGGCTGCCGTCTATGGGGTTGCACAGAGTCAGACACGACTGAAGTGACTTAGCAGCTTAGCAGTACACCTATACTGGGAAGTAAACAGATGTGGAATGCTGATTTATCTCTCCATTATCAAAACAAAATATTCTTTTCTTCTGTCCTTTCCAATAGAGCTATCAGGGCAATAGACCCTTGAAAATGTTCATTTCCAAGTCTAAGAAATGAAAAATAATGGTAGCAAATGGCTTATTTTCAGAACGTTAGAGATTAAAAAACAGATAGAAAAAAAATCCTGTTAATCTTTTTAAAAATAGTATAAAAACTTAAGGAATAACTTGAAAAAAATCGGAGTAGTTTCTGATTCTGCTTTTAGGGTTTGAATTCCAGCAGATTCACTTTTCAATATTCCTAGTTTGGCCTTATAGCCTCCAATTGAAGTTCTGTATAACCTAAGCAAAGAGGGAACAGAAAGTTTTTCAAAAGTTCTCAGAATACTGACTACATTTCCCTTCCTAAATTAGGACTGAAATGACATTTTGACATATTCTGAATAGCATGCCACTAGAGATGCTATCTTTAGAGAGAAAAATGATTTTCAAATCCTTCCTGGTGACTAAAGATCACATGGAATGTTAAGCAAGAAAAGCCATGGTGTCCCAATTCCTTGAATTACTTCTCACACAGAGGTAGCCCATCATCTCAGCAGCAGAGCAGGCACGATTCACTATACCAGCAGACCAAGTACTAGGTTTGCACAGCTGAATATCTACAGCTAGCAGTCAACATTCTGTTTATATGTACTAAATGTGTGGAAGGCCATTGGTTGTCATATTTCATTCTAGTAAATGGAAGGGAACACTTCTTAATATATAATTTCTAGTTCTTCTTTTTCATCTTCTGTACTTGAACTATCCCGAGGCCCATTTATTATTCCCTTGTTATAGAAATGTGGTAAGATCTATAATCCTTAATATTCTATTTATAATATAGAACACAGAATGTCAGAAATGCTTTTCTCTGAAAGTCCCACTACCCCTCTTCCCTTGCCACAACCCGCCCCTCCCCCTGCCTTTTTTACCTCATTCCCTGTTGACATGACTGCAACCACTGGAAACTTATTAACTTCAACCTCTGTAACACCTACAGTTGCCAGAAGACCAATCTCTGAGGGGCCCATGTGGGTTCCTTTGGCCAAAACGCATTCCCCTCTTTTAATGTCATGGCCAATGGGTCTGAAAATCAAAGCAGAACCATAAGCAGTATGACTAAGAACAATATTTTCTCAACTCAGAGGGAAACTTTAGTGTCAGAGAAAGAGGACACTCAAGGGCGAAAAGGGGAAATGAGGCATGGAACAGAGTACTAAAACGAAGAAATTTTTAAAACTTTATGCTTTTTTAAGTAAAAAATTTAAATCACACAATAGAAGACAGAAATAGATTTGTATCTATTGCTGTTAAACAGGAATATGCTACTTTATGTTTGAAAATTCTTTTACAAATTGCTTTGTAACACATTATAGTCAAAAACACCAACTGCAAACTTTCTTTGATGTAAGGCAGGCATTTATATGAAAATATCTAATGCCATTCCAGAGCTTGTTAGCCTTGTGGTGAAGAGAATAATGCTAATGAGGTTACAGCCATGGAGATAATTTCCATTAGAGCACTTAGACTGGTCCAGTTTTGTGGCCACCCCATTCACTTTGCCCCCACAGGAGTGGAAGAAGTGTAACTCTGTTACAAAATATTGAATAAATTAGGACTAATGGAATCAGGGCAAACATATTCAATCATGAGAAAAATCATCTGAAGGATATACACTACTTATAGTAAGACAGTAGTCTCAACTTTGTATATAAAGAGTAGCACATCATTCCATTATTATTGGTAGTTGAGGAGGGGCTTTCAGCTAATTATATAAATACTCAACTTTTAAAGTATCTGTTACTATAAAATTCTCAGTTCCCTAGGGGTAAGGATGGGAAATGCTGGATTATCTAGAAATAGGATCAACTATGGATTATGCAGGCTTATGACTTTGCCTCCTTCTCATGTTGCTTTTGAATAAATCATTTGCCTTTACTAACATCATAAAAAAGTAAGTAGGGCAGACATGGGATACATAATTTAGAAAAATCATTTTGCTACTGGTTAAAATCCCTGAAAGCTAATGGTTAATTGACTGAGCTGTGAATTTATAATAGCCATGCTCTCCTGAGCTCATGATCATGGTAGAAACAAAAGTTGGTTATACATTCTATGTCTTATGAACTTACCTGATATCTTGGCCTGGCCGAGCTTGCACCAGAATTCGTACTTCAAGCTCCTCAGTGCCCTATGGTAACAGCAAATCGTGTAATTTCAAACAGAGCATTCTGACTGAATTTCGATCAATAGAATTTAGCTATTCAGATGCTTTCGTTATGGATAGGCTAAGAATATATAAAGATACAGAGGAACAGAAAATCCTTTGTGAAATCCCTTGAACATGAATTTCTACCACTGGTTCCTGAAAAATTAGGCTTGATCCCAAAGAATAAGTAAACATTTTCACTGATTCTCATACTTTTAAAACATGTACCAACTCAAATATTGACTCATACTTTGTAAATGTCATTCTCAAGGAAACACACACACACACACACACACACACACACAGAGATCTCTAATAGATACAGTGAATGTGTGTGGAGGTAACCTGTTCCCATAAATCATGGGTTTAGCACTATGCCAAGATTCCCAAATATCTGTAAAAATTTCAGTGAAGAGTTACAGTGTGCCTAGTAGTAGATTTCTATAAATTAATGGTGATCATAATTTTTACATTTATGAACTGTGACTAATATTGTGATATTGGAACTGTGTCTTGTCATCTGGCAGAGTGCGGTCTGGATTTCAATGCTCTGCTGGCTTCCTTGATGTCAATAAATTTGTTGGGCAGTTTTAACAGCAGGACAATGTGACCTGTATGCCAAGAGCTGAATTTTATAAGCCTTACTTGTGGGAAGTAAGTACTTGTGGGTGATAAAAAGGAAAATCCTCAAATGAAGAAAAGAGGGTATGTCTCAGGATGGCCAAATTTTACTATATGTTCAGTCTGGGAGAACATATTTTGTCATTTATTCTTGTATTAAAAAATACAAGATATCTTAAACTTTTTCACAAAACAAAATCAGTAAATCTTCCATTGAAACTTTTATTCCTAACTGATCCTCTGGATTCAATAACTGCCAGTACTTTCAGTGAGATAAAGACCTACTTAGAGGCCTTTATTTATAAAAGAACAAAGTCCTTTATTTTAGGAAATAGAGGGGGAATTGACATACATTTCATGTTTCCAGACTGCAGTTTGGTGGCACAGCTTTTCCTGAATTACAGAAAATCAGAGCTGAAAGTGTCATTTGGTTTAAATGCTTGGCTTAGTGAAGTATTCAAGAACTTGCCCAATGTTCTTTGTTAAATTCTTTTGTATTAAAATCTTCACATTTTATCAGAAGCTAGTCTTGATGAGCAAATTTCTCAGCTAGATGGTAGGACAACAGTTAATATCATTGCTTTTTTATCTTGAGGTAGTGTCTTTCCTTGCTTGCAAATGCAATTTCTTGGCTCAAATGTGGTTCAAATTCTGCTGTAATCCCAGTAATGGTCATAAAAACAATTTCTATAATAAAAGGTTTTCAAGCCTAAGGCAATTCCTTATTCACTATACACTACAATGTAAGGTCCTAACATAAAAAAATTGGGCTAATCTCATAAACACTGCAGAAAATGGGCATGACTTATAATACTGCCACAGGAAGGAAGCCGTAAGACCTGGTAATGACGTACATCATCAGATTCCCTGATAAGTTCAGTATCTTCCACCTGTACTACCGCATCAGCACCACAGGGGATTGGAGCACCTGTTGTAACCCGCATGACTTGTCCTGGCATTACTGTCTGAGTCGGCTGGAAACAGAAACACACAAGAAAGAGGTGATTTACTTTGCTCCTGCAAAGGAAACTCTTGCAGATGTAACAGTTTTTGAAACAAACCATAAAAGGAAGATCCTCTGGAGAAGGAAATGGCCACCCACTGCAGTGTTCTCGCTTGGAGAATCCCATGGACAGAGAAACCTGGTGGGCTGCAGTCCACAGGGTCACGAAGAGTCGGACATGACTGAGTGACTAATACTTTCTTTTTTTTCACTTTCATAAAAGGAGAGTCTTATTCATTTTGGGAAAATATAATAAAAGTCAAACAGGTACACTTACACTAAAGAGGCTTTCACTTGACTTAAGGTGATAACTATCAGATGTTTTTCTTGGTGCCCTGCTTTCTTTTTCAAGAACTGCCACTTATATTTGCCACTACTGTCTCTTACTCAGTGTGAATTTTCTTAATATATGTAAAGTGATATGATAGTCTTTAAAAAAAATGCCATGCAACATGATTTTTATGAATGACAATTATGAAAAACCAGCATGTTATCATTTGCTGAAGTTCTGATGTTTGACAAATATAGTATTTTATTAACAAACATTTTGGTTAAATAAAGGCAAGCCAGAAAATTTACTGTTCTTGAAAATCTTTATAAAATATATTAGTGTACCATGCAATTAATAAGAGTTTAGCAAATATAATTATATAATCTAAAAAAATTGTACATTTTAAAAGGGTTAAGATGGTACATTTTATGTTACAAATTTTTCACATAAAAAAAAAGGAATGATTAAGAAAAACTATCTTTCCACTAAATGTACAATCAAAGTAAAACTGGAAATTCATTTGTTAGAAAAGCATTAATCTTATTTCTATAATGTTATTGCTGCAAATAATGCAACCAATAGCTAGTATTTGTGGAACACTCAGTCTATGCTAGGCTTAGGGTTAAGTGCATTATTATGTTTCAGAATATAAGCCCTATAAAGACAGAAATTTGTTTCATTTTCTGTTTGCCTCTTTAGATCACATCATCATTTTCTATCCTGTGCTGTGGCCTAGAGGCTGGCTGGTCTTTGCGGATTGTTTCAACTGGGTTCCCATCACTCCGGCTTCTGGTTAAGTTCAGTCAGTGGGAGGGGCTAACAAGAGACTCACTGGAGAAAACCCTGATGCTGGGAAAGACCAAGGGCAGGAAGAGAAGCGGGTGAGAGAAGACGAAATGGTTGGATGGCATCACCAACTCAATGGACATGAGTTTGAGCAAATTCTGAGAGATAGAGAAAGACAGGGAAGACTGGCATGCTTCCGTCCATGGGGTTGTAAAAACACGGACAGACTTAGTGACTGAACAACAAGAGACGAGAGGGAAGGAGAGAGAGAGAAGTGCAATTTTTATTCCCCGTGCTGTTTCCCTGCTGGGTTGCAGTTTGGTGATGGCTATGTTATATCTAATAGCACTGATGCCACATTTCCTATTAGGTGGCCCTCTCCCATAGCTATCAATCTCCCAGGTCCAGGTACCACTTTCTCTCTTTGCCCCTTCAGACTTAAAGGTGGGAATGAAATTTATTGTTGCTAGCACCTGAATGTTTCACATTCCTTTGTTAGTTTCCTTTAATCCTGTCTATATCTTCAGTAGAGTACTTGCATTCATCTTTAATCACTCCCTTTGCAGACATATTTATTGCTCTATCATCCCAAAGCCTAGAGAGTATCTGGCACAAAGTTGGCAGTCAATAAGTATTTCCAGAATGAATGAATAAGCATGCATGATCACATTATCACAATAGCTACATGAAGCATGTAATCCTTCTTGGCTTACAATTCCAGTGATCTCATTAATTTTTTCCAATAAGTCACTGGAGAAAGATTCTTGAGATCAGATCTGGCATTGAGCTATGTACTTTATATCCTCTTATTCTGATATTTGAATAAGAGACATTTCAGGTTTATCCAGAAATATTATATTCTAATGTAAATAAATGTTCAAACTACTGCACAATTGCACTCATCTCACACACTAGCAAAGTAATGCTCCAAATTCTCCAAGCTAGGCTTCAACAGTATGTGAACTGAAAACTTCCAGATGTTCAAGCTGGATTTACAAAAGGCAGAAGAACCAGAGATCAAATTGCCAATGTCTGCTAGATCATAGGAAAAAGCAAGAGAGTTCCAAAAAAACACCTACTTCTGCTTCATTGACTATGCTTTAGCATAGCCCTTGACCATGTGGATCACAAAAAAACTGTGGAAAATTCTTAAAGAAATGGGAATATCAGACCACCTTACCTGCCTCCTGAGAAACCTGTATGCAGGTCAAGAAGCAACAGTTAGAAACGGACATGAAACAATGAACTGGTTCCAAACTGGGAAAGGAGAACATCAAGGCTGTGCATTGTCACCCTGCTTATTTAACTTATATGCAGAGTACATCTTGTGAAATGCTGGGATGGATGAAGCACAAGCTGGAATCAAGACTGCTGGGAGAAATATCAATAACCTCAGATATGAAGATAACACTACCCTTATGGTAGAAAGCAAAGAGGAACTGAAGAGCCTCTCGATAAAAGTGAAAGAGGAGAGTGAAAAGCTGGTTTAAAACTCAACATTCAAAAAACGAAGATCAAGGGATCTGGTCCCATCACTTCACAGCAAATAGATGGGGAAACAATGGAAACAGTGACAGACTTTATTTTCCTGGGCTCCAAAATCACTGCAAATGGTGACTGCAGCCATGAAATTAAAAGACGCTTGCTCCTTGGAAGAAAAGCTATGACAAACCTGAAAGTCGCTCAGTCGTGTTCGACTCTTTGAGTCCCCATGGACTGTATAGTCCATGGAATTCTCCAGGACAGAACACTGGAGTGGGTGGCTGTTCCCTCTTCTAGGAGATCTTCCCAACCCAGGGATCTAACCCAGGTCTCCTGCATTGCAGGTGGATTCTTTACCAGCTGAGCTACCAGGATTTGTCTGACAAACCTAGATAGCATATTAAAAAGCAGACATTATGTTGCCAACAAAGGTCCATATAGTCAAAGGTATGGTTTTTCCAGTAGTCACATATGGATGTGAGAGGTGGACCATAAAGGAGGCTGAGCACCGAAGAACTGATGCTTTTGAACTGTGGTTTTGGGGAAGACTCTTGAGAGACCTTGGACTGCAAGGAGATCAAATCAGTCAGTCCTAAAGGAAATCAATCCTGAATGCTCACTGGAAGGACTGATGCTGAAGTTGAAGCTCCAATACTTTGGCCACCTGATGTGAAGAGCTAACTCATTAGAAAAGACCCTGATGCTGGGAAAGACTGAAGGCAGGAGGAGAAGGGGACGACAGAGGAGGAGAAGGGGATGACAGAGGATGAGATGGTTAGATGGCATCACCGACTTGACATGAATTTGAGCAAGCTCCTGGAGATGGTGAAGGACAGGGAAATCTGGTGTGCTGCACTCCATGGGGTTGCAAAGAGTCAGACACGACTGAGTGACTGAATAACAACACTGTAATTTTCTACCAAGATAATACATAGAATTGAAAAAAAAAAGCTTAGGGCCCAATGCATTAATTTGTTTCTTCAGCGCCAGATACTGCTTATTATCTGGTATATTTCTTATTCACTAAACCTGACCATTTTGCAGTGTGGTGATTTTTTTTATGAAAAGTATGAATGTTTTGATATATTTGTTTTTTTAGTAGAGGTGTTAATGTCAAAACTATCTCATGAGCTTGTGCAATTAAAATATTTAATACAGACTTAAAGACTTTTTCCTGCACAAAGTGCCTTTTTGGGAAAGTGAATCCCACAGTGAGTTTCAGGTAGTTGCTTCTTAAGCTGAGGTGTGTTAGCCTGCAGGCTGCCTCAATTTAGTCTGGATCAATGTACCATACTATGCAAATTTACTTTAAGTTTTAATGTGGTTATACCTGTAACTTTCCCTGCTTCTTGGCTTAAACTAAGTTTTAAGAAGTATTTTTTGGGTAGCTATTAAAAAATTTGGCTCCTATCCCAAAATAGTAATTCTAAGTGCTAGCTGAAGGATACCTACCAGCTCACTTATATTAAACCCAATGTAAAACAAATTTGGAAAACTCAGCAGTGGCCACAGGACTGGAAAAGGTCAGTTTTCATCCCAATTCCAAAGAAAGGCAATGCCAAAGAATGTTCAAACTACCGCACAATTGCACTCATCTCACATGCTAGTAAAGTAATGCTCAAAATTCTCCAAGCCAGACTTCAGCAATATGTGAACCATGAACCCCCTGATGTTCAAGCTGGTTTTAGAAAAGGCAGAGGAACCAGAGATCAAATTGCCAACATCTGCTGGATCATGGGAAAAGCAAGAGAGTTCCAGAAAAACATCTATTTCTGCTTTATTGACTATGCCAAAGCCTTTGACTGTGTGGGTCACAATAAACTGTGGAAAATTCTGAAAGAGATGGGAATACCAGACCACCTGACCTGCCTCTTGAGAAATCTGTATGCAGGTCAGGAAGCAACAGTTAGAACTGGACATGGAACAACAGACTGGTTNCCAGAAAAACATCTATTTCTGCTTTATTGACTATCCCAAAGCCTTTGACTGTGTGGGTCACAATAAACTGTGGAAAATTCTGAAAGAGATGGGCATTCCAGATCACCTGACCTGCCTTTTGAGAAACCTATATGTGTGTCAGGAAGCAACAGTTAGAACTGGACATGGAACAACAGACTGGTTCCAAATAGGAAAAGGGGTACGTCAAGGCTGTATATTGTCACCCTGCTTATTTAACTTATATGCAGAATACATCATGAGAAATGCTGGGCTGGATGAAGCACAAGCTGGAATCAAGATTGCCAGGAGAGATATCAATAACCTCAGATATGCAGATGACACCACCCTTATGGCAGAAAGTGAAGAGGAGCTAAAAAGCCTCTTGTTGAAAGTGAGAGAGGAGAGTGAAAAAGTTGGCTTAAAGCTCAACATTCAGAAAACGAAGATCATGGCATCCGGTCCCATCACTTCATGGGAAATAGATGGGGAAATAGTGGAAACATGTCAGACTTTGTTTTTTGGGGCTCCAAAATCACTGCAGATGGTGACTGCAGCCACGAAATTAAAAGACGCTTACTCCTTGGAAGGAAAGCTATGACCAACGTAGATAGCATATTAAAAAGCAGAGATATTACTCTGCCAACAAAGGTCCATCTAGTCAAGGCTATGGTTTTTCCTGTGGTCATGTATGGATATGAGAGTTGGACTGTGAAGAAAGCTGAGTGTCAAAGAATTGATGCTTTTGAACTGTGGTGTTGGAGAAGACTCTTGAGAGTCCCTTGGACTGCAAAGAGATCCAACAAGCCCATCTTAAAGGAGATCAGTCCTGGGTGTTCATTGGAAGGACTGATGTTGAAGCTGAAACTCTAGTACTCTGGCCACTTGATGCAAAGAGTTGACTCATTGGAAAAGACCCTGAAGCTGGGAAGGATTGGGGGCAGGAGGAGAAGGGGACAACAGAGAATGAGATGGCTGGATGGCATCATCGACTCGATGGACGTGAATCTGAGTGAACTCTGGGAGTTGGTGATGGACAGGGAGGCCTGGCATGCTGCGATTCATGGGGTCGCAAAGAGTCTGACACGACTGAGTGACTGAACTGAACTGAAGCTGTACATGAGATCTGGCTGTGGCACTGGTGGTAAGGAACCCGCCTGCCAATGCAGGAGATGTAAGCAACATAGGTTTGATCCCTGGGTCAGGAACATCCCCTGGAGGAGGGCATGACAACCCACTCCAGTATTCTTGCCTGGAGAATCCCATGTACAGAGGAGCCTGGCAGTCTACAGTCCGTGGGATCACAGAGTTGGACATGATTGAAGCAGCTTAGCTCAGCACAAAGCGTACAGAAGTTTGTGGCAGATAGCCTTCTCATATGGCCTCCAGTGGTCCCCAACTCCTGGTATTCATATCCTTGGGTAATCTCCTCCTATTGAATGTGGGCATGGACCTAGCAACTCACTTATAATTAATAGAATATGGCAAAAGAGACATCTCTTCTGAAATTAAGTTGCAAAAGACTGACTTCCTCCCTATTGTCTGTCTCTCACCTCCCCTCTCTCCCCACAACTCTTTTCGTTCAGAAACCTTTTTTGGTGATGCAAGCTGCCATGTTAGAAACTACCATACCTGGATGCCCATATGGTAAGGAATGGAGAGAAGCTGTGCCCAGTAGCTAGTGAGGAACTGAGGCCCTCAGTCCAACAGCCTGTGCAGAACTAGATTCTGCTGACAACTGTGTTCGAGTGAGTGTATAAGCAGGCACTTTCTCATTTGAGCCTGGAGATGATTGGAGCTCCTCTTCACATATTGATTGCATCTTGATGGTCAAAGACCCTGAGTCTGAGAACCCTACTAAGCCATGTTCATGTTCCTAACTAACAGGAACTGTGAGATAATATTTTGTTTTAAGCCACAGGTTTGGAGGTGATTGGTTATGCGGCAATAAATCACTAATTCAATGGACAAATCACCACCGTGTTTTGTTCTGTTCTTATTGTAGGAAAGCAAACTCTTCTTGTGGGAAAGAAAATACCTGAATCAGCCATCTCTTGCCCCTTCAGCAGAAATATTTCTGAGTAACTTAAGTTGAAAGTGTTACTAATCTGTAGGAATGCAGTGTTTCATTCTGCCTGTCCTTAAGATCAGAAGCCTCAGATGTTTAATTCATATGCTAGCCTTCTGAGGTCAGGATTATTATCCCTATTTAGAGGATCTAGAAATCCAGGGAAGAAGGTTGAGTCGTTTATCCCAGGTCACAGGAGGGATCAGTGTCTGAGCTAGGATTACAGTTCAGAAAGCCTCAAGAATCCAAGACCTGTGCTCAGACTGTACTTATTTCAAGTTGCCTTGGCCTACTTAATAAGTCTTCCCGCCCTCATCCTGCCCCAGAACCTTCTGTTGAGTTATTTTAGCTCTGTCAGCAAATGGGAAAGATGTCTACAGTCTAGAAAATACACCAGATATTGGCTGGTTGCAGTTGGGCTCCAATATAGCCTAACTGGCAGTTTCTTCTCAAAAACTGGCTTTCATAGAGGGAAATTTCAGAAGTTTTTTTTTTTTTTTTCCCCCCATGTAGAGATGGGAAAACAACTTAGGTGGCCTTCATTAGTCTTCATCTTGTTCATCAGAACTCTAATGATTTAGTGGGAAACAGCAAAGGAAGTTGCATAATACTGGAAAATAACACCAATAGGACTTTGCATAGCTTTAGGAATATATGCTGGTATCTGGCTTTCTATTTAAAATTCTTCCCAACAACGGCCCTTTATTCACCATCTACATTTATTTTGGTTTCCAGGGTTGTTTGAGGCATAATTTAGAGAGAGAGGAAAAGGTGTGTTTTGTGTATGTGTGTGTATGTGTATGTGTGTGCATGCACACATTTGGTGTTATTGTTAATATTATTAAAAGTAATAAAGTTCCTGGGCATGTGTGAAAGTGAACGTGAAATTCTGAAAAAAAAAAGTAAAATTCTGAAAAATATTTTTGGAGTACTAGACTTACAGGCAGAATATCTGGGCTTGCCTTTGCATTTTTGCCAGCTTTGTGGCCTTGAGAAAATCAGTTATACTCTCTGAAGGTAAAAGGACAAACTGAACAGTTCTTTTCTGGTGAAGAGTTCAGAGTGATGGGAAAGATGGATAGATGCCTTACTAGCTATGGGACAGTGTAATTCATGCTATAAGAGTTATGAATGAAGTGTTCAGGGAACCAGGAGGGAGGGACATTTGAACCCAGTCTTGATAATTCACTGCATACAGTACAGAAAGTATTTTAATTAGAAAGACATGGCCTGTATGAGAAAGGATAGGTCCTGGATGACTAGACCATTTGAGTGACCAGATATCCTGAAGTAATTTACAGGAGATTAAAAAGGAGAGTGAGGAAGAGGACAAGTCTGAGCCAGGATACAAGTCTAGACTCCTGTGAGAAGAAAGAGCTGCTCATGAATTCTGCCGTGTATTCATTCATTCAGGTTTGTAATCCAGGCACCATGATGGATATTTAGCAGAGACACAGGAGTGAAGACTGAATGCCCACTTAGAGGGGACCGTCAGTCTGGCTGGCAGAGTGGTTTGAAGATAAGCAGGGAAATATGTAATTAACAGAGCAGCAGAGCAGCAGCGAGGACCAAGAAAGATGAACGCAGGGGACGCAGAGGCAGAGAAACAAGAAGAGGGGTGCCTCAGCTGAGTGCTGACTGAGGGCTAGGAGGGGGAAAGGAAGTTTAGAGAAGGGAAAGAATTTAAAGCCAAAAAAAAAAGAGGCATGTATAGAGTCAGGAACGAGAGCCCCTCTCTAGGTTGCTCTCGGAGCTTTGTGGCAATGTTACTTTTCCATCTCACTTCAGCACTGTGGAAAACATAAGATACCATAGGCCTGTGATGCGTGGTAAGGGGTGCCAGTAAAGAAAGATTCAAATAGAAAAATAAGCAGCAACTCTTACTGTAAGTTATAGAGAGACTTCTCAGAATGCAGACAGCATGATGCTATGCCCAGAATCTTTCATTGCTTAGCATCAGGAAAATTGAACATTAATTTTTTAAATTAAGGAAATGGCAACCCACTTCAGTATTCTTTTTTTTTTTCTCTTTCTCTTCTTTTATTTTATTTTTTAAATTAATTTTTATTTTTTAGTTTATTTTGCTTTACAATACTGTATTCGTTTTGCTATACATTGACATGAATCTGCCATGAGTGTGCATGAACTCCCAATCCAGTATTCCTGCCTGGAGAATGCCATGAGCAGAGGAGCCTAGCAGGCCACAGTCCATGGGGTTACAAAGAGTCAGACACAACTTAACGACTTATACTTAAACTTCATGTTTCAGTTGCTTTAATGGTCACAAAATAATTCATTATTCTCATCAAATTAATTGTAAATTTAGAAACTAAGAGATAAATGGAAGAAGGGGCTTGGGAGAGTTGATACTGAAAGGAAGAAGAGATGATAGGAAAGAGAAGTGGACTGGGCTGGCATTCAGGCAGGCAGACATATGTTTATTATAACAAGCCATATATACATGAGTCACTGTTAAAAAATAATACTCAAGGCTTTGAGTCTATTTTATATAGTTAATTATGAAACCTGCAGTTATTTTCAATATATATTCTCCTCAATATTAACTTCTATTCTTCAATATTCTTTATCTCCTCTATATGACTTTTAAAAATAACTTTATACTTTTCCCAGTTCAGAGTTACAATTTCTTTGAAGAAAGCACATGTTATTTATGGAGCAAGAACAATTACAACGGTGAGAAGCTCATAAATCTATAAATCTCTGATATTGATAGAGAGCATTGTTTAACCAATAGAACAATTAGAAGAGACACGTTCTTATCATCAATCGGGTCTTAATTTAACAAAGGAAATTTCAGTTGTCTAGATTAAGTAGCTGACAATTTCATAAATGTGTTTGCATTTATCATTCAAATTCCTTATTAAAATCTTAAAATGTTTGAGTTATATTTTTCTTCAAATGATGATAAAAGTGTAAATCAATCCCAGTAAAGTCCATATGCACTAACATTTCCATACTCTATTTATCATACTATTTTTCTATATTCACTTTATACATGAATATTAAATATGTTTGACTAATGCACTTCTTTTAGAGACCTCTTTGAGAAAACAAAGAAGCAAAACTTTATTACCTCAATTTTAACAAATTTTAGGAAGTTCAGAGACTCACACCTTTTTCTGTAAACACACTGTTTATTTAATAATAAAAGTATATTCAGTACAATAATTTACAGATTTATAACATGGGAGAAAGTGTGACTTTAAAAAAAAACAATGTTTCTGTCAATGATTTGATAAGAGAGCTACTTCTCTAGACAAGACTTTCATAGCTCATAGGACAAACACATGGAGTGCATATAAGAAGCAAAAAGGAAAGGATACAGTAATTAATGGTGAATGCCTTAACATAATAATTAAGTTTATTTAAATACTATGGCTGTAATGAGGAAAAATCCATTATTTGATTCCTTGATTTCAGAAAAAGAAACTGTGGCCAAATACTAGAAAAAAAAATTGAAATAAGTTTAAAAAAAACTTTAAAATTTTCAGGAACTGGAAGTTTCTTAAAAACACTATATTAGAAATCGAAGAGAAATGTCTTGCACATATTAAGTAGTCTGAGCTATTAATAAATTCCCTGTGCAGATAAGTTGTAAAGTAAAAAGCAATCACTCTTTGGCGGGAAAAAAAGTATACGATGGATCAACTAACTAAGGATAGAAGACACCACAAAATTAATACAGGGCGTATCAGTGAGAAACCAGAGCAATCCACATTTCTTTAGATTTCATGTGCCTATTTTTTGGAGGATACAAAGAAAGTAGAAGACATACCCCTGAGCTAAGGGAGTTTATAGGAGAAGGCAATGGCACCCCACTCCAGTACTCTTGCCTGGAAAATCCCATGGACGGAGGAGCCTGGTGGGCTGCAGTCCATGGGGTTGCAAAGAGTCAGACACAACTGAGCGACTTCACTTTCACGCATTGGAGAAGGAAATGGCAGCCCACTCCAGTGTTCTTGCCTGGAGAATCCCAGGGACGGCGGAGCCTGGTGGGCTGCCGTCCGTGAGGTTGCACAGAGTCGGACACGACTGAAGCGACTTAGCAAGGGAGTTTATTATCTACTTGGGGAAGTAAGATGTACAGTGGAAAACACGGACAAGTAGTGTGAGGTAACAGCATTATTTAAGTGACATCTGTTAAAGGAAAGATGGCTACCCGCCTGGGCATTGGGGGGCACTTCCTGCAAGAGGCAGTTTACAGATCAGATGTAATGAGGTGTTGCATTTAGATTAGTCAAGAGGAGAGGAAAACATTTGCATGTCAGGGTTCAGAAAATAAATTGAGAGGAGATAAAGAACTTCTAACAAAATAGTTAAAGATGAAAGCATGCCAAAACACAACATTGCACAGAAAACCAGCGAATCATTTGGCATTTACCCAGAAGTCAGTCAATGAGCATTTATTGAGTATAATTTGTGTCCAGCTCACTGCTAGCTACAGGGAAGAAAGGTAGTCACTGCTAGCAACTTTTACATTCAGGTGGCTCAGTTTCTTGCATCAGGGATGAGAGTGACAGTTGAAAATATGTGTACCACCTTATGATGGCAGAGAAACTTGTACTGTATGTGCTGTGTGTGAATTTGTGAGGCACAACCCTACTTTCACTTAGGAAAGGGGAAAAGGAACAAAATAAAAGCCAGTGGCTTCAGGAAGGAGATACAAGGACCTTGAAAGAGTGGCTAGGATTAAAATAGGCTAGAGTTCAAATAGGCACCACTGCAAAGCAGGAAGGGCATTTCCTGAAATTGGGTGAACGTATTCTTTGCAGCTGTTCTAAGAGATTATCTATCTAGGGGATCTGAATTTAATTTTCTTTGAATAGTTGTTTTTGACACGTTTATACCAAGTTCGTATTTCCTATGGTATGTTTGTTTCTCTTTCATTTTTCTTCTGATCGTTGGAGGTGTGATCTTTGCAGCAAGAGAATTTCTAAAATGCAAGTCTTCCTTGTATTGTTCTAATCAGAGAGAAATCACTGACTATAATACGCATTGAGTCCTTTTCCTAGTGTTTAAGTATTTACACTTGTTTAATATGCAGTATTTGTTTTTTACTATTGTTACTATTACAATTCCCTTACAGGTGTGTTTTCAGTAAAATTTGACTATAAGATTTGAACAATATGAACAGAATCAGATGAGTGTTTTGAACAGATGAACAGAATCTGAGATCCGTGCACACATTTATTCAGTTTCAAAGGCATAGAATGCCTACTGTGTTCCCAGCACCCTAGAAGATGCCTTGTGGGGAAAAAATTGAGATTGGGGTAACTGAAACCATAGATGCTACAGCGGTTGGGTTCATGATCATTATGAAACCAACATTCCATTAAAAAAAAAAAAAAAAAAAAAAAACCCCTCAGATCCTGATAAGTGTTTGGTCTCCTAGCAGAAGATAGTGAGATTAAAAAAAAAAAAAAAGAAAAGAAACACATTACATTTGATATTCTATAACATATCTGGAGACCCTCTGCTTTCATTCCAACTTAACTGGAATATCCTGATGAGGGTTAGAATTGCTGTGCTAGTTAAAAAGTATGGAAATAAATTGTAACCCTTCCCTCTAATATCTGGATATTGCTCAGTGGCTGGTGCAGTGGAGATGGGTTGGTAACATGGCTGGTTTTATGAGTGATAGCAGAAGCTTATTTCTCTCCTTTTATCACAGACTCAGTTGGCCAGCAGTGCTGGTAATGACTGGATTCACATCTCAATCAGTGACTTGGAAAGTGTGATTATTCTTTGTTTTCTTAACTGTTGACATACTTAAAATTTTGGAGCACTGAAAAATGTTAGATAAATAGCTTTAACTTTAGATATGGTCACTTACAAAGCATTAAGAATACCCTCATATTCTATTTATAGATACATTTAGGGCCCAGAATTGGAAAAATAACAGGCTTAGGAGTTGGAAAGACCAGAAGTTTCTGCATTCTTAATCTATTACTAAAGACTTGAGTCTCTAACTTGGCCTCTCTTAACCTGAAATTTCTGGTCTAGTAATTGGTGTTAACAGCCTGATCTCATAGACTTGTTTAGAGAATTCCATGAAATAACCAATGGGATAATCCATCTCCCATGATGATTGCTCTGTAATTATTAGTTCCCTTCCCTTACTCAACAAAGTATAGATCATCAAAAATTGGAATTAGCAGAAACTAGAGGTTACAGCCAGCAAATTCTAGCCTAAGAATCCCAGATAATAAGAATGGCATATGAAAGACACTATATTTAACTGCTTTTCCCACTCATTTTTATTAATCACACACTTCTACCAAAACCTTTTGATATTTCAATGAAAGGTGAAAAATTGTAATTAGATGGGAGGAGTGGTACATTTAGAATTAAGCATGAGGAAAGCTTGTAAGAGCACAGATGGATGAATGCTAAGAATCCTGTTTGCTAAGTGATTCACTACGTGAGCTTTGGGGAAATGGCTCTTCTATAGTTTTCAGTAGTTTGTGATTTCCCCTTCAAAGCAGGATCTTCAAGGGGAACAGAATATAACCTCTGTCTAATTCCACTCAGTATTCATTTCTCTTTTGTTTGCAAGGTATTAATTATTAAATGTGGCTCATATTGATAATTATATTGGATCTTATTTATTAATGACTCACTATTAAGCTTAAGCTTAATATCTCCAGAGGTTCTCAGGTCTCTATTTTTGCAGTTCATTGCTCTTTTTCACTTTCCAGGACTGAATGCTGAGAAGGTTTCAAATGTGGGGGCCTAAGGTAGATGGATCTTGATGGTGTAATTACCCACAACATAGTTCATTACCACGAATGGAGTCATCCATGCATCCAAAACAGAGAAGTGGGCCTACAGAATAGTGAACGAATAGGCAATAAATCATTACACCAGGGAGGGCAATCATACACATGAGCAGCAAACGGCCAGAGCACAACAGAAAGGCACACACTATTTCTTTCACCCAAGGTAAGCATGTTTTCTTTTGGTTCTTTTTCAGAAGAAAGATTTCATTTTCAAATGCAAAATGTTTTTCCTTTTTTCTTTGAGGAACGTAGATATGATAAGAGATGCAGAATGATGAAGATAAAATCAGCTTGGGATACCGCTTCCTCTGGCCCTCATTTTTTTGCTTGGGCTTCCCTTATATTGAAAATTACACCTAATTCCTTACATTCAAAATATCAGTGACATGGATTGTAAATTTACACTATGAGAGGAGGAAAATTAACTGACTTGTTCCACATGGTAAAAAGTATATCCTAACTTGCAAACGTTCTTAATGTGGATTTTAGAGAACGGTTTAATTAGCAGCAACAAAACCAGTGAACCTCACGTCTCCAATTCCCATATGGTGCCTGTGGGACCCACAGAGTCGTTGAGTCATGGTCTTCCTCAGTTAGGAATCTCTCCCTCAGAACTCTCAGACTGACATTTCACTGAGCAGACAAGCTTTTCTCCCCCTGGACTCCCTAAGGTCTCTCTAGCAATTGTTTTCCTGTGGTTTACTGCTCCCAGAGTGCCCCTCTTTTGTAGTCTACTTCCAACACCTCCAAAGTAACCCCTTCTTGATTTTTATCCTAAGTAACAGATATTCTTAACGAGCCCTTGCTCATGCATGGGAAGGAAATTTCCCTGTTGCACCAGTGCTCAACTGAGATTTCAAAGCTTCTACCCATCCCTGAAATTAGAAAAACCGAAATCTTTCATCCAGGTAATTATAGTTTCCAACCTCTCTGTTTTGTCTGGCCAATGGAGTCACTCCTACTCATCCAAGATGATCACTGTCTGCGGTGGTTTCAGTGTGAATATGTTGGACAGCATTTTACATCATTTTTGTTGTTGTTGTTGTGTGTGTGTTGCACACGCATGCATAGGGGGTAGTTTGGAAAACATGTCTGGGAATAGGAGTATTTTTTTTTTGCACTTTTTCCAACGGGTTAAATGTGTTAAATAGATATTTAAAATTTTGTAGTTTTAGAATGTATTTAGATTTACAGAAAAGTTGCAAAGATAGTACACAGAATTCTTACCTGTTTCCATCTCAGTTCTTCTATTAACATTTTACATCATTGGAAAAGTACCTGATGCTGGGAAAGATTTGAGAGCAAGAGGAGAAAGTGGTGACAGAGGATGAGATGGTTGGATGGCATCACCGACCCAATGAACATGAGTTTGAGCAAACTTCTGGAGATAGTGAAAGACAGGGAAGCTTGGCGTGCTGCAGTTCATGGGGTCTCAAACAACTGGAAAAGACTTTGTGACTGAACAGCAATGACAACAAGGCTTCCCAGGTGGCGCTAGTGGTAAAGAATCCGCCTGCTAGCGCAGGAGATGCAAGACATGGGTTCAGTCCCTGGGTCGGAAAGATCTCCTGAAGGAGGAAATGGCAAACCATTTTTCATTTCCTCCAGTCCACTCCAGTATCCTTGCCTGAAAAATTCGATGGACAGTGGAGCTAGGCGGGCTACAGTCCGTAGGGTTGCAAAGAGCTGGACATGACTGAGCATGCACCCAAATGGTCCATTTGTCACAGTGAAAGGGCCAGTGTTTGTATATTATTATCAACTTAACTCCACACTTTATTTGAATTCCACTAATTTCCCCCCCCCTCAGGTCCTTTTCTGTTTTCGGATGCACATTACATTTAGTTGCCAGGCCTGTTCGTTTTCTCTGTAACAGTTTCTCTGACTTTTCTTGTTTTTGAGAACCTAGGCAGTTTTGAGGAAGACTTGTCAGGTATTTTGTACACTGTCCTTCAGTTTGGATTTATCTGACATTCTCCTCATGCTTAGACTCAGGTTATCTTTTTTGGAGGAAGAACATAGAGGTGAAGTACAATTCCCATCCCATCATGTCAAGTACACAGGCTATCAACATGACTGATGATGTTATCTTTGATCACCTGCTGAAGAAATGAGGCCAGGGTTCTCCCGTGTGCAGTTCTTTCTTCTCTCTCCCTTTTCTGCACTCTAGTCTCTGGAAGGAAGTCAGTAAGTATGTAAGTAAGTATAGCCCACACTCAAGAGTAGGAGGGGCTTTAACTCCATATCCTTGAAAGGAGAATATCTACATATGTTATTCTGAATTCTTCTGTGAGTGAGATTTGTCACTTCTTCCTTGGTTTATTTATTTGTTAAGTCATTTATTTTATCACTATCTGTTTTATTCACTGCTAAGAACCTAAGCAGTGTCTGTATATAGAGATCATTCAGTTAACATACCTTAAATGAATTAATGTAATCACAGGGTCAGGAAGAACCCAAATGTTCTCTGATCACTTCAACATAAATTTGTGCAAAAATCCTAGTATCTCTTCTTTCAGTCCATGAAAATGGGAAAGAAAACCTGCCTGCAGGATTGTTGTAGGATATTGGTTAATATAAGCACAATTCCTGAAACATAGAAAGTATGCTGGTAATAGTGGTTATTCTTACCTTCTGGAGATGTTTATTATTCACTTCAGACATTAAGTCTATGAGAATGAAATTATCATCCATCACTGTGGGCTACATATATATATATATAATTCAGATAATATTTCTTTTAAAGTAACTGGGAATCAAACTATAGGTTGATGTTCAATTTATACTTATAAATTAATTACACTTCTCTGCTGCTGCTGCTAAGTCACTTCAGTTGTGTCCGACTCTCTGTGACCCCATAGATGGAAGCCCACCAGGATCCCCTGTCCCTGGGATTCTCCAGGCAAAAACACTGGAGTGGGTTGCCATTTCCTTCTCCAATGCATGAAAGTGAAAAGTGAAAGGGAAGTCACTCAGTCATGTCTGACTCTTAGCGACCCCATGGACTGCAGCCCACCAGGCTCCTCTGTCCATGGGATTCTCCAGGCACTTCTCTAATGGAAACACAAATTCAACGTTATTAAGATTCAGTTGATATTCTGATTTAATTTCTCCACCTCTAGAATTGTGGCTCATAAAACTCTTTGTTCTCTTATATTTTGCATGCTAGACTATAAAATTGTAAATATAAATAGCTTTATTTTAATGATGTATAAAAAATGCTTTTGTGCCTTAGAATAATAAAAAGATTCAGTAAAATGATTCTGCAGAAATAGTATTTACTATGTTTAAATGCAACAATGTTTTATTTTGAAGGGCAGTAATTATAGCTGTGGTTTGGCAATAAGTTAATGTTGAAGCTGTCAGAGAACATTTGGGTTTCTTCTGACCTTGTGGCTATTTTTGTTTATTTCAGATTTATTAATTAAACTATCATGACATGTAGACATTGCTTTAGGGATTCAGAAATAAAATAGATAATGATTCTGCTTCAGGACAATAGACAACAATAATTTTAAAAGTGTATGTATTCTGTATTAGGGGATACTAAGTGCTTTGGAGAAAGACTGAGGGAGACTAGAAATGCAGGATGGAGGGAGGCAGTGTAATTTGCTCTTTTATTTGGAAGGACACATTCATATGGTAGTGTTTAGGCAAAGGCCTGAAGGAAGTGAGGGAGTGAGTTATCCTGATATCAGGGAGAAGAACATTTCACATGGAGAAAGTAGCACATGCAAAGGCCCTGAGATGGGAGCATAGTGTAAGTATTTTAGGGACTCCAAGGGACACTCCAACTAGTGTTCATTAGAGCAAGTTTTCGATATGTGTATTTAGTATTCATGACCAAACTAAAATGGAGTAAAATTTAAAAACTCATCCACATTTATTTTAATCTTTAACCTCTATTTATTTCTGTAAACACAGCATCTTTCCTAACAAAATGTGCAGTAGAATATTTGTGCTCCTGTGAGCTGGCATTCTCATTGCTTTTTCTTAGAAAAGAAATTTTGTTTAAAATTGCTACTAAGATTTGATTCAAGAGTCTTAAGCTTCATAAAAGCTTTGTATGGACTTTTTCTTTTCACAGAACATGTAGCAGATATACATTCTATTTATGTTATATTGCTCCACAATAGCCTTCTTCTCCCAAGATGGTGAGCCTTGCTATAAACAGATTCACTGAGACCTGGTCACTTTTTAATATGAAAAGCAGTTATATGAATACTGTTATGCTCCCAAGAAATATATTCTTCAGTATTTATTATAATGTTAAAGAGAAACTGTTATATTTATTGATGACCCATTTAGTCCCATAGTTGGACCAAATTTCATGCTCTAAAATGTCTTGGTTTAAAAACATTTTTAAAAATTGTTTCTCAAAATATTCACATATGAAATCTTCATATATAACAATTAGGTCAAATCAGAGATTTTTTCCTTTATCCCCAGTACAGGGTTCACAGAGGTCTGTGTTTTCATTGGAGCAGACAGTCAGATTTCAAGTGAAGGGTTATTGTTTGGTGCTTTGTGATATCTTCAGAGAGACACATTTAGTTGGGTTGTGCCTGCTAAGAGCACTGCTATCTTCCCTATAGATTTCAGACAGCAAAAGGGCTGTCATCTTTGTGGAATGTTATCACTGTATTTGGATTGAAGAGCATGGCCTAAGTCGAGAGGGGTGTGTGTGTGTGTGTGTGTGTAATTTAGTTTTTATTTAGCTTCCATTTGGCTTAAGGTGAGAAGACTTCATGTATCTTTGGAAATGATATTTGAAAATGACATTTGGTCATTTGGCTAAGTTGGAACTAGGGCAACTATTTTTTTTATCTAAAATATTGCTTTTAAAGATAAATTATGTCTCCTCATAGAGTTTTGTGTGTTTTCCAGATAATTTCTAAAAATAGAAACATCATAGTTCTGTGTGTTTTCCAGATAATTTCTAAAAATAGAAACTATGATCATAGAGTTTTGTGTTTTCCAGATAATTTTTAAAAATAGAAACATAAAAAGTGATTGCATCTTGAAAAAGAGAAGCAGTTGTCCCAAAGCAAATGTTTTTCAATAAAAAGATATTTTTTATCCCTTTCTAAAATGCAAGTGAAAGTCACTCAGTTGTGTCTAACTCTTTGGGACCCCATGAACTATACAGTCCATGGAATTCTCCAGACCAGAATACTGGAGAGGGTAGCCTTTCTCTTCTCCAGGGGATCTTCCCAACCCAGGGATCAAACCCAGGCTCCCACATTGCAGGTGGATTCCTTACCAGTTGAGCCATAAGGGAAGCCCTCTAAAATGCAAGTGTTCTATATAACATGCTTTTGCATGCGCTGTGCAGGTAAATTGCTTTTCTGGGGGAAAAGAAGGCCCAGACTTATAGCATTTGCTGACTTCCCTATTGAAGATACTTCTACTATGGCCAGTTTCAAGCTGCTTATAATTTAACAACTGGCTCACCAAATTCTTGAAAATTCAGCAATCAGCTTTAGGGAGTACTTAGGAGTAGGTTTCAGCATGCTTACAAAAATACTTATTCTCTTTCTTTAGAAAAGTGTGAATGTGAGACTTACCTTGGTTAACTTTAAAACTGTTTGAATTTTCTTCTTTCAGTTTATTTTTATTACTTGTCAGGTCTTAGTTTCTGTTAATCTAACAGGGACAGGACAGTACCTTTCTGATTATGTGGAAACTGAATGAAGTACTGGAACAGCTGACCTTTGGATGGTCCAATAACTTATTAAATTAATAGCACCTAGTCTAAAGGCACAATCGATATCACCCTGAGCTTTTCCCCAGTTCTCATGACTTCAAGGAATTTCCTCTTTCTCTAGGCTAGACTCATAGCATCAGCATAGCAGTTTCATTTACACAGAAAAAAAATCACTAACTAAATTTGGGAATTGAATGCAGTATTTTCTCATTTTTAATATGCTATCAGTTATAAAATATACCCTTGACTTATTATGAGTTCTCATGGAAAATAAACTACATGAAATGTATTCATCAGTTGAATTCTCTTTCAGAAAGCTGTGTGTGTATGTTTGAAAATTGAGTCTACAGTTTGGAAACATGATGGTAATGTTATATAAAAAGAAAGCTTTGGTATGGTGTGAGCAAGGTTGAAATAGGATTACCTATTTCAGGCTTGTCTCTTCAATTGGAGGAAGCAGACTTTTTTTCTCCTTCAGAAGTTTCAAATCATTGAAACTTTTATGTCACAACATTTGTGGGTATTGTATTGATGCCAAACTATTCTATTTTCTATCAGAAAATGAGCTTTGCAACAATTTTTTTCTTCGTTTTCTTTAAAAATGTCTTGCAACAATTTTTTATTTTTCTTTAAAAATGTCTTGTACCTTCTCCGTTTAAGTTGCTAAACAAAACTGATGCCCCAGCTTAGGTCTCTTGAGCAGATGATGAGTAAATGCATGGATGCCACCTTTATTATATCACCATCTGAAACAGAACCACATAATCATTTAAGGTAAAACAACAAATAAAGAACTTACATTAGGAAATATGGATTTTCCTTTCTTTTTCTAGTTTGATTTTTGTGTGACATGTTTTGAATTGTAAGATTCCTTGCTGTCTTTATCTTTTTCTATTTCTGTTTCTCGAGTAGTTAATCGATTGATCTATTATAGTATGTAAGGTGAATGCAAGAAAGCAATTATAAATTGATAGTCTGAATCATGAGAACAATATTTTCTCTATATGTTTATATTACTATTAATATCTTGTTCACTTAATGACATAATAAAAAGTTACATATTTTTCCTGGTTCTTTTTTTTTTGCTACCAATGTTTTTCTTAATCAGGAGCCTTACATTAACTATTCCCCAAGTTTTCTGCTTATTGGGCAGAATCTTGAGTGGATTAGGTTTATATAATATTGGCATGGTGAGGATTCATTTAAAGCAAAACAGGGTGAAAATTCGATTAGATTAAAATATCTTTATTGAACAGTTTTGAATTTCTGAAGGCAACAGACAAATATTACACAGTTAACACATCATTAATTCAGTAAGCATGCAAGACTAAGATTAAAAAAGACCAATAGGAGTAGAAACTTTCCTTTAGGATTTCAGTGTCTTGTAGGAAATACAAATACAGATTTCAAAGGTCTACTCAGACCAAAAGTATCAGAATGTCCAGATGTTGAGCCTGAGCATGTGTTTTCAATATTGTACAGTCATGTTTAGAAATCTCTGATCTATATCATGTATGATCTACATAATAAGCCAAATTTTTACCAGGTCCATGCTAGTACTGCCTACCACATGACAGGTGAATAAATCAAGAGACAAGTTGTGGGGGCAAGGAATAGCAACTTTATTTGGAAAGCAAACAGACGAGAAGATAGCAGCTTAGTGTCTCAAAGAACTATCTTACCCAAGTTAGAATTTGGGCTTCTTTTATACTGAAAAGGGAGGTTATGTGGTTGATTGGTGAAAACTTCTTGATACCAGAGTCCTTTGTTCTTGTAGCTGTCCATGTAGATCTGGTCATGGTGTTCTTATAAACCTCCCAAAAGACAGATGTTATTCTGTGTTGTGGAACTTTTTTATCTGTATATGAATGGGAAAGTGTTATACCTTTAAAGGTCAGAGCCTTGAGAATGGGCTATCCTGCATATTTCAGGCTGTAGGCAACATTCTTCTACAAAAGGGCAGGGCCAACAGGACCAAGTACAGGCAATAGAGCACAAGAGTGAGTGCTACTTTGGGCAGGGAGGTGGGAGGGTTCAGGAAAGAAGCCACCAATATCACTGGTTTGTGTGTTCTTCCAGAAATATTATATGTATACAAAACCATGTATGTATATATATTCCTCCTCTTCTTTTTTATTTTTAAAACACAAATGGAAGCAAACTGAAAAAAAAAAAAAAGAGTGAGTGCTAAAGGAATAGATTCAATATAGAATCAGGTGTGTTCTTCTCTGTTACCAAATTAATGGTAGGGCTTTCTATTTTCTCTTTATTCAAAGGCAAATATATTCTCTTCTTTAATTTTGTTTTCTCCCAGCTTGACATTTTGTGACAGAAAAAGTTCTTTCCATTTTTCAAATTCACTCACAGCTATTCTGAACATCTACTCCCTTGACCTACTTCCCACCCTGCTTCACTCTTAATGGTAGAGAAACTGTTTTCAGTTGCAGAAACTCAACTAGAAAAATGTAATTTACTTAGCCCTCAGCCAATTCTATATTGTTTCTTACATTGAGACTAAAATCATCATCTTTATGCAATCTTCCTGCTACTTCTAAAATCCTCTCACTCTTTAATTTAATGAGCCCCTATTCTATAACATACTAACTTGGTACTGGAGAAATATAAATACAACCTGTGCTTGAACTCTGCTGGGGGAGGTCAATGTATTTAAATAAGCATAACATAAGGCAAAAATCAGGTTTATAAAAATATGCTGAAAGTTTCCAAGCCCCCAGGCCTTCTTGGGGCCTTTTTCTTTTATGTCCAAATGAAACACTCAAGACCCCAAACCCACATCGTGAGAAGTTCAGTGTCATTTTCTAGGGTTTCTGAGAATTCCTGTCTGCCAGCATTTATACTCTCGCAGTGTATGCCTGCTTGCAGCTGCAACCCTAGACACTATCCTGCATCATTTCTCATCATCCCCTGCCTGTTTCTTCCTGGCTTTTGAGGCTTTACCCTTAGTTTGGACGTTTCTCCTTCATTTCTGAAGAGAATCGTTAGCCAGAGGTGGTTGTGTTGTGAAACTGAGAAATCTAGAAATGTTACTGAGTCCAAACCCCCTTTGCTTGCCACAGAGAAGAGGTGTTGAGGCAAGCAATATGACTTTATACAGAAAGCCAGCTGACTGAGAAGATGGCAGACTAATCTCTCCAAATAATCATTCCATCAAGGTCTGGGTGCCAGATTCTTTCATAGACTAGAGATGGGGAGAGGTGAGGAAATATTACAATGTGAAAAGGCCATTAATCTTGCAAATATCACCTAGAATGGCAAGGCTGGAGAGGGGATGTGTTAATTTCTTCCTTCCTGTAGCCATGCTATAGTCCTGAACAAAGGCACTTTGGTTTAATGTTCATTCAGAGGGGCAGAGTTTCCTTAGGCAGGCCATTATGTATAAACAGTATTCTTCAGTGAGCAGAAGCAACTGGAAAATAAAGGTTAAAGTAGAAGAAACAGATCCAACTTGAAGTCAGTTCTTTCCTGTAACAGAAACAATGGAAACTCATTATAGTTCAGAATAGGAAACCAATAAAATTTTTTACTTTGGTCATATATTCTTCGTGTATGTAAATCACTCATTCATGTATTTATTTGGGTCCCAGACTTCCCAAATATTGCTGAGGTTCACCCTCACCCTTCCACCCAAAACCTGTCTTCCCTCTCTATTTCCAAAATGTTAGAGGAAGTTTCCAAGTTATCCAGGAGGAATCAAAAGTTGATGGTTAAAAAAAAAAAGAGAGAGAACAGGATGGAAGATGGCAGAGAAGTAGGTGGACGTGGAGTACATCTTTCTCCACAGAGGCATCAGGAATATGTCTTCAGATTTTCAGACACAGAAGTACTTGCAGAACACCAGCTGGGAGCAGACAGGAGTACCTGACCCTTGGAAAAGAATACATAGAACCACACAAAACTTGGTAGGATGAAGGAACTAGGGACAGAAATAGCATTGTTAGTAGGACTGGACCTGCCCTTGGTGGGTGAGAGAACTGAAACAGGGGTCCCATCCCCACACTGGGGCAATTGTCTGGGTTAGGGGAGAAACATTTAAGGCTGAGGATGGAGCAGCTGATCTGTGGCAGCCTAAATGAAATGAGGAGACAGTCCTTGTCGCAGTCATATGTATCCCAGACAGGGGTGCAGGTCCCCTAGAGGGCGAAGTGGCTGGGGGCTGAAGTGTAGGGACTGGGGAGCAATCCCAGGGCGAAGGCTGCTGTTGACTGTGGAGAGACTGACTGAGGGGATGTTAAGGGAGGAGGAAAGCCACAGAAGCAAGGTGATACTGCTGAGTCATGCATAGGGGATGGAACCATCACTGTAACCTCTCTCTCCCCCCAGCACCAACAGTGGCAGCTGAACAATGGAAAGACCAGCCCATCAAATACCTGATGAGTGGAACTACAGGGTAGGATCACACCCAGGGTGCCCCTTTAAGCGCCTGACATGCCAATCTACAGAGTAAGACCCCGACCACGGGGGATTCTCTATGTGCCTGACTCACCAAATAACAGAGGTGGACCCCAGGCAAGGAAGTCCTCTAAGTGCCTGAATGGGCAGAGCTATGGAGAAAGACGAGCCAAAGAGGCTGCCTTTGCCAGCTACCAGAGCTTGCAAAAAGACTCTGATAGGGCCCTAACCCCTGCAGCTGAGGCAGTCCGTGTCCCTGCACACTTGGCCCCATCAAGGTCCCTGAGACCCAAGCAGCTCAACACATTCACACTCAGCCCTCACTAGGGCAGAGCTGCCATGGGCAAAGGAAAGTCCTTTGTTTATGCATGTGGGGTCATTTTGATCATGTCCAACTCTGCGACACCGTGGACTGTGGCCTGCCAGGCTTCTCTGTTAGTGGGGCTCTCCATGTAAGAATACTGGAGTATATTGGCCAATACTGGTTGTCATACCCTTCTAGGATACTGTATTTTCTGCTGCCCTAGCCACCAACTCCCCTGAGTACCTGGTGCTGCCAGAACCGCTGAGACCCAAGCAGCTGCACCACCTCCATATCTGGCCCTCACTGGGGCAGACCCAAGTCCTCCAGAGAAGCCTCAGGAGCAAACTCCAGTGGACGACCCACATGCAGAAGTGGAAATAAAATCACAATTGAAACCCAGAGGCAGTGTGGCTAAGGAAGAAGACCCCAAACCTTCCCACTAGCTGTACAAGCTGCAAATTAAATCCACACAACCAACTAGGCTGACTCTGTAGAATATATAAAAGAACATTGCGAGCTCCCACAAAACAAAACACACTAGTTCTGATAGCTGTGGACATTTGACAGCAAGAACACACAGGAGTAAGACCAGAGTAGAGTCTGAGTTGCCCCCACAGCATGTCCAGAGACCAGCACAGTGTTGGAGGCTGTCTTAGGGAGGCGAGGTGGACTGTGACTCCCAGCAGGGGAAAGGAGGCTGACAGCAGAGACTCAAGAAAAAATTATTATTATTCTTATATTTTGACTTGTTTTGTAGTTTATTTTGGATTTTTTTTCTTGTTTTTCCCTTTGATCCCCCCTCTGTTGTAGTTGTCGATTTTATTAGCACTATGAAATCTAATTAAGCTTTTGAGGTTTTTTTCAATCACAGTTTTTATTGCTGTTATAAACCTCTTCTTGTACATTGACCTTTTGTGCTTCTATGGAGTTTTCCTTTTTTTGTTTTTCTTCTTTTCTCTTCTTTTAATTTTAATTTTTAAATATTTTAAACCTATTATTTTTTATATATTTATTCATTATTTGCTTTTCTGACTGTTCTTTCCCCCTTGCATTTAATCTTTATAATATATCTAAATCATCTTTATCTACATCTATTTAAATTGCATTAGTTAGAAACTAACTATTTGTTAGTTTTGTCTTCATTGCTTTATTCCTCAGTTGGCACCTTGCTTTAGTTAGTTTTGTTCTTAAGTAACAAAGGAGGCAAGAATATACAGTGGGGCAAAGACAGCCTCTTCAATAAGTGGTGCTGGGAAATTGGACAGCTACATGTAAAAGAATGAAATTAGAACACTTCCTAACACCATACACAAAGATAAATTCAACATGGATTAAAGACCTAAGTGTAAGATCAGAAACTATAAAACTTTTAGAGGAAAACATAGGCAGAACACTCGGCATAAATCAAAGCAAGATCCTCTATGCCCCACCTCCTACAATAATGGAAATAAAACAAAAGTAAATAAATGGAACCTGGTTAAACTTAAAAGCTTTTGCACAACAAAGGAAACTATAAGCAAGGTGAAAAGACAATCCAAAGAATGGAAGAAAATAATAGCAAATTAAAAACTAACAAAGGATTAGTTTCCAAAACATACAAGCAGCTCATACAGCTCGATACCAGAAGAACAAACAACCCAATTACAAAGTGGGAAAAATACCTGAACAGACATTTCTCCAAAGAAGACATACAGATGGCTAACAAACACATGAAAAGATGCTCAATATCACTCACTCATTATTAGAGAAATGCAAATCAAAACTACAATGAGATATTGCCTCACACTGGTCAGAATGGCCATCATCAAAAAGTATACAAACAATAAAAGCTGGAGAAGGTGTGGAGAAAAGGGAACCGTCTTGCACTGTTGGTGTGAATGTAAATTGATACAGTCGCTATGGAAGATGTTATGGAGATTCCTTAAAAAACTAGCAATAAAAGCACCATATGACCCAGCAATCCCACTTCTAGGCATATTCCCTGAGGATAACCAAAATTGAAAAAGACACATGTAACCCATTGTTCATTGCAGCACTATTACAATAGCTAGAACATGGAGGCTAACTAGATGTCCATCGACAGATGAACAGATAAAGAAATGATGGTACATACACACAATGGAATATTACTCAGCCATAAAAAGGAACACATTAGAGTCAGTTCTAATGAGGTGGATGAACCTGAAGCCTATTATACAGAGTGAAGTAAGTCAGAAAATGAAAGATAAATATCATATACTAATGCATATATACAGAATCTAGAAAGATGGTACCAAAGAATTTATTTGCAGGGCAGCAGTGGAGAAACAGACATAGAGAACAGACTTATGGACACAGGGAGAGGGGAGCAGAGGGTGAGATGTGTGAATAGTGACATGGAAACTTATATTGCCGTATGTAAAATAGATAGCCCATGGAAATTTCCTGTATGTCTCAGGGAACTCAAACAAGGGCTCTGTATCAACCTAGAGGGGTTGATGGGGAGGGAGATGGGAGGGAGTTTCAAGAGGCAGGGCACATAAGTATACCTATGGCTGATTCATGTTGAGGTTTGACAGAAAACAGCAAAATTCTGTAAGGCAATTATCCTGCAACTAAAAAAATAAATGAAAAGAAGTTGATGGTATTTAGTTATGTGGAATAAACTGGCTCAATTTAATTTCACCTCTTTCCTCCACACCATCCTGAGAGCCAGCCTGGGTACAACCAATGGGCCCAGGAAAATGTTTTACCAACCAACAAATCTTCCTTCAACATCAATTGTACAGTAGAGATGTTTCTTTCTTTGTCCATTCTATTATACAAATTTAGTTGGTTGTCTGTATCTGTGGGTTCCACATCCACAGAGATGGCTTAGTGTATAAACTTAATGCCATAGGAATATGTAGCTTTTTGAATGAGACCTAAAACAGAAGAGAGAATGAGAGAAAAGTGAACTTTTTGAGGTTAGGTATGATCTTTTTTTGGCTATATTCCTAAATGCTAACATAGTTCCTAGCATATAATTGTCATTCATTTCATGCTTGTAGAATGACTAGATAAGTGAACAATTAAAAAATGTTCTGGCTATTCCAATCATTAAATATGAATGGCAAATCATTTTTGAAGTCTAGGAGACATGGGACACCTGTATGGGCTGAGAAAGACTACATGGTGAGGTGTGGTCATCTACTTAGGCAGGCAATTAATTTTTCAACATAATTAGTTGTTTAATTGACCATTCACATAATGTTAATGCATTTGAATTACTAATTAATCTCCATTTTATTTAAAACATTTTGTATCTATACTCCCAATTCTAATTTAACAGTTAAGTGGCCTTGATTTTGAAATGCAATTACCGCTAAGCACACACATGTACATACACTCAAAGTACTAACAAAGTAAAGTTAGTAACATTGCCTTTCTAGAAGACATTTTAAAAATTAGATTGGATCTCATTTCACAGAATATTATTAAAAATCACAGGTTATTAAAATTTTTAACCTTTTCTAGATCAAGGATTGCCAATTTTTTTCAATAAAGAGCCAGATAGTAATTATTTTCAGTGTCTCTAGTCTATAGTATCTCTGCCCCAACAACTTTATAAGTAAATTAAGCCACAATGCTATTTTCCACTAAATCTGTACTTAAAAAAAATAGGAAGTGGGATGAATTTACCCTGTGGGTCATATTATTTGGCAACCCCAGCTCTCAACTTATTTGTGTGATGAATTTATCTGTTGTCACATCATACATGCCCTTACTTTTAATTTTGTCTTTGGTGAGTTCCTTTATTCTTTGCTGTCTTTAAATATACATGGTCTTTTGATTTTAAAGTTCTTTTGATTTAAAAAATGATATTTTAACTAAAATAACTCCTTTCAAATCAGCAGACTTCCTCTTCTTCCATTATTTGTTATTACCTAACAAATGTCAGGTTTTAATTGCCTAGAACCTTCTGAAAGTTAGCAGCCCTGGTTTTATAAACTTCTTGTACCTAGTGTGAAAAGAATTCCCTTAGTTCTTTCTAAAGTGTATTTTTAAACTAAAATTTTTAAGTTAAGGTGTAACATACATACAGATATATGCACAAATAAGAAGGTACAGCTTGAAGAGTTTTTACAGAAATATTTTTGTTTCTAAATCTCCTTACCTAAGTACTTTAGAAACAGTGATAGTTGTCAGGAGCACAGACTTGGGAGCCAGAATTCTGAGTTCAAAACCCAGACCTACCAGTTACTAAGTCAGTGACCTTGGGCAAATTATTTAATCTCTCTGTGACTTGGTCTTCTCACCCGTAATACAGGAATGGCATTGCTACCTATTTCATAAGTTATTTTCCTCCAGCTTTTCTGAGATTTAATTGACATAGAACACTATGCAAGTTTAAGGTGTATAATGAGTCGATATGATACACACAGATGTTGCCAAATGATTACCAGAGTAGCATTAGTTAACATATCTATCACCTCACATAATTACAATTTCTTTTTTGTGGTGAGAACATGTAAGATTCTTAACAGCTTTCAAATGTACAGTACAGTACTGTTAACTATGATCACCATGCTGTGTATTAAATCCCCAGTATTTATTTATCGTGTAACTGGAAGTTTGTAAGCTTTAACCAGTATCTCCCCGTTTCCCCCAACCCTAGCCCTTGGCAACCCTCATTCTATTCTTTCTTTCCAGGAGTTTGGCTTCTTTAGAGTTCACATGTACATGAGACCACATAGTACTTGTCTTTCTCTGTCTGGCTCATGTCACCCAGCATAATACCTTCTGGGTTCATCTCTCTTGTTGCACATGGGAGACTCTCCTTTGTCATGGTTGAATATTGTTACCTATGTGTGTATACACACGCACACATAGGTTTTATACACACACACACACACACACATACATATTTACCATATATTCTTTATCCATTCTTCCATAGTTGAATGCTTAGGTAGTCTCCATACCTTGGCTATTATGAACGAAGCTGCAGTGAACAAGTGTTGTTCTTTGGTCACTAAGTCGTGTCTGACTCTTTGCAACCCCATGGATTGCAGCATGCCAGGCTTCCCTGTTCTTCACTATTTCCCAGAGTTTGTTCAGACTCATGTTGATGATGCCATCCAACTTCTCATCCTCTGTTGCTCCCTTTTCTTCCTATCCTCAATCTTTCCCAGCATCAGGGTCTTTTCCAGTGATCAGCTCTTCAAATCAGGTGGCCAACATACTGGCACTTCAGCTTCAGCATCAGTCCTTCCAGTGAATATTCAGGGTTGATTTCCTTTAGGATTAACTGGTTTAATCTCCTTGCAGTCCAAAGGACTCTCACAAGTCTTCTCTAGCACCACAATTTGAAAGCATCAATTTTCTGGCACTCAACCTTCTTTATGGTCCAACTCACAGCTGTACATCACTACTGGAAAAACCATAGCTTTTACTAGACAGACCTTTGTCAGCAAAGTCATGTTTCTCTGTTTTACGACACTGTCTAGGTTTGTCGTTTGCAGTGAACATGAGTGCAAATATCTCTGTGAGATCCTGATTTCATTTCCATAGGATATATACCCTGAAGTGGGATTGCTGGGTCATATATTGGTTCTACTAACTTTTAGAGAAAACTATATACTGCTTTTCATAATGGCTGTACCATTTTACATTCTCACCAACTGTGCACAAAGATTGCTTTTTCTCTGTATTCTCACCAACATTTGTTATCTCTTGGTCTTTTTGGTGATAGCCTTTCTAACAGGAGTGAGTTCGTATCTCATTGTGGTTTTGATTTGCATTTTTCTGATAGCTGGTAAAATTGAATACTTTTTCATGTACTTGTTGGCTGTTTTTATGTCTTCTTTGGAAAAAATGGTCATTCAGTACTTATGCCCATTTTTAGATCAGTTTGTTTGGCTTTTTACTATTGAGTTGCATGAATTTCTTTTATATTTTGGATATTAACCCCTTATCTGATATATGACTTGCAAATATTTTCTACCATTTTTTAGAAATGGCAACATTTTTGCCATTTCATTTTGTTCATTTCTTTTGCTATGCAAAAGTAAAATATTTTTTTAGTTTGATGAAGTCCCATATACTCACTCTTCCTTTGTTGCTTATAATGTTGACTCATGTTCCTTCTATATTCCAGTTTGTTGGGGTTTTTATCTTGAAATAATGTTGTATTTTGCCTAAAGGTTTTTCTGCATTTACTGAGATGATCATATATTTTTTGTTCTGTGTATGTAGTGCATTCCATTTATTGATTCACGTTTGTTGAACTACCCCTGCATCCCAGGGATAAATTCCAGTTGATCATGGCGTATAATCCTTTTTATGTGTCATGTAATGTTCATTCAGAGATTTTACATCTACATTTATTAAGAATATTGACATAGCTTTCCTTTCTTGGAACATCCTTATCTGACTTAAGTTAGCGTAATGCTGGCTTTGTGAAATGATTTGGAAATGTTGCCTCCTTTTTAACTTTTTGGAATAGCTTAAGAAGAATTGGTTCTGTTTCCACTGTTAGGAAAATTTTAATTGCTGCTTCACTCTCCCTACTTGTCACTGGTCTGTTCACATTGTCTGTTCCTTTGATTCTGTCTTGGGTGGTTCTATAGTCTAGGAATTTATTCATTTCTTCTAGCTTATCCAAGATGTTGAAATATAATTGTTGATAATGGTTTCTTAAAATCCTTTGTTTTTCTGTGCTATTATTTTAATGTATCCTCATGCATTTCTGATTCTATGTATTTGGATTTTTCTCTTTTTTTCTTTGTTAGTATAGCCAAAGGTTTGTAAACTTTATTTCAAAACATATTGCTTAGTTTCATTGATCTTTTCTATTATCTTTCTGGTCTCTATTTCATTTATTTCTTCTCTGATCTTTGTTATTTCCTTCCTTCTACTAACTTTGGTTTTGGTTTGTTTTTCTTTCTCTAATTCCTTGTAACCTTAGGTTGTATGTCTTAGATCTTTCTTTTTTCTTAAATATAGGCATATATCACTATAAACTTCCCTCTTAGAACTGTTTTTTCTATATCCCATAGATTTTGGTATGCTTTGTTTCTATTTTTATTTGTTTCAAGATAATTTTAAGTTCTCTCTTGGCCCACTGATTGTTCAAGAATGTGTTGCTTAATTTACACATATCTTGAACTTTCAGCTTTCCCTTCAGTTTTGATTTTTAGTTTCAAACCACTCTGGTTAGAAAAGATATTTGATTCAGTTTTAATCTTAAATTTGCTTAATCTTGTTTTGTGAATTATTATATAATCTACCCTAGAGATTTTCTTTGTGTACTTCAGAAAAATGTGTATTCAGCAGCTGTTGGATAGAATGTTCTATTTAAATTCATTTGGTCTAAAGTGTATTTCAATTTTAGTATTTCTTTATTGACTGTCTTAATGACTTTTCCTTATTGACTATGGGGTACCGAGATCCCCTACTATTATTGTATTTTGTGTATTTCTCACTTCAGATCTGTTAGCATTTAGATACTTCAATATTGGTTGCATAGATATTTATGATCATTATATCCTCTTAATGACTGCTACTGCTAAGTCACTTCAGTCGTGTCTGACTCTGTGTGACCCCATAGATGGCAGCCCACCAGGCTCCCCCATCCCTGGGATTCTCCAGGCAAGAATACTGGAGTGGGTTGCCATTTCCTTCTCCAATGCATGAAAGTGAAAAGTGAAAGTGAAGTCGCTCAGTCATGTCCAACTCTTAGCAACCCCATGGACTGCAGCCTACCAGGCTCCTCTACCCATGGGATTTTCCAAGCAAGAGTACTGGAGTGGGGTGCCATTGCCTTTAAAGACCACATTTCTGGGGACACTAAACTGGGGCTGGCGGAGCACCAAATTGAAGAGCATCTGGGACAGAGGAAAACGCTCAACTGAGGAAAAAGCAGTGGAAATGCCTCCAGATTTGGCGGAAACTGTATTCTGCGCCCCTTAGACCATGACTAAGTTATTGCCTCCAACTCCCGCCTCTTAATGAATTGACCCCTTTATTATTATATGCTGAAATTTTGTCTATTTTTATGGTGTTTGTCTTAAAGTCTATTTTGTCTCAGAATAACTATTCCGCTCTCCTTTGGTTTCTATTTAGATGAAATATATTTTTCCATCCCTTCCCATAGATCCTATGTATTTCCTAAAGTTGAAGTGATTCTCTTGTAGATAGCGTGTGCTTGATCTTTGTTTTTTCCTCCATCCAGCCACTCTACAACTTTTGATTGAAGAATTTAATCAGTTTACAGTTAGAGTGATTATTGATAGGTCAGAAGTTACTAATACCATTTTATTAATCATTTTATAAGTTCCTTTCTTTTTTTCTTCTCTTACTGCCTTCCTTTTGATGGTTTTCCATAGTGTTATGCTTTGAATTCCTTTCCTTTATCTTCTGTGAATCTCTGGTAGCTTTCACTTTGTGGTTACCATCAGGTTCACATAAAACATCTTGTAGACATAACAGTATATTTTATGGTAATATCAACTTAATTTTGATCAACTCTACAAAATCTATCATTTTACTCCAGTCTTTTGTGTATGACTTTTTGTTGTCACTCTGGTTTTAATTTTTTATTTATTAGTTTTTTGGTTTATAATTGCTATATAATGTTTTCTATGTTTTTGATTCTCAATTTGCCTCTTTTTATACTGAGTATTCATTGACAAATTATTGTAGCTACAGTTATTGTTTGTTCTTTTATACTACAGTTAAGTGGTTGACATATTGCCACTTGCAGTATTAGAGTATTCTGAATTTGATTGTATGCTTACCATAAAGTCGTATATATTAATTTAAAACATATATACTTATTGAATATAGTTGATTTATAATGTTAGTTTCAGGTGAATGGCAGAGTGATTTATATATATTTTAGAATATTTTTCATTATAAGTTATTACAAAATACTTCATATAATTCCCTGTGCTATTAAATAGATCCTTTTTGATTATCTATTTAATATATAGTAGTGTATATAAGCTCAAACTCCTAATTTAATACATATTTTAATACATAATATGTCCGTCTATTTTCCCAGGCTAAAATGTTCATACTAAGCTGCAAGTTGGGTAGGGAAAGGTTGACTTTCTATTGGGCAGCAGGTGCACAGCTGAAAATTGGAGTTCTGTTAATAAAAAGGAGAGAATGAATTTTGAGTCTCTGCCACAAACCTTATTTACCTGCTCTTTATTTTGAATAAGACAGTGTAACTAGTGTTAAGGTGTTGGAATTGTAGAAATAAGACTACTTTTTAAAGGTTCAGTTTAGTTCAACAAATGTTTATTGAGCAGCATAAGGTCTTAGGGATATGAAAAGGTATTGTTCCACCTAATGGCTGGAGGTGCAATGGATGTGCTGTGGAAGACTAAATAAATATGTAGTTTTAGGATGATGTGATAAACACAATTATAGAGATACAGATGGATCTATATACCTGCTTATTCATGGATTTATTTATATGAAACAACTTTACAGTGATGTATGTTAACTTTTTGTTATTCTTTTGTAAGTTGCCCTCTTTCTAAAGGATAAAAGTACCTGTAAAGTTTTTAAAAGTATGCAGAGATGTATAGATCATATATTATAATATTTCTTTTGACATTTCAATATTTATTATTGAAATTATTGCTTTTCTTACACTTATAAAATTGTCTTTTCAGATCTGTCTTGGCAAATCTCAGAATAATTCATGTTTTAGATTATCAACACTTATTTACAGTTTCAATTGTAAATAGTTAGGTTTCATGTTCCTAAGTTTATCAAATGGTGAAATGACTCCCCAGTTTTAGCATTCACACCTTATCGTGAGAAGATAATTTTACACATTTGCTTTATGTTTGGCATGCTGATGTTTTCTTATTAAAATCACTAAATTCTTTCAGCTACTTATGATTATAAGTACTTCAAGTCTCATTAAAATATGGTTTAAGGTCAGATCTTTAAGGTCCGTTACAAAGATTTTATAGAATAGTGATTTCATGCCAAGCAAGCAATCAAGATTTGCTCACTCAGCTTAATCAGATAATTTCCAAACCAGAATGAATATTGTGGTTAGAAAGTTCCTTCTGCATATCTTAGTGCAAAGAAAAAATTAATGATTCTGAAAAAGCATAGATATTTACATATAGTTTTCAGTAGTGATACTTTCTATCTGACCATTTGGGAATCATGAAAATGGAAAATAGAGGAAGAATTGTGTAAGCATCATTACAAAGTTCTCTTTCTGAATAAGGTATATGAAACTTCTTTCATTTTTCTTTCATCATGGGAGTCCCAAATTATAGAAACTATGAAAAGGACAGAAAATGAAAACAGTCTCTAGTCCTAAAAATTGTTTCATATTTATAATATAAATCTTAAAATATAATTCTTAATTTAAGAGCCATGTTAAAATAAGAAATTTTGTTTTATAATTAATATTTTCTCTATAATACATTATAATATTACTTTTGCTTTATTTTTAAGCTTCTATTGGAGGTATATCAAGCATATACAAAGTAAACAAAAATATACAGGAATTATTACAAAGTGAATATGCCTGTAATAAAACACCAAGGTCAAGAAATAGAACAGTGTCAGTACTCGGAAGCCTCCCTGGTGATCCTAATCAGTATTCCCTTCTTTAGTCCAAAAGGGACCAAACTGCTCTTCTAACTTCTGACATTATAATAAATTTTGTCTGTTTTTGAACCTTATATTTCATATAGAGATCATAAATATCTATATGTGCACTCTTGTGTCTGGCTTCCTTGTCTCAATTCTATGTGCATAAAATGAATCCAACCTGTTTTGGTGCAAATGAAACTCATTCACTTTCATTTCTTTATAGTATCTCAAAGTATGATTGCAACATTTGAAGACTGTAGAGTATGGAATTGGAAATATATGACTGTAACAGTCATCAGCTATTATCTCTTCAAATATTCCTTTTGTCCCCTAACTTCTGTCCTCTCCAATCAAACCATTTCACGTTTTACCATATCCCCTATATCTTCTATGCTCTCTTCTTAATATTGCATTTGTCTTTCCATGCTTTATGTTGCTTACTTTCTTTTTTGCTTTTCTTCTTTGCTAATTCTTTATTCAGTTGTGTCTAATTTTTTGTTAAATCTATTCACTGACTTGTACATTTTGTTCACTGTAACCTTTGGTTAGTCTTTCTAATAGTGTCCAGTTTTCTGCCGGAATTCTCATTTGTATATTTTAGTTTCTTGATGTGCTTCTAGGTATGCACTGTGGTCACTTCTGCTCTGCTGCTGCTAAGTCGCTTCAGTCGTGTCTGACTCTGTGTGACCCCACAGAGGGCAGCCCACCAGGCTCTGCCGCCCCTGGGATTCTCCAGGCAAGAACACTGGAGTGGGTTGCCATTTCCTTCTCCAACGCATGAAAGTGAAATGTGAAAGTGAAGTCGCTCAGTCATGTCTGACTCTTCGTGACCCCATAGACAGCAGCCCACCAGGCTCCTCCGTCCATGGCATTTGTCAGGCAAGAGTGCTGGAGTAGGGTGCCATTGCCTTCATGTCCAACTCTGTACAGCCCTATGGATGGTAGCCCACCTGCACAACCCCATGGCTCCTCTACCAGGCTCCTCTACCTATGGGATTCTCCAGGCAAGAATACTGGAGTGGGTTGCCAAGCCTAACCTCCGGGGATCTTCCTGACCCGAGGATTGAACCCACGTCTCATGTCTCCTGTGTTGGCATGTGGGTTCTTTACTACTAGAATCACCAGGGAAGCCCTTCTTGAACTTAAGCAGCATATTTATTTTAAAGTTTTTGCTTATCTGGATCTTTCAAGGTCTGTTTCTACTGTTTATTGTTTATTTTGTTTTGATCAAATTAACCCTTTTCTTCCTGTGCTTATTTATTTGTGTTGGATATTAGTGTGAAAATTTGTAGAAATAATTTGAGGCTTAAGATACAAATATCTTTATTTGTCTTAGCTTCTCTCAGATGGATAAGAATTATTTCTTTCCAAGATTATTTTACCACATTTATTGAATATTTCCTTTAAAGATAAGTTCCAGTCCCCATGAAGGCTGATGTATTTCTTATTTGCTCTAATTACTGAGTTGTACCTTTTAGATTTCCAATCTAAAGAAAGAGATTTACCATGACCTTAGATGCTAAAACATTTTCCCCCTTTGCCTCACAAGGATAACAAAAGCTCTGCTCAGTTTCTAGGTCTGATGGATGCTAATTCAGAAATCAGGGGTTTTCCTTGGCAGAAAAGAGGGTCTAAATGCCAGATTCACTTGTCACCTTCTGCTCAATGAATAGAATACAATAGTGTAATGATGACTAATGGTTTTTCAGAATGGTGCTAATTCCAAATTGCTCATATAATGGTGTTCAGAATTATAAATAACTTTCTTAGCCACTGTAGCTTTCATTCTCTCCCCATCTCCAGATATTGGCTTTGGAATTCATGACTGCTTAGTTAAGATAGTTGACAGAGTAAAAAATAGAAAATAAAAATTAATGTTTACCCTAAACTTTCTATTTGTTTTTAGCAGAAGAGTTAGTCTAGTCTAAATTACCTGATCTACTTTTACTAAAATCACTAACATATAAACAGAATATATAAACACATTTTTGTAACAATAGTGTCTTTAAATGAAGTAGAATCCCTTTATTATAAACTTAGCCAACCTAAAGAAGTTTTAATTTCAATAAAAGTGCTCTAGTAGATTAATATTATAAGCTATTAAGTTAAGCATTGACCATATTTTTTAAAAGAATAATTCTTTCTTCTATCTGTATGTTTACACAATACACTGTAGCATAATGGTGAAGAGTATAGACTCTAGCTCCATATTTTCTGGATTTAAATCCCATGTCTGCAATTTAGTAGTTTTGTGACCTAAGCATATAATTTAACCTATTTATAATTCACTTTTTTCATCTGTAGAATGAGGATAACAAATGGCTTTACTTCAAGGTGTTATGAGGAATAAATTAAATAATTCATTTAAAGCACTTAAAATGGTTCCTTCTCCATAGTACACACAAAGTATTGGATATTATCATTTTGACAATTAAGTGATAATTTTATAATCTGTGGGCTTCCCTTGTGGCTCAGCTGGTAAATAATCCAGCTATAATGTAAGAGACTGGGTTCAATCCCTGGATTGGGAAGATTCCCTGGAAATTTATAATCCATTGTTTTCTTATTGATTCCTTTGTATAATTATTTTGCATTAAGGAGCAAATAGTGGTTATCAAATAGAGAAAAACTGGTTATGCTGGTAATTTTCAATTGAATGGGATAGAATGGTGTCATTGTTTTTGAAATATGGTATTTTTCTGTCTTTCATATGATGCCACTCAGATTTTTGAATAACTTTCTTTGCCACTTGATTTACTCAGAGGATGGGATGGTTAGGTAGTATCACCAACAAAATGGGCATGAATTTGAGCAAACTCGGGGAGATAGTAGGGGATAGACAAGCCCGACATGCTACAGTCCATGAGTTTACAAAGAGTCAGACATGACTTAGTGACTAAATAACAAGAAGTTGGCAACTGGTGGTTTCTTTACAGACCACGTGCCAGAATTAATGTGATAATTCTGAGAAATTTCCCATCAATTTGCTTGTAATGAGGGTCTTCTGTAAGATTTATCTTTTACACTGATTTTGGATTTTAATGAAAAAAATTCACTTTAGTTATTATTGTGTTCATATGATCATAATGGGGAAACTAGATTGAGAAAAGTCAGATAATACAAAATATGATACAGTTTTACTCTAAACTAAAATCTTTTTCATATACCAAGTTGCAGATGGGTTTATCCCTGCCTGCTAATTTACCTGTCTCCCAAACTAGTAATCTCTTTCTACATTTCTTCATTTGATTATAGGCAAACACATGGATATATTTATCTATGTATTTGATTGTTTCTTTTTTTCAGGGACAACATTTCATATTGATAATAATAGAATGTTCTTAATATTCTAGGGAGCAATTTAGCCAATGACACCTCTATTGCATCAACAAATGTCAGCTCTCAAATATATCTCAATAATCAAATAAAAATCTATTCTTTAAATTGACATTGTACAAAAGCATACAATTTTAGAAATTCCTTAGGAATTTTAAAGCAGAACTCTTGTGTTTTGAAAATAATTTTCAGTAAAGTATAATGTTAGAGAATTTAATATTATACTTAAAGCAAGTCAGTTTCAGGATATTTTCAACATTGAATAAATAAATGGGAAACTAGAAGGATCACTGCAATGTGCTTAGTCAATACTTTACTTGCAATAAAAAATTTTAATGGTACTACAGAAGTAGAAAATGACAAATTTGAGTTTAAAAAATTAAAATTTTCTACATAGCAAAGCACACTTGTAAAATATCAAAATATAAAAAAAAAATCATTTCTGAGAAAATATTTACAACACATATGATAGAATCAGTGTGTGTGTGTGTGTGTGTGTGTGTGTATGTGTGTGTGTCCAGTTGCCCAGTCATGTCTGGCTCTTTGTGACCCCATGGACTGTAGCCCACCAGGCTCCATTGTCCATGGAACTTTCCAGGCAAGAATACTGGAGTGGCTAACCATAGCTTATTCCAAGGGAACTTCCCAACCCAGGGACAGAACTCACGTCTCTCGCATCTCCCGCGGCAGGCAGTTTCTTACCACTAGTGCCACCTGGGAAGCAGAAAGTATAAGTATCCTAAACATAAAATGCTCTTACCTAATTAAGAAGGAGATGAAAGGTAAAACTACTTGATGGAAAAACTAAACAAAAGACCAAAGTAAGTTATCCATGGAAACAGAAAGTCAAATAGAACATAAATGTTTGAAAAAATGCTTAATCTGAGAGAAATTAAAAGGCTAGTTAATAGTCCATTTTCACCAATAAGATTGTTGAAAATTGAAAGATAGAAACATCAGTTATTTAGAGAATAGGAAACTGGATATTTTCATTCATTACTCCGGTAAGTTACATTCCACAACTTTTGATAACATCTACTAACACTAATGGAGTGTTGATTCCATTTAATATAGCAGTACAGTTTGGGGCATCTGTCTTAAGGATATAAACCATAAATATGTAAGGATACAGATAAAACAATGTGTGAATCAGCACTGTGTTCTGTGGAAACAATTGAAAATATTCATTAATCGAAAAATATTGGAGAAATGATTGTGTATTTGCCATCTAAACTATGAAATATTATGCAGTCATGACAATACTGACATCCATGAAATATCAGAGGGGAAAATAAAAGTGAGAAAACACAAGTTTGCTTAAGAAAAGGCCAGGCTTTTATAAAAAATACACATTCTAGTACTTAGAAATACATTTTTGTTATTTTGTATTAGTGTAAGAAAAGTTAGGAAAAATATTTGTTAAGCTTTTAGTATTGGTATCTTAACTGACCAAGTGATAAGAGAAAATAAGATTTGTCATTTTTCTCTTTACCATATTTATTTTACTCTGTGTGTTAACACAAACACTTGTTGATTTTGTAGTTTCAAGGTAAATTCTAATAAAGCATACCAATAATAAATGCAATGTATGTGAAGACAAAAATTCAATGGCACCCCACTCCAGTACTCTTGCCTGGAAAATCCCATGGATGGAGGAGCCGGGTAGGCTTCAGTCCATGGGGTCGCTAAGTCGGACCTGACTGAGCAACTTCACTTTCACCTTTCGCTTTCATGCATTGGAGAAGGAAATGGCAACCCACTCCAGTGTTCTTGCCTGGAGAATCCCAGGGACGGGGGAGCCTGGTGGGCTGCCGTCTATGGGGTCGCACAGAGTCGGACACGACTGAAGTGACTTAGAAAAAAAAAAAAAAAAAAAAGATTTTGTAACATGTAATGACTAATGTAGTTTTTTCCTATAAGAGTAACACTATTCAAATTGTGAGCCATAGTTGTTTGTTAATAATGACTGACATTATTATATAAAATAAATATGAATCAAACTATTTTTCTAAAAAGCACTTACATTTGTATCATGTGTCTGAAAGAACTATTATTGTATTTCTGGTTTTTGAGAGTTTGAAAATATGTCAAATAATTTAATCCTTTTCCTTAAAGTCTTGAATAAAAACATAATTTTATTAACATTCCCATGAATATTTATTAGAATCTCCTCAGATCACTCCATCTGATTTATTTGTACATTCCCTACTTTTATTGTACCACTATTTTTATGTTAAAAAATAAAAACCAGTCACTTAATATGATTGTAAATTCTATGAGAACAGCTGGGCAGAGAAAGCTCAGTAAATAGTAAGTGATTGATTTGAGTACTTAAGAAACAAAAATGGTACAGATTAATTTTTAAATTTATAATAGTGCAGAAGTTTAAAAGAAGTAGTTGTTCTGAAGAATAGAGAAGTGGCTGGTATAAAATAACATTAAACAAGTTGTATACTCTATGCATAAATACTGCTTTCATGCTCTTTTAGAAGCTAAATTTATTGAATTTCTTTTGGAAAGTGTGGCGTGAAGTTGTTGACAAGTTAATTTCCAAATTCAGTTATTTTTCTTAAATCCACTAATTTAATATTGTTCACAAGCTTGAGTCATTTGATATTTATTCCTTTGTCATGGGTATTAGTTTTCTGTGACTGTTATAACAAATTACCATACTTGGTAGCTTAAAACAATACAAATTTATCAACTTTCAGTCAAATTGTTTGGACTTCTGGAGGTCAGAAGTCCAAATGAGTCTCGCTGGGCTAAAATCAAGATGAGGGTAGGGCTGCATTCTCTCTGGAGGTTCTAGGAGGACATGTTTTCTTGCCTTTTCCAACTTGCCCACATATAGCAGTCCACTCCAGAACTATTGCCTGGAAAATCCCATGGACAGAGGAGCCTGGCAGGCTACAGTCAATGGGGTCGCAAAGAGTCGGACACAGCTGAGCGACTTCACTCACTCACTCACTCACTCACGTTACTTAACTCTAGCCCCCATCTACAAAGCTTGCAATGCCCATTCAAGTCTTTCTCACACTGTGTAATTCTGACACTGAATATTCTGCCCTCTTTTTCATTTTTTTTTTCTCTTTTTCATTTTTAAGGACCTTGCGATTAAATGGGCCAATGTAGATATTCCAGGATAATATGCTTGTTTAAAGGTCAGCTGATTAACACCTTAATTCCATCTGTACAGTAAATTCCTCTTTGCAGTGTAAACTAACATTCATAGGCTCTGAAGATTAGGACACATCCGTTTCTTGGGAGGCTCATATTCTGCCTAAAACATCATTTTATTGCAAAAGGAACTACAGATTGCAGTGGATTAGGAAATTTAGAGAGGTAATAAATGTTTTACTAGGATCACATTCTCTAAATCAGCAATTTGTATATATTTTTAACATTTTACCCTCAAGGGAGAAAAATACCTTTCTGATTGTGAACAAAAAGCAACTGAAATACAAGAGCTGATTATTTAAAATATATTAAATCTACTTTGAGATATAAGATTTTTAAATGTGTTTGGAAATGTTGACATCTCCAAATTTTCACAATCCCAAACTCTGAAATTAATATTAGTAATTCTTCCTCAATTGCTTCCCCCTTTTAAACAATTTATAGTATAAATTTTGCTATACCTTTTACAGACCTTTTACTATTTATACTAAAAAGAAGTAGATGCTTGTCCTTGAGATAAAAGGGTCATTCAAATGAGTATTTAGTTTTTCTGCATTACATTTTGCTGGCAAAGAATTCTTACAGACCTTTGTTTCTGAGTTCAGAGTCTTATCTTCTATAATAACTGATTGTTCCTGCAGGAAGTTCTCTGGGCCAGCTATAGCTTGGCTCCTCCAGCAACATCACAAGTGTGAATTACAAGTCAATACCTCTGCAAGTTACTGTGTAGTCTGAGAGAAGGTGATGTTAGGCACCACCTCCCCCACCAGAGTTCTCCCTTGCTAGAATTTAATAGATGAAAACCTCCATTCCATTCACTTAATTCATGAATGGAAAGGCTGTCCTTGGAAACCACTTACTTTCTTGAGTGAATTTAAAGTTTTGTTTATAATAAACTTGGGGGTAAAAGGATGAACACGAAGGGACGTACACTAAATTAGTAGTCATTGAACCTGTCGCAGCTGTCCCTAAATCACTTGCTTTATTTTTGTTTCACTTTCTTAGTTTGCAAAATAGAAAGATTGATGACTTGCACTTCAACTTATCGTCTAATTTCAAATTTTTATGATTTAGAGGCCTGTTTTCTTGACCTAATTCTACTTAGTCTCAAGAAATTGACACTTATGGTCATAGTTACCTTAATAGTTCTTACTATTGACCATATGACATTTGTATATTCAGTCGCTTTCAGTCAGTTCAGTTCACTTGAGTCGCTCAGTCGTGTCCGACTCTTTGCGACCCCATGAATCGCAGCACGCCAGGCCTCCCTGTCCATCACCAACTCCCGGAGTTCACTCAAACTCATGTCCATCGAGTCAGTGATGCCATCCAGCCATCTCATCCTCGGTCGTCCCCTTCTCCTCCTGCCCCAAAATCCCTCCCAGCATCAGGGTCTTTTCCAATGAGTCAATTCTTCGCATGAGGTGGCCAAAGTACTAGAGTTTCAGCTTTAGCATTAGTCCTTCCAAAGAAATCTCAGGGCTGATCTCCTTCAGAATGGACTGGTTGGATCTCCTTGCAGTCCAAGGGACTCTCAAGAGTCTTCTCCACACCACAGTTCAAAAGCATCAATTCTTCAGCGCTCAGCCTTCTTCACAGTCCCAACTCTCACATCCATACATGACCACTGGAAAAATCATAGCCTTGACTAGACGGACCTTTGTTGGCAAAGTAATGTCTCTGCTTTTGAATATGCTATCTAGGTTGGTCATAACTTTTCTTCCAAGGAGTGTCTTTTAATTTCATGGTGACAGTCACCATCTGCAGTGATTTTGGAGCCCCCAGAAATAAAGTTTGACACTGTTTCCACTGTTTCCCCATCTATTTCCCATGAAATGATTGTGTCTAACTCTTAGCAATGCTATGGACTATTGCCCATCAGGCTCCTCTGTCCATGGGATTCTCAAGAATATTTTCCAGGCGAAAAACTGGAGTGGGTTGCCATTTCCTCCTCCAGGTGATCTCTCCAACCCAGAGATCAAACCTCCATTTCCTGTATTGCAGGCAGATTCTTTACCACTGAGCCACCAGGGAAATCCATATGATACTAATTGCCAGTTGGAATGATGACCATCTCCTTAGAAACCAGTCATCTAGGAGATTTTCTTTGCCAGTAAAGAAAATCCTGAGCACACAGTCTGTGACCCCTGTTCTGAGTGATGGTCTTCTTGTAGTTTCATGCAAAAAACAAGGGAACTTTTCTTTGCACTGACATTTTCCAAATACATGGACTCTGGCGTGGGAAATTCCTGCCTTGTCAGCTTTCTTGGAGCAAGAAGTTTCCCATGAAACCAGTATCTACTTCTCACATTTATGTTGTCTGTCCCAAGACTTTAAATTCTTTTCTATCTGTAGATTCTAGGCATTCCTTTTATTTTTCTTTCATGTATAAAAACAGCCACTACTTATTTTGAACCAAGAGCATCCTTTCTTCACAGATCTGACGGATTGGTGGAGCACAAACATCCTTCAGAGTAATCACACATTTATTCACTTATTTCTTCAATGCCTCCCTAACCCCTTTGTGCCATTTGCTCTCTCACGGTGCTTCAGCCAAATTGATTTCTACTTAGTACCTCAAACATGCAAAGCTGCTTTTCACCTTGAAGTCTTACCCTGTATTGTAAGGCTGACTCCTCACCGGAAATGCTGCTACCTTAGAAAGGGATTCTCCAACGGTTTTATGCAGGTTAATTTATCTCTATCCCTGCAAGGTAGGCCTTCTATATTACTTTTCACCTTTGAGAAGTATTCCATTAGTTCATGAGATCTACCACGGTGGCATCTAATACTTGAACACTCTATCAAGGAAACAGAGTTAGTCTGTCTGATTTCCCAAGTCTCAGTCCTTTAAAGTTATCACTGAACAAGGAGTTATCTGTTCCACTTAAAGCCTGCCGAGGATCTTCGTGACTGTAAATAGTTCTCATCTTTTCCTCTTTCTGTCTTCACTGACTTTGACCTCCCCCTCCTCCTTTTCCCAAATTAGCTTCATAAGCTTTGAGAAAACACTGGACATGCATCTCAATAATCTATTTTAGCTAGGTCTCTGAAGACTCTTCCCCCAGGACAAGTCCAGGATTCCCTGTATTTTTATGCTTTCCTGATTTACATGAAAGGCCAAAGAGCACAATCATTTTTTTATTCTATTAAATGAGCCTCCTTCTTTGATGTCATGCCCAAGTTCTTTAGGGAGGGATGTCAGGTGTAAGATGTGGGCCATTTTTAAACAACATTTTTTTTTCTTTCTTTAAGAAGAGGTTCAGTATAAAATAAAAACTAAATTTAAATTTGTTTTAAAACATAAAAAGGATTCAGGTTTTTTAAAAAAAAAAAAAGTATCTGAGGTGGTGTTTAAGTGTCGCTTTCTAGATGTGTCTTTTTCATGAGAGGTCTCTGGAGGCTACAGAGGACTCAGCAAGCTCTATCAAGGCTGCACTCATGCTCTTCCGCTTGAACCTCTAGCCAAGCACTTTATGTCTGCAAAGGGCTTTACAGAGAGGCTGGAAAGTCCTCATTTTCATCCCCATCTCAGTTTTCTGGTATTTCCCCAGTCTGCACTGATCTCTGAGAATCCTCATCAAAATTCTTCCATCTGTCCTTGAAGACATTATGACCATTATTCTGAAAACTCATTGCGTCTATTTCTAAGAATGATAGTTACCTGTGTACAGACAGATATGCTCCACAACAGAATTAATTACAATCCAGGGTTGTAGCTTCCCACATAGCTCAGTGGTAAAGAATCCGCCTGACAGTGCAGCAAACACAAGAGACATGAGTTTGATCCTTGGGTTGGGAAGATTCCTGAAGTAGAAAATGGCAACCTACTCCAGTATTCTTGCCTGGAGAATTCCATGGACAGAAGTCTGGCAGGCTACAGTCCATGGGGTGTCAAGAGATGGATATGACTGAGCACACACACACACACAGGATTGTATCTGATGACATTTTATCAAGTTCTGAGCATTTAACTGTCTTATAGAACAAACCTGAAATTGGTGGGGCACATACGCATGAACTTGTTTGACTTCTTTCTCCCTGTAACCATGGTGGCTCAGACAGTAAAGAGTCTGCTGTAATGCAGGAGACCTGGGTTCGATCCCTGGGTTGGGAAGATCCCCTGGAGAAGGAAATGGCAACCTGCTGCAGTGTTTTTGCCTATAGAATTCCATATACAGAGGAAGCTGGTGGACTGCAGTCCATGGGATTGCAGAGTTGGGCATGACGAGTGGCTGGAACTTTCCTGTCCCTTCATCATGGGAAAAAAGTCTAGTCTGATCTAGAACAATTTAGAATTCAATCTCATTTCTGATCTAAAACCCTCTCTTCTCTTCCTCCTGACTGATCAGTCTAAACTGTATTTGTGGGTCAGATGGGAATAGCTCTAATCTTGAGATATTGTCTCTTTCCTCTTACATTAGGTTGTCAGGTTTAGAAAACAAACAATAACTACAACAATAAAAAGCAAAGCAAGATTCCAAAATAAATTCATATTTTAGATGAACTATTTACCTAGACAGCATATTAAGAAGCAGAGATATTACTTTTCCCACAAAGGTCCATCTAGTCAAGGCTATGGTTTTTCTAGTAGTCATGTATAGATGTGAGAGTTGGACTATAAAGACAGCTGAGTGCTGAAGAATTGCTGCTTTTCAACTGTGGTGTTGGAGAAGACTCTTGAGAGTCCCTTGGACTGCAGAGATCCAACCAGTCTATCCTAAAGGAGATTGGTCCTGAGTGTTCATTGGAAGAACTGATGTTGAAGTTAAAACTTCAATACTCTGGCTACCTGATGTGAAGAACTGACTCACTGGAAAAGACCCTGATGCTGGGAAAGATTGAAGGCAGAAGAAGAAGGGGATGACAGAGGATGAGAAGGTTGGATGGCATCACCGATTCAATGGACATGACTTTGAGTAAACTCCAGAAGTTGATGATGGACAGGGAAGCTTGCGTTCCATGGGGTCACAAAGAGTCAGACACAACTGAGGGACTGAACTGAACTGATTTTATTATAAATATATTCCAAATATTCCATGGCACATATTTACACTGATGTTTTTTTGTTGCTGCTGTTGATTGGAATTTCAAATCTAACTGTGCATCCTGCATTTTATCTGATAACCCTGCTCTAACAGCCTTTGGATCCTCCAGGGCATTGGAGCTTGGAAAAGGGGAAAGGAAAGAGAAAAATGTCTTGTGTAACTGAGCACAGGATACTAAGTCGTTCCCTCTTGACTGTTTCTCTAGTTTTGCTTTGCTGCCTTGAGTGGCAGGAGCTCCAGTGGGGGCCATCTCATGGGGCACATGCCCACTCAGGAGGCTCTGCAGGTGACCGCCTCATGCTCAGTTCCCTGACCTATGAGGCTGTCTTCCTGTTTGACCTCTTCTGAGTCCCCTGAGCTCCTGTCTCTTGCAGGAAACCACACAGCATAGAGGGAAGGTCAGCAGGTTCTCTGAATAAGCGGAAGTCCAAAGTTATTTGAAAGCCTTGTTCCCCTTTTGGTTGACATCTAATTTCTTTGAGTGGTTTTCTTGAAACCCCCGTCACATAGTTTGTGTAGATATGTTTGGTTTGAATGAAAATAAGAAATAGATAGCACATTCCAAATGGGTCAAAATAAAGAGTGTTTAAAAAAAATTTAAGGGACAAACAGACTATGTACTTCCTAGTTAAGGCTGACTGATATTCCAGGGTATTTTTTCTATCCATTTGTCTATGGATGGACTCCGGTTGCTACTCTATCTTAGCTTTGTGAACAGTGCTAAACATGTGAACATGAGTATACAAAATATCTCTTTGAGACCTTGTTTTCAATTCTTCTGCATACCTATTTAGAAGTAGAACTAGTAGAGCATATGGTATTTTTTTTTTTTTTAAGAACTACCATACTTCCCTGTTGACTCAGATGGTAAAGAATCTGCTTGTAATGAAGGAGACTCAGGTTCAATCACTGGTTCAGGAAGATCACTTGGAGAAGGGAATGACTACCCACTCCAGTATTCTTGCCTGGAGAATTCCATGGACAGAGGAGCCTAGCAAGCTACAGTCCATAGGGTAACAAACAATCAGACATGACTGAGCAACTAACACTTTCTCTTCTCATACTTTTTATCCACAGTGGCTGCACCATTTCATATTCCTACCAATAGTACACTGCTTCTGCTGCTGCTGCTAAGTTGCTTCAGTATGTCTGACTCTGTGCGACCCATAGATGGTAGCCCACCAGGCTCCCCCGTCCCTGGGATTCTCCAGGCAAGAACACTGGAGTAGGTTGCCATTTCCTTCTCCAATGCATGAAAGTGAAAAGTGAAAGTGAAGTCGCTCACTCATGTCCCACTCTTCATGACCCCATGGACTGCAGCCTACCAGGCTCCTCCATCCCTGAGACTCCCCAGGCAAGAGCACTGGAGTGGGCTGCCTTTAGAGTTTGAATTTCTCCAAAGCTTCATCTGTATTGTTATTGTGTGTGTGTGTTTTTTTTTAATCCTAGTGGGTTATGATGTGATATCTCATTGTGGTTTTGATTTGCATTTTGTTAATGATAAGTGATGTTGAACATATTCTCATGTGCCTGTTGGTCATTTGTATATCTTCTTTGTGAAGTAAAGTGAAGTCGCTCAGTCGTGTCTGACCCTTTGCTACCCCATGAACTGTAGCCTACCGGACTCCTCCGTCCATGGGATTTTTCCAGGCAAGAATACTGGAGTGGGTTGCCATTCCTTCTCCAGGGGAGCTTCCAGACCTAGGGATCAAACCTGGGCCCCCTCATTGTAGGTAGACGCTTTACTGTCTGAGGGAAGCCCATTTGTATATCTTCTTTGTAGATATGTCTATTCAAGTCTTTTGAAATTAAAAAATCAGATTGTGTTTCTGTTGGTGAGTTTTACTAGTTCTCCATATATTATTGGAGTGGGCTGCCTTTAGAGTTTGAATTTCTCCAAAGCTTCATCTGTATTGTTATTGTGTGTGTGTGTTTTTTTTTAATCCTAGTGGGTTATGATGTGATATCTCATTGTGGTTTTGATTTGCATTTTGTTAATGATAAGTGATGTTGAACATATTCTCATGTGCCTGTTGGTCATTTGTATATCTTCTTTGTGAAGTAAAGTGAAGTCGCTCAGTCGTGTCTGACCCTTTGCTACCCCATGAACTGTAGCCTACCGGACTCCTCCGTCCATGGGATTTTTCCAGGCAAGAATACTGGAGTGGGTTGCCATTCCTTCTCCAGGGGAGCTTCCAGACCTAGGGATCAAACCTGGGCCCCCTCATTGTAGGTAGACGCTTTACTGTCTGAGGGAAGCCCATTTGTATATCTTCTTTGTAGATATGTCTATTCAAGTCTTTTGAAATTAAAAAATCAGATTGTGTTTCTGTTGGTGAGTTTTACTAGTTCTCCATATATTAGGGATATTAACCCTTAATCAGATACATAATTTATAAATATTTTCTCCCATTCTGTGGGTTGTCTTTTTAAAGGCAGAAAGTGGATTAGTGTTTCCCAGGGACTGGGAGGAGGGAAGAATGGGAGTTATTGTTTAATGGGTACAGAGTTTTAATTTTGCAGGATAAAGAATTCTGGGAATGGACAGTGGTGATGCTTGTACAACAGTATTTATATACTTAACACCACTGAACTGTACACTTACAAGTGGTTAACATAGTGTTGAACCACAAAAATTGGGGGAAAAAAAAACTCACCTGGGAAAGCCTATGGATGAGAAAGTGAAAATCTAACTTGTGATAACGTGATCAAAGTAAAACAGTAAAATTTGTTCATTAAAAAAGGACTCTCTTAAAACTTATAGGAAGGATATAGGAATCTCATAAAGGAGAATTCAGTACCCTTGGACTCTTGCAGCTCTTGGTAACAGCTCTCCTTTCTCTCTGCCATACATGCCAATTCTCCCCAATAGTGGCACCCAAGGACAGCCAGAGAGCATGGGAACCCATTGATGCTGCCCAGACAGGCTGCCTGTCAGAGTAGGGGCACGTAGAGAAGGCTTGAGAGGTGGACCTGCCATAACATTCTCTCCCTAGACTAATGACTCTTGATTCTTATAAATTCTTTTTGAATGTGGCGGTCTGCTTTTGTGGAAGGCTGGAGTAGGGTGTGTAATGTTTGGGATAGCAGCCATAACACAGTAGGTTCTGTGGCGATATGTCGGTTGGTCGTCTCTAGAGTACGTGTGATATTTAACACCAATAATCCTCAACTTTGGGATTATATAGCAATATCAAAACACTGGCAGGGCCTGTTTAGCATCCTGATTCAGATACAAATGAGGGAAAATTATTAATGCACCTCATAGGAGAAGGAAGGCATAGATTGCATTGAGGCTTTAGCTTATATAATTTTGTAGAAACTCTTTAAGGAAAGGATATAATAGTATGAGTACAGGGCTTCCTGGGTGGCTCAGACAGTAAAAAAATCTGCCTGCAATGTGGGAGACCTGGGTTAGACCCCTGAGTTAGAAGATCCCCTAGAGAAGAGAATGGCTTCCCACCCAAATTCCATGGACAGAGGAGCCTGGTGGGTTGCAGTCCCTAGGGTCACGAAAGTTGGACATGACTGAGTGACTAAGCACACACAGTATGAGTACAAATTTAGTTATGAAAGAACCTATTGATACAGAATTGGGAAATCAACACATGACCAACCTAGATAATACATTGAAAAGCAGAGACATTACTTTGCTAACAAAGGTCCATCTAGTCAAGGCTTTGGTTTTTCCAGTGATCATGTATGGATGTGAGAGTTGTTGGACTGTGAAGAAAGCTGAGCACCGAAGAATTGATGATATTGAACTGTGGTGTTGGAGAAGATGCTTGAGAATCCCTTGGACTGCAGAGAGATCCAACCAGGCCATCCTAAAGGAGATCAGTCCTGGGTGTTCATTGAAAGCACTGATGCTTTAGCTGAAACTGCAGTACTTTGGCCACCTCATGCGAAGAGTTGACTCATTGGAAAAGACNATGATATTGAACTGGGTGTTGGAGAAGATGCTTGAGAATCCCTTGGACTGCAGAGAGATCCAACCAGGCCATCCTAAAGGAGATCAGTCCTGGGTGTTCATTGAAAGCACTGATGCTTTAGCTGAAACTGCAGTACTTTGGCCACCTCATGCGAAGAGTTGACTCATTGGAAAAGACTCTGATGCTGGGAGGGATTGGGGGCAGGAGGAGAAGGGGACGACCGAGGATGAGATGGCTAGATGGCATCACGGACTCAATGCAAGTGAGTCTGAGTGAACTCTGGGAGTTGGTGATGGACAGGGAGGCCTGGCGTGCTGCGATTCACGGGGTCACAAAGAGTCAGACATGACTGAGTGACTGAACTGAACTGAACTGAACTGAATGCTGAAAACACCAAAAAAAAAAAAAAAAAGAAAACATCCCCACACCACGTAAATACTTTCTTCTTCCATATTTTGGCAGAATATTCTCTGAACATCTATCTTTACATATAAGAAGGATTTTATAACATTTTCTGTAAAGTATAGGGAGATCATTTCATTCTTCCTCTGGGATATCTGATTAAAATTTGTTTTTATTGATGTTTTCACCACTTACTATTGATTCTATAATGTCAATTTTGGGGACTGTGATATTTAAGAAAATTGCTATAGTGTTTTTATAATTGTATATATTTATTTATAAAGTGTATTTTTGATAGCCAATCCTTTTGACTTGATGTCAATGTCAATCACATTCTCTGCTTACAATTTTAACTTCTGTAATGATTGGAACACTTTCCCACAGCCTAGCTTCTGGCTCTGAACACTTCACATCTCACTTCCCTCCCCACATGCTCTGGTTCCAGGTGCTATAGGATTTTCTCCCACTGAGAGCTGATCTCTGGATTGCGTCATGTAATTGAGAATATCAGTGTGGTAACCTGTTCCTGGAAGCCTCACCCAGCTGGCAGTAACATAACCACACATATACATGACTGAGAATCATAAGAATATGCCTCATTAAACTCAATATGGGGCTTCCCTGGTGGTTTCAGTCAGTTCAGTTGCTCAGTTGTGTCCAACTTTGATGACCCCATGAATTGCAGCATGCCAGGACTCCCTGTCCATCAGCAACTCCCGAAGTTCACTCAAACTCATGTCAAGTCACATCAAGTTGGTGATGACATCCAGCCATCTCATCCTCTGTCATCCCCTTCTCCTCCTGCCCCCAATCCCTCCCAGCATCAGGGTCTTTTCCAATGAGTCAACTCTTTGCATCAGGTGGCCAAAGTATTGGAGTTTCAGCCTCAGTCAGCATCAGTCCCTCCATGAACACCCAGGACTGGTCTCCTTTAGGATGGACTAGATGGTAAAAAATCTGCCTGCAATGCAGAAGACCCATGATTGATCCCTGGGTCAGAAAAAACCCTTGGAGAAGGGAATGGCTACCCACTCCAGTAGTCTTGCCTGGGAAATTCCATGGACAGAGAGCCTAGTGGGCTATAGTCCATGGGGTCACAAAGAGTCAGGCACACCTGAGCAACTTACACTAACTAAACTCAATATAAATGTATCATTGACTCAACTTCTGCTTCACTGGATCCGAAACATGCCTGCAACCATCCCAGCTGGAGCAGAGGTTGGGATGGAGTGGGTAGTCTTTAGTTGGTTGTCCAACATAAAACACTGTATGTTTGCTAAATTTACAAAACTTCATGACTATTTGAAGACTTCCTTAAACTCTTAAGCGCATTGATATTCCTTAAAACTTAAACTTAATTTGCTTTATGGTAAACCCATCTCTGCTTCCTGGAACACACAGAGTGCTGCCTGTGTCATTGGCTGTGGATAGGTTCTCCTCTGATGGTCAGGGCCTCCTGTTAAATCCAGCATCCTATGCCATCTCCTTCAGCCTTTGTAAAATATGCTCTCTCGGTGTATGAGCATCTGTGAATATGGGTCCTTTTGGTTGCCCTTTCTCAGTCCCAAGAAGCTTTAGTAGATACTTAGACACAGTTGTAAATTTCATTTTTTTTCTCCGGAAGGAATTTCAGCTTTCAGGAAAACCAGCAGGTACATTCAATAGTTGGGGTTATATTATACCTATAAATTACAAATTTTGATCTCTATTTTCTGTTGGCTGGGAAACCCAGAAACCTGGTTAACTCTGGGAAGCCACAAAATTGTTAGGACCAGGATACCTGGGACAATCTCTTGCTCACTTGATAAGACATCAGTAATACCCTTAGAATAATACTGGTCAGTTCAGTTCAGTCATTCAGTTGTGTCCGACTCTTTGCGACCCCATGAATCGCAGCACGCCAGGCCTCCCTGTCCATCACCAACTCCCGGAGTTCACTCAGACTCACATCCATCGGGTCAGTGATGTCATCCAGCCATCTCATCCTCTGTCATCCCCTTCTCCTCCTGCCCCCAATCCCTCCCAGCATTATTTATATACTAAAAATCTTTATATTCATTTTGCGTTTAGTCATCCACGTGAAGAATTAAATCTTTAAATCACTTCTGCCCTATTGACAATTTATTGTCAAGGTATTTGAAAGAACTGATAATGCTTGTAGTTTTAAATATGGTCAGCATCTGAGGAATTTCAGGTTAAAATTCTTTTTCTTCTCTTTGCCACGTTATGGGTGGAATACCAAAGTCGAAAAGTCATCTTTCGAAGTCTGGGAATAAAATATTCCTCATCACATTGAATTCTGCTGCTGCCTCTTTGGCATTTTTGTTACTGAATGCAAGTTCATGTGCCTGATACACAGTGAGGCCAAACAAACCAAAATATGTGGAACAGAGAAAGGTTTATTGCAGGGTCATGCAAGGAGGTGAGGGAAGGGATCATGTCCAAACCCCAGATTTCCCAAAAAATTTCAACAAAGCACTTTTAAAGGCAAGGTGAGGGAGGGGGCGGTGGTTATATGTTGCAAGCTTTTTGGTGTCACAATCCCATCACTCTTAAAGTTGTCCACCTATGGCAGGTCACAATGTTCCTACAAACCTCCAACTAAACAAAAGGTATTCTCTGTTTTGCAACTTTTTATCTCTATATGAATAGGCGCTTGAAGGTCAGAGCCTTGAGAAAGGCTGTCCTGTATATCTCAGGCTACAGAGAACCCTCTTTTGCAAAAGGTACGCAGCCAGCATGACAAAGCACAGGCAGTAGAGCACAAAGATTAAATCAGAAGGAACACATCAAACCAGAAGTCAGATTTGTTCTTACCTATCACACTCTTGAATTTGTAACTTAAATAGCAATCATATATTTGTGTCTATGGAAATATAGATGTTTGTAACACATATAATATGTACATAGTTTCATTTTTTAAGCATTTTAACAAAAACAGTATCTATTATGTCCCTACCAACAGTCTTCCCCTACAAATGAACATACCAATCTTCAGGTATTTAAGTAGGGACCAAAGTTAGATAACAAATACTTCAATTAGGATTTAGGAAACTGATGCATGGAAAATGAAATCTTTATGACTTCCCTATCAGGTTGAGCTCAGTTTCTTTCTTTTGTTGTCATAGAAAAGAATAAAAGATGCTGCTGGTTGAAAGCAAGGAGAGCAATTTGCACAGCAAATACTCAAGGTGTATAATAATAACTAATTAACCTATAATATAGGGATGAGGCAACCAACTAAGGTGAAGTACATTAAAACATTTTGGAAAATGTAAAATGCTGTAGCCAAGCATAATTATGTTTTACAATTATATTTTTTAAAAATATAAATATTTTCCAATAATCTGTACATAATAGGAGTTTTTATTTCAAAAATTCACAAAGCTTTAGACAGTTTTTGAAAATTCTGTTAGAAACTTCCTGGTTTTAAATGTTCCCATTAAATCAAATTTAGTTTTCTAAAAATAGTTTACTTTGGAGCAATGCAGATTTTAGCAACCTTGGAAAAAAAGTTATGACCAACCTAGATAACATATTCAAAAGCAGAGATATTACTTTGCCGACTAAGGTCCGTCTAGTCAAGGCTATGGTTTTTCCTGTGGTCATGTATGGATGTGAGAGTTGGACTGTGAAGAAGGCTGAGTGCCGAAGAATTGATGCTTTTGAACTGTGGTGTTGGAGAAGACTCTTGAGAGTCCCTTTGACCAACCTAGATAGCATATTCAAAAGCAGAGACATTACTTTGCCGACTAAGGTCCGTCTAGTCAAGGCTATGGTTTTTCCTGTGGTCATGTATGGATGTGAGAGTTGGACTGTGAAGAAGGCTGAGTGCCGAAGAATTGATGCTTTTGAACTGTGGTGTTGGAGAAGACTCTTGAGAGTCCCTTGCACTGCAAGGAGATCCAACCAGTCCATTCTGAAGGAGATCAGCCCTGGGATTTCTTTGGAAGGAATGATGCTAAAGCTGAAACTCCAGTACTTTGGCCACCTGATGCAAAGAGTCAACTCACTGGAAAAGACTCTGATGCTGGGAGGGATTGGGGGTGGGAGGAGAAGGGGATGACAGAGGATGAGATGGCTGGATGGCATCACGGACTCGATGGGAGTGAGTCTGAGTGAAGTCCGGGAGTTGGTGATGGACAGGGAGGCCTGGCGTGCTGCGATTCATGGGTCGCAAAGAGTCAGACATGACTGGGTGACTGAACTGAACTGAACTGATGCTTAGAGAGTTCTTACTGGGAAAAGATCATGTTGATTTATGGACTGTAGCCCACCAGGCTCCTCTGTCCGTGGGATTGTCCAGGCAAGAATACTGGAGGGGGCTGTGATCTCCTCCTCCAGGGGATCTTCCCGACCCAGGATCACACCCACATCTGCATCTCCTGCATTAGGGGCGGATTCTTTACCACTGAGCCACCAGGGGAGCCTGCAACCCTGGGTAGCCTTGGGTAAATCCAGTGGAATGTGACACAGGATAAAGAGTTACTTCAACATAGCATTCCTTTATGTTTTACCTTTCTTCTCTTTAGTCTTTCCTGCCTGTCTGGTACATCAACAATGAGATTTTCCCACAAATTTCTATGAAAACCTTTTTTCCCACTCAGTTGAGAAAATGATCACAGATAGACTTCCTGACTCCATTTGCCACCAGACATTACTTTGATGTTCTGAAGGGATTCCACAGAGTTCCTATCAGAGAAAAGAAAAAAAAAACAAAAACCCACATCATTTTGGATTACTGTAAATGCTTGTCTGTGCTTTGCAAGTCTGCAAATTGTCAAACTTTGTGTTTAGTTTACAGATTTTGAATAAAAAATTTAAAGTACACATGATGTATTAATGTTTGATTGTGTGACTTACAATTAATATACATTCAAGTGTGCGTGGATATGTACATAAGCAATAAATACCCACTTGCATATTTTTAATTGTTAGACCATAAAAAGTTGTACTTTTGTCTTACTGTTTTATGACATTATAACCCAGTAGTAACACTAAGATGTAGTCTATAAACAAAGTACTTATTAGATTATCTGAATTGTGAAAATATAACATTTTGCTTAAAAAAGCTGCAGTCTACACCTGTAAATACTTTTTAAACCATTAAAAAAAAAACATAACAACCAAAGTTACTCTGACAACTGAAGATCAAGGGTACATATCAAACTGTAAAACGACCTAACATCTGAATTTCATTCTAGCAAGACACAGCCTGTATTTCAGTTTAAGTTGCTTCTAATTGATTTAGCAGGCCTGACACTGAACGGCACGTAATACCACCAGTTTGATGAAGTGTGGCCTATCCTGAGGTCACTGGGTAACCATAAAAAATTTGTACTGAATCCTAAGTCTCAGACTTTCAAGTTAGACAGTAATATTCACAAATATATTCAAAAATAAAGTTTCCAGTTGCTATGCACTTTTGAGTTGTACTTTGTTGAGAAGAATGTTTTCTGGAACAAACAGCAATATTAGGGACTGAAGCAAGGAACATTCATAATAGGAAATATTGAATTATTATGGTGCAGAAATAATTTTGCATTTCATTAATTAATCCAAAGGTCCTTTATTTGAGAATGGGGAGATGAATTAGATAACTGTATTGCTTCTTCCTAGCCCTGACAGTCTAGGTAAACAATAAAGATCAATACTTTAAAGAGAAAAACAGTAGGGCCACATGGAGGTTTTCTTTTGATGCTCCATAACTTGGATCTTTTTTTCTGGCTTTCTCTTTCAAATCATGATTTTTTCCCAATATAAGCATCCTAAAAAGGAATCATCAATCTTATATCAAGCAAAAACTTAGTGATGAGATAACCAGAACAAATCCAGAAAGATAGCTGATGTGTTTATAGCGATACCGTCCTTGTTCATTTTACTTTGATTCCTGTGTTGCTAGCAAATTCCTTAGCAAAACAACCTCTGAGTCTGTTTTAAAGTGATTTAGAAGGGAAGAGCAAAAAATAATTTGATTTCCACTCTCCCTGATATGTTCCCTCTCATTACAAAAACCCACTTGAAAAAAAAAATGTGATTCAAATCTCTTGTTTCTGACAGCTACTGCAGAGGGAGATGCCACGACTGCATTCTTACACAGCCATCAGACATCATAACCCAGGGGCATATAGTTGAATAAATCTCTAGTATTATCCAAAATGAATTTGTATCCCCCCTCCCAGTATCCTGGTCTTCAGTGTTGATTGTGCCTCCTGTTGAATATATTTTCTAGAGCCATTGATAAGCAAAGTTTTTGTGGGCAGAGATCATTCTAAAGAAACATAAAAACTTCATAAAAGCTACACCAATATCCATGCTTGGAAAATGGGTGTGATTTACAGTGGTACATTTGTGTTTACTTTCTGATGTGTTTTCTGGTTCATACAGCATTTCTAACTTGAGAGTAGAAAATAGAAGCCCACAGGCAAAGGGGAGAGAGATAATTTGGCAGGAAAATTTGCATCCTAACAATAAAATGAAACACTTCTGCCCCTCTGAAATATATTTAATTTTTGTAATAATTTTAAAGAATTTCTTTTTAAAAAGTACCCAGTTGAAAAGTTATGTGCAACATTTGTATATTATCAATGTTCTCCTTAAAGCTTTCTTCATATAGATATTATTTTTTCTATAAAGATCAATGAAATATTTATTATAGAGACATTCTAAGTAGGATAAATTATAAAACTGCTTAAAGTAGCATAGAAAATGATTTAATTTTATCAGAAATGTGGTGTGGCAGCATGAAATTTTAATTATTAAGTAGGAACACCATAGATATTAAGTATACAATATGATGACTAAATCATTCTTATGAATAATATGTTATCAATTTTTTGAAAATTATATGGCATAAGTTCTAATGAGGTGGATGAAACTGGAGCCGATTATACAGAGTGAAGTAAGCCAGAAAGAAATGACACCAATACAGTATACTAACACATATATATGGAATTTAGAAAGATGGTAATGATAACCCTGTATGCGAGACAGCAAAAGAGACACAGATGTATAGAACAGACTTTTGGACTCTGTGGGAGAGGGAGAGGGTGGGATGATTTGGAAGAATGGCATTGAAACATATATACTATCATCTAAGAAATGAATCACCAGTCTAGGTTCGATGCAGGATACAGGAGGCTTGGGGCTGGTGCACGGGGATGACCCAGAGAGATGATATGGGGAGGGGGGTGGGAGGGGGGTTCAGGATTGGGAACTCATGTACACCTGTGGCAGATCATGTCAATGTATGGCAAAACCAATACAGTATTGTAAAGCAAAACAAAAAAAAATAAAGAAATTAAAATAAAAGAAATTAAAAAAAGAAAAAGAAAAAGAAAATTATATGGTATATTGAGAGATTTTTTTGGATAGAATTTATAAACAATTCAGAATTGTGTTAATCTATCCATTTTGTACATGAAAGCAATTGAGGTGGAGACAAGGCAAATCATTTGCTGGTGTCCAGTTAGTATTCTGTGTAGAATGGACTACAAAGGCTATTACTGATCTATCACACTCACCCTGCAGTATAGGGATCCTTGTAGGGAGCAGGACCATCACAGTAATGTGTATCAAGTGTGAATTTAGTATCAGGAAAATTTTACATAACTGCATGTTGAAAATTTGTGCAGTATTTCATAGTCACTCTGACATACCATAAATAAAATATCTTATGATTATAATAAAGATTTTGATTCATGGCACAATATTTTCTAAATACCAAGGTGATTTATTATTTGAGCATTGTGTAGTCCTTGTGTAATTGTACACTCTACCTCATTCATTAGATAAAGCAGACAATTTAATAATGGATGGAGGTTGTGAATTTGCTTTTGTATTTTATATTTCAGACCTGTTAAATGGAGGGAAGAGAAGCAGACTAAATCTTGGAACTGTGCTTCACAATTGTACAACATTTGGTATAGCAGGAATTTGAATATTGTTAACTGATATTTTAAAAATAATTCTGATGAGTATTGCTTTTTGGAGCAAGTCAGCCAAAGACGTAGCTTCTTGACCCAGGCTTCCTAAGAAGCTTACAATTTTAATAAATTAGGTTTTTGAAGAAAACAACCCAGGCTTCCAACAAAGTTAATACATCCTAAGAATCCAACAGCAAGCATGACAGATATGTTTCTAAGCATACCCTTCAATGTAAAGAAAAAATGAAAAATATTGAGAGGTCAGGGATTATGAGGTGGGTTAGAGATTGAAAAGAGATGGAGTAAACCCTAGAATGCTTCAGAAAATAGAGACCTGAAACAAACAATTAGACATAAGATGCAATATGCTTTCCTGGAAGTAAGAAATTGCCTATTTAGGGCCTCAAAATTCACTCTGAAGCAAGAGAACATACTGTCAGAGAGGCCATGATATAGAGGTTAGTGAGAAATGAGCTCAAGGGAAGTATAATTGTATGGTAAGAGAATCTGTCTCCTTTCTCCTACACATGATTTCAAATTTCATGTACTAATAGTTCATACTGAACACAGAATTGTGGACAAGAGCATGGATTCTAATTTAAGGGTTATCTCTAATTGTAAAATGTAGATAATAATTTTACTTACCAAATGATTAGCATTATTGGAATTCTTATTATAAACTAAGAACACTTTGCATATGGGAACTCATTAGACCTCAAGATAACCCTTGAGGTAAGTTCTCATGCTCTTGTTATAAAGATTAAAAGGAGAAATAAATGCCCAGCACTTTAGTGAATGTAGCAAACTCTCCAAAAGGCTAGCAACTAGGATCATCTTAATGAGATGGTCTTTAAATTAAAATGAGTGTAGGTTTATTTTTTTGTTGAAGTATAGTTGACTTACAATGCTGTTTTAATTTCTGCCCTACAGCAAAGTGATTCAGTTATGTGTAAAAACAGTGCCTGTGTGTGTGCTCAGGCACGTCTCTTTTATAGCCATGTTCCCTGGCTCCCACCAGGCTCCCCTGTGCATGGGATTTTTCAAGCAAGAATACTGGAGTGGGTTGCCATTTTCTCCCCAGGGGATCTTTCCAACCCAGGGATCGAACCCATGTCTGTTGCATTGGCAGGCATATTCTTTACTACTGTGACACCTGGGAAGCTTGATTATATAAATATACATTTTAAAAAGTATTCTTTTCCATTATGGTTTATCATAGGATGTTGACTATAGTTTCCTGTACTATACAGTAGGACAAAGTTGTTTATCGATTCTATATAAAATAGTTTGCATCTGGTAACCCAAACTCCTACTTCCTCACTCCCCTGTCCTTTCTCCTCTTCGGCAATCATATCTCGTTCTGTATGTCTGTGAATCTAATTCTGTTTCTTAGCAAAGTTCATGGTGTCATATTTTAGATTCCACATACAAGTGATATGGTATTTGTCTTTCTCTTTCTGACTGACTTCACTTAATATGATAATCTCCAGAGCCACCAAATTACTGCAGATGGTGTTCTTTTGTTCTTTTTTGTGACTGAGTAGTATTCCATTGCATATATGTACTACATCTTCTTTCGACATTTATCTGTCAATGGATATTTACATTGTTTGCATGTCTTGGCTATTGTGAATATTGCTGCTATGAAAACTGGGGTGCATGTGTCTTTCTGACTTGTAGTCTTGTCCAGATACATGCCCATTATTGGATTATTGGATCATATGGCAAGTCTCTCTTTAGCTTTCTGAGGAACCCCTATGCTGTTTTTTATAGTGGCTACACCAGTGTACATTCCCACTAACAATTTAGGATGGTTCCCTTTTCTCCACACCTTCTCCAAGCATTTGTTATTTGTAAACTTCTAAATGATGGCCCTTCTGACTGGTGTGAGGTGGTACCTAATTGTAGTTTTCATTTGCATTCTTCTAACAATTAGCATGCGAAGAGTTGACTCATTGGAAAAGATCTTGATGCTGGGAGGGACTGGGGGCAGGAGGAGAAGGGGACAACAGAGGATGAGATGGCTGGATGGCATCACTGACTCGGTGGACGCGAGTCTGGGTGAACTCCGGGAGATGGTGATGGACAGGGAGGCCTGGCGTGCTGCGATTCAAGGGGTCGCAGAGAGTCGGACACGACTGGGTGACTGAACTGAGCTGAGCTGAACAGTTAGCAGTGTTGAGCATGTGTTCATGTACCTATTGGTCATTCGTATGTCTTCTGTGGAGAAGTGTCTATTTAGGTCTTCTGCCCATTTTTCCACTGGGTTGTTTGGTTTTTTGTTGTTGAGCTCTTTGTATATTTTGGAAATTAAGACCTTGTGAGTCATATCATTCGCAAATATTTTCTCCCACACCATGGTTGTCTTTTTGTTCATGGTTCCTTTGCTGTGCAAGAGCTTGTAAGTTTGATTAGGTCCTCTTTATTTTTGCGTTTATTTATGTCAGAGAATGTTTTGCCTGTGAAAGGGAATGTACGATTACTCAATATCTAGTTAAAGTCATTGTTGGTAGTGACATGACCAACGTCAAGAGAGCAGATGAACAGTCATACCTGAAATTATTTATGAATCCAAGACTCATCATAGTATCTGAAGATCATAGCAGATCATCCTGTCTATGTTATGTGCTTCACTTTTGTAGTTCAACTATTTTCATTCATTCCTTGTCTTTTGAAAGGTGCCTATTTTTACTGCACAAAGATATGCCTTGAGAATGGGTTTCTAAGGAATACATTTTTTGTTTGTGTCTGCCTGATTCTGCTAAAAAAAAAAAAAAAACATTGTGTGGGTGTAGTAAAATTTCTGATTGTAGTTGTATTTGGTTGCGTCTTTAAGAATTTTCACCCCTTGTCCACAGTAATTTTGAATGTCTTTTCTCACTATGCCAAGAGCTACCAAAATTTTTATCTTTTACAACAGAGCTTTGCAACAATAGTTGGCACCAAGGTTCTCCAGCATGTTGGAACAGACATTTTTCATTTTTCCTAAGGGTCTGGAAATGAATGATTTTAGCTAAAGCCACAACTTGCCTTCACATCTCTCTGATCTGGGACACAGAGTAATGAGAGTTAGATAAGATTGGGATACTGATTCCCTGTAACAAATATAAACTGGTGCCTGTATATATTGCAAGTGAATAAAAGGGCAAAAAGTCAATGCCTTTTGAATATTCACCCTAGAAATAAAATGATCTTTCATAGTAGATTTTGTGGCTTTTGGATAAAGTATAATTATGACCTTAAAATATTTAACATTTCCTAATACTTGAATAGTGTATTTGTATATTGCAATTTAGGGCTTCCCCAGTTGCTCAGCAGGTAGAGAATCTGTTTGCAATGCAGTAGACACAGGAGACTCAGATTCAATCCCTGGGTCAGGAAGATCCCCTGGAGAAGGAAATGCACCTACTCTAATATTCTTGCCTGAAAAAATCCCATGGACAGAGGACCCTGGTAAGCTACAGCTCAATGGATCACAAAGAGTCAGATACTCCTGAGAGACTAAGTACACACACACGTACACATTGCAGTTTAGTTAAAACAGTTATTAGTCAGCAAGTGCAGTATGAAATACATGATAAAGTGATTTGCCAGTTAGATGCATGATTACTTTATTAAGAAAACTATAATTGGACAAACATTTGGGATATATTTTAGATATAATTTTTAAAAATAGGAGGATGACACAAATCTCCAGCTACGAAGTATCCTTGGAGATTGTTGGAAGTAATTTATGCAAGCCAGTCAGCTCAAAATGATAGTATTTTTCTGTTGAGCTTTGATACTTTTCAGAAAGCCAAGAAAGAGGAGGGAATAGATTTTGAAAAAATATTTGTGTTGCTAAAATAATGGTCTCAATAAAATGCAGAAATAAAATATAGGCTGTCCTCCAATAAACTGGTAATCTCCTTGGCAGGGCTCCGAGTAATCCTTTTTTCAGATTTAGCATTTTTTTTCTTTAGGAAGATGCAGTATGCACATTGATTTGTCAGGAAAATAAGACCCTCTAGAATCCATTGACAACAATTCAACTCTAACTCTGTAAGCATTATATGCTATCTGATATTACTCACACAGAATTTTTTACACTTGTGGGATGTTTTCTCCATCTTTATTTTAATTTCTTTCTTAGTACAGAGAATCTGCCTTGACTCCAGTATTGTTTTTTTTTTCCCTTCCTCCTTTTGTTTTTAGTTTTGTCTGCATTCTTTTGAAAGTGGCTTACTTCCAGTGGTTTGCTCTATTCCTTAGTCAACGTTATAAATGAGTTTCTTCTTGGATCCAAGTTATATCTTAAATAGATATCCTGATTATTCTTATGCCATCCCTTTATCAACAGAAGTGATGACTGTCTTCCACAATGGTACAGAGGATGTTTTACTAAAAAGCTATATTTGGAGTTTCACATATTATAAGAAAAACAAAAAAGAAAGCATTTATCTTTATGGGAAATTGCACAGAGTAGAAATACTTGCACATGCACTTCAAATACTAATTTATCTCTAAGGGTACAAGAATATTATGTGGTTTTAGACTTCAAGACACTTTGAAAATGATATCAGACCTTCCACAGTTGGAGAGTCAATATAGCAAAGTGCCAAGAGCATAGACTTTGGAAAAAGATGCCTCTACATTGAAATCACTCCTCATGGGACTTACTAACCTTGTGTCAGATTTCTTAAGCTTGCTGAGATTCTGTTCCCTCATCTGTAAAATAAGGATTGTAGTATATACCCCACAGAGGTATTGTAAGCATTAAGTGGGATAATATGTGATTAGAAGGGTAAAGCATCAGTAGCAGTTTGATGGCTGTTGCAAGGGAGAGAAACATTTCATTGAATTATAAGAGGAAGTTTTGGGCTTTTCCCATTATAGAAGATATTTTCAGTCTTATTTGGTTTTCTCTGTGAGAATTGAGAATTAAACTATATGTTGCTGCTGTTGCTGCTAAGTCACTTCAGTCGTGTCCGACTCTGTACAATCCCATAGATGGCAGCCCACCAGGTTCCTCCATCCCTGGGATTCTCCAGGCAAGAATACTGGAGTGGGTTGCCATTTCCTTCTCCAAACTCTATGTTAGGTATACATACAAAATTTTGTAAGGAAAACCCCATAATCTGTTTCTGACAATGGAGAATAATAGAGGGGAACATGCTGTTCTGATGATGTTAGAAGTTTGCAACGCAAATGGGGCCCTGGTATGGCACTTTCTTAATAGGAAAGGAAAAAAAAGATTGAGGCATCAATTTAAATAATAGCACCCAAATATCTTATATCTCTGTAGCATTATTCTAGGTAACAATGAACAAATGAGACAAAATTTCCTGATGTCTTAGAGTTTATATGTGGGTGGGAAAGACAAGCAATAGGTAAGATAAATAGATAATTTATGACATATACCAGAAAGGGAGTAAGTGCTTTGGAGAAAAATCAAGCAGAAAATGATGAGAGCCCTGTGTGGGATTAAGAGCTATTTCATCCAGGGAGGTCAGGAATGGTCTCCCTGCTCAAGACTGGAAAGAGGGAGGGAGCTGGCAGATTACTTGGGCTCAAGTGTTCCAGGAGTAATTGCCTTGAGACAGGAAGGAACTAGCATTCCCCAGGACTGGCGGGAAAGTGATCCAGGAATGGACTGAAGGAGGAGAGGTAAACGCTGTCAGAGAAAAGGACTGAGGGAACTTCCAGGCCCTTCTGCTTTCACAAAGCTCCAGTTAAAAACCAGGGGAGCAACCAAAGGGGACTCAATGCTTTAGAATAGCAGTCACTCTGGGTTTTGCATTCTCAGTGATCTGTGAGATAGGGAACATGATTTATTTAAAATCTTAACATGTGGAATGAATAAGTAAATAAGAGGCATAACATGTGTTTACCGAAAGCTTTACTCAATGGCTAAGCCCTGTATAGATTTAACATTGCACAATATGGAGAAGGAAATGGCAACCCATTCCAGTATTCTTACCTGGAAAATTCCATAGACAGGGAGTCTGGTAGGCTCCATGGGGTTGCAAAGAGTCAGACATGATTAACACTTTTACTTTCAGTCTCATCTAATCCTTACAACTAATCTAAGAGGTAGTATATACATTGCTTATTCTCATTTTATAGAGAGGAAAATGAGTTTCAGCAACTTGTCTAAGATCATAAGGCCAGTGAGTCACATTAACATGATCTAATTCTACATTCCAGAGTCCAGATTATAATAGTTTTCCTTAGCAATCTTTGGGGAGATATTATTCAGCCTATCACTGAAAGCAAGCGAAGATCAGCCTTTCTTATGAAATGCAGAATAATCTTACCAAGTCTTACTATCAAAATAGTCTTACTAAGACATTAGATAAGATTTAGAATGTTTATATCTGTGTATGTGTTTAAAACTTTTTCTTTAAATTCTTATTTTGCTATAAAGCCTTATTATTAGTTTTTAATAAAATACACTGCTTTTATATTAACAACCATGAGAAAATGAAATACCTTCATATTTCCACCTAACATACTTTGTAGCAGGTCTGAAGCTCAGGAAACAGTTTTCTGTATCAATATCAATATTATTTCAGTTCACATGTTAATGCTCAACAGTGTCAGGCTATTTAAAAAATTGATTCATACATGTGTGTTCTTTACATCTTGACTCATTCCATGAGACCCCCTTTACCCTGATACCCAAACCAGGCAAAGATACCACAGAAAAAGAAAATTACAGGCAAATATCATTGAAGAACACAGACAAAAAAAATCTTCAACAAAATACTAGCAAATCAAATCCACAGTACATTAAAAGAATCCTGGGGTTTATCCCAGGAATGGAAGGATTTTTCACTATCTTCAAGTCAATCAGTGATATAATGCATTAAAAAATTCAAAAATAAAAACCATATGATCATCTCAAGAAATTCATGAAAAGCTTTTGATAAAATTCAACTTCCATCTATGATAAAAACTCTCCAGGAAGTGTGCAGAGAGGGACCCTACCTCAACATAATCAAGGCCACATATGACAAACCCATAGCTAATGTCATGTTTAACAGTGAAACACTGATGTACAGTATTGTACAGCACATTCTGATGTACAATTTGGCATTCTAATTAAGTTTTTCTAAGGAAATAACAGAGTTTGAAATAGATTCAAATGAATAGATATTTACCTTCAAGCTAAACCTTCTCTTTTTTTTATCTTTGAAATGACTTCTGTTCAGGTTCCGGTGACATAGTTAACACCCAAACTTTTCCTGAGAAGCCTGAGGAAATTTTTTAGAGTTCTAGTAGAAATGTGAACATAGGTGAAGATGATTCTTCTTTTGTGTTTCATAAGAAAGGCTAGTCTTAGCTTGCTTCCAGTGATAGGCTGAATAATATCCCCCCAAAGATTACACATATCCTAATCTCTGAAACTTGTGATTATGGTATTTTATTGTATTGCAACACAAAAGCTTGAACATGAGTTTAAGGATCTTAAAATGGGAAGATTATACTGGATTATCTAGGTGAGCCCTCTGTAATCACAAGGGTTCTTCTGTAAGAGGCAGGAGCTCAGAGGGAAGAGTAGGAGAAAGGGATTTGGAGTGAAGAGGAGCCATGAGTCAAGGAAGCTTGTGTGTATGCTCAGTGCTGTCTGACTCTTTGCAACCCCATGGGCTATAGTTCTCCAGCCGCCTCTGTCCATGGGCTTTTCCAGGCAGGAATACTGCAGTAGTTTGCCATTCCTCCTCCAGGGTATCTTCCTGATCCAGGGGTCAAACCTGCGTCTCCTTCTTTGGCAGGTGAGTTCTTTACCATTGAGCCATTTATGGGAAGTTAGGGAGTGTCAAAAAGCTGAGTAAGGCAGGGAAATGGATTGTCCCCTCGAACCTCCCGGAGGAACCAGCCCTTGCTGACATCTTGACTTTAGCCCAGTGAGACTGATCTTGGAACTTTTCACCTCTAGAAGTACAAGATAATAAATTTCTCTTGCTTTGAGCCACTAAGTCTGTGGTAATTTACTACAGTGACAATAGGAAACTAATGTACTTAGTTATGTCCGTATTTCCCTCAGATTTTCCCCCAGTATCGTGTTACAGGTTGAGTCTCTCCTTAGTGCAGGCTTCATCCTGGAAGGTAGCTTCATCTGGTTAGTTCAGGAGCCTGATAGGTCCAAATCCTCCAGCACAGCCACACCACACCTTTCTGTGGTCCCTTTGTGGTCACCTGTGACCTGGAGCAGCAGATCCACCTGAAGTTTTGATGCTGTGTAGAACAGGTCCTACTCAGCTTTTCAATGAGCACCTCTTGGCAATGTTTGGCTTCTCCAGCCACCAGGGCCCTCAGAAGTCCACTCTGCCTTTTCACATTTTCCTTAACAGTTGCAGACACTCTGGTTCTTCAAGCTTTTGATGGATCGTGGCCACTGACTCCTATTTGGGGATTTGTAATGAGACTCTCACTTAATTGTGTTGTAGATGTTATTTGTGGGTTTCAGATCTCTGCTGCTTATATGGGAGATATAGAGAGATCCCAAAATAAGCTTTCTGTGCCTTACTTCCCAGAGATTTTTAATGTCATGTGTGATGTGTGTCCAGTCGCTTGGTCATGTCTGACTCTTTCATGACCCCGTGGCAGACTATAGCCCACCCCGCTCCTCTGTCCATGGGATTTTCCAGGCAAGAATATTGGAGTGGGTTGCCATTTCCTACTTCAAATATCATTTGTAAATATGCACAATTTGGGGAATTCTTCTTTGTCTTGGTTTCCTTAAGTAGATTATGGAGGAACCTCCAAAAAGCAAAAATACATTATTCATGGATTTTAAATCAGAAATTTTAATTGACACTTGCTAAATAAACCAAGGGCCCAGTATAAATTTATACTTATTGTTTTCTGTTGATCTTGGCTGGCCTTGGCCTGAAGTGGCTTGAAACAAGATTTCAGTTTCCCCTAGAGACTGAAGTCAGGCCTTAGCAGTGAGAGTGCTGAATCCTAACCACTAGACCACCAGGAACCAGTGGTCAGTGACAAGGCCCTGGCCCGTCAGACGTGTAGAAATGGATTTCTATGTAGAGATGCAAAGTAGTAAAGAATTTATTTGGAGTAAAGAAGAGTACCTGTGGCTAGACACACGGTTGGACTCAGACAGTTGCCCTTTTGTGGTAGCTTGAATCACTTATATGAGGCACTTATACTGATTTTCCTTTGGCCAGTCATTTTTGTTTATTTCCCTGGTTCTGAGTTTGTATTTGGTATATCTCAGGGTCCTCCCATATGTGCAATGTGTATCTCTTAGCCAAGATGGATTCTAGTGAAGAGGCAGCTATGAGTAGCTGATATCACTTACTCTGAGGTGACACCAATTGAGGCAGTCTGAGTGCAGGTTGGAAGAACATTTCCAGACACAGAGCATTTCAGAAGGAAGTGAGTTTATTAAGGACAAAGAGCAGAGATAATGTGCGTACAAGCATAGGGGGCCAACTTCTGGATAGACCAGGTAGAGCTGACAGTTTTCATGGGTTAGTAGCCAATTTTTATAACCTGAAGATGAAGAAAATTCCTGCTGGAAGGTTGGTTTAGGGGATTAGCTCAGCTGGTAAAGAATCCACCTGCAACACGGGAGACCTGGGTTCGAACCCTGGGTTGGGAAGATCCCCTGGAGAAGGAAATGGCAGCCCACTCCAGTATTCTGGACTGGAGAATTCCATGGACTGTATAGCCCATGGTGTTGCAAAAAGTCAGACACGACTGAGCAAATTTCACTTTAGGGCACTAGGGAGTGGCTACTGAAGTGGGCATCTTTGCCTAACGGGAGTCAGGAAGCCTGTTAGTGATGATGTGCCTGGGGGGTGGGGTGCTTTTGTCAGTGGTTACAAAGAGGCTCAGTCAGCTTCGGAGCTGACTTTGGTTCTGGGCTCTGCTTCTGTGGCCTTGGTACAGGGCCTCACAGTTGTGACCTTGGGGCAGAACTCAACAACACCACATCCCTTTTTGATCTCCAAGGAGCCTTTCTGCTCATGTGTTGTCAGGAGGGTCTCCTTGACTTTGAGAATGAGGAACATGTGGTCTTTTATCTGCACAGGGCCCAGTTCCTCTTTCACATCTGCTGTTTTGGATTATCTGTCCACAGGGGACAAACTCCGGCTGCTTAGCCCTGGACCCATCTGTCTCCTGCCTCCCTGTGACTTCCCTTCTTTTGAAAGGAAGCCAAAGGCATTTTATGTCATCTGTTAGGCATTGCACTGAGTACTTTGTGTTCATTAGGTCACATGTTCCTCACAGCCTTATGACGATATGTTAGCTGAATGTGACAGATAAATACTCAGGCTGTGTGTATTCAGTTTGCTGGTGGTGGTGGGTGGGATTTTTACAGAACTCTGGCTCCTGAGAGGGATGGAAGGTCAAGGGCTCATGCAGAGATGCATTCAAGGTAGTAGGGGTCTACTTACAATGAAGACAACGTGTGGAGGAACTGAGGCAAAAAATTATTCACATGAGCTGGGCTTGCATGTTGTGGAGTTGAAACAGACTGGGCATGCAGGTGACCAAGAGCGATCTCATTCTTGACTGTGGGGGAAATGGTGACAAGACATTCTGACCTAATGCCTAGTGAGTGAGGCTGAACCTCACTGTGTGTGTGCTGTGCTCAGTCACTTCAGGCATGTCTGACTCTTTGTGACCCCATGGACTGTAGCCTGCCAGCCTCCTCTGTCCATGGGATCCTCCAGACAAGAATACTGGCATGGGTTGCCATGCCCTCCTCCAGGGGATTTTCCCAACCCAGGAATCAAACCAACCCATGTCTCTGTATGGGCCACTTTAGCGAAAGGTGGATTTAGTTGAAGGATTACAGTAGATCAAAAACACAACAAAACATGTTCAGCTGAAAGGAGGAAAAAGGATGATTCAAGGACAGCAATAAATTTAACCTGATTTACCATCTCCCTTAAGTGTGCCACCAAAAATGTTCTCCTTGGAAGACTTTCCATGTCATACATTGCCCAACCTTCATCTTTTAAAACAGCAAATTCTGTCAAACCTATAAAAATGGTTGACTTCAATTTCTTCCTCTCATATTTAAAATGTGTCAGAGAAACATGAGTTATTATAATTGGATGCTTTTCTCATATGGCATTCTCAATTAACATGACCATAAAACACCCAGCCATAAACATATTTTTTTTAAAGTGACTTCTTCCTTATTTCTCTCCTCTCTCCATCCACCTCTCCCTCCTTTCTTTCTTTCTCCCTTCTTTCCTTTTCTTAAAATGCAAACCAGTTTTGACTCAGTTTGCTAGGAAATGATACGTGACACTAGTAGGTACAGTTTGAACCTTCATTGGCATATTAAATATACAAACTTCAGTGCTATAATTGGTAGAATTTCCTACCATTCTCATTAAAAAGTCAAAACCACAAAAATGTGGTCAAATACTAGCTATGACAAGTGCACTGAATTTTGCAGTTGGCTGTTTAACTGAAATGGATGCATTCTGACTTGATGTTCATGGAAGGAAAAGACTTCTTTGCCAAATTAAAAACTCACTTCCAACTTAGAGCTTTGCAAATTTAAGTTATTGTCAATCATGCTGTATTGGGGTCTGTAATCCCTGAGCACAGAGAACCACCTGCAGTACTTCAAAATTGTCAACACATTCTCTCTGCATCAGCTTCATTTATCATCCTCCCCCTACCTTTTCAGCTTTCTTCTGAACACCTGTCAAGTCCTGATATTTTTTTCCTTTACTTTGTGTTAAAAGTGTTTGTTCCAGATTCACTGACACTTTTCCAGGATGTGATGTATGTTTTTGGTTAGCTGTATCCTACCTTTCCTCTTTGGTTCTTTCACAAGGGTGGTGTTTGATCATCGCAGGCTTGGATGGGACAGATTGCTATGTTGCAGTTTGCTCATTAACTTGGCAGATTGATCAGCTCAGAGTTTCAAGGGGAAGCAGAACAAATGGACCACCTTGCTGTGTGTTTTGTGGTTGTCATTTCTATTTCGATAGAAATACACACACACACACACACACACACAGACTTGCACAATCTATATGGTCATTATGTAATAGCGAAGAGCAAATCTGACACCACACTGAATCTGTTTCTTTTACATTAACCTTTGTGTTCTATTGCTTTTGCTATATGTTAATCTCTATAGGGATGTTGCCTATAGCTTAAAGTATACATATTAGCCCATCGCTGGGAACTGTGCCTCCCATACCTGAGTGTTAAGCTAAAACATCTTTTATTTCGCTCAGGATGCATCCTGACCTGGCCCACCTGTGAATGGCTTCAGGAAAGAATAAATTACCCTATTCCCTCTAGTGTCTGGCTGGAAACAAGAAATAGTCACAACAACTTATCACCTTTTTACTTTACCTCTCACCTCCTCATCTCTGTTCTGGAAAAGAAATTAGCACCCAGATCCAGGCAAGATGGTTCTTTGGGATACTTGTCCACCATCTCCGCAGTCTGCTGACTTTCCAAATAAATTCGCTATTTCTTGCCCCAACAATTCGTCTCTTGATTAATTGGCCTATCTTGTGTGAGCAATGCGAGCTTGAACTCAGTAACAATCACTGTGCCTGTATTTCTGAGGTTTCTCTTACCACTTGACTGCTCACCATAGTTTAAATTCTTGTTTCTACTCATAGTATGTTATGCCACATATTAGACTATTTCTTCCTATTTTAGAGACTGTTGGAGACATACACATACACACATATATGTTTACAAGGTGAATGAAACTTGTATTTGTGGGAGATAATTCCATTATAATTGCTTCAATGTAGCACCACTTCTATAAGGCACTAGCCAGAATTTGTAAACATATTTGCTATAGCATATTTTACCTTTCAATATTATTCCTTTGAGATTGATTTGCTCTGCTTGCTTTTGCTTTATCTTGCGTTTTTATTCACAGTTATATTTTCAAAATAATAGTGAGGAAGAAAAAGAACCTGTTAGTTGAAAAACTAGCAAAGAATTCCTCTTTGGCGAAGCAAATGCATTCTTGAGACCAGGGCTGTGCTGGCCATTTGGTTTGTGGAATGATATCTCTTGATGTTAAGTATAGACTGGACTAGGAGTGAGACAAAGGCAAACCATTTGCCATGGCTTGAGTTTCCCTGTGCTGTGCTTAGTCGCTCAGTAGTGTCCGACTCTTCACGACCCTATGGACTGTAGCCCACCAGGCCCCTTTGTCCATGGGAATTTCCAGGCAAGAATACTGGAGTGGGTTGCCATGTCCTTTTCCAGGGGATCTTCCCAACCCAGGGATCGAACCCAGGTCTCCCACACTGCAGGTGGATTCTTTACCAACTGAACTACCAGGGAAGCTCTAGGCAGTCTGAGGATGAGAGAGAAGATGAATGTAGGTAAGGGGTAAAGAGCAACTTTCTAACAGTTGGCATTCTCTCTGGAAGGAGGATTATCAGGCAAAAGTCTCCAGATCAGGAAGGTGACCTCAAAACTATGCAGCGCTGTTTCCAGGGACTTATTATTGCATTACTCTGGAGAAGGAAATGGCAACCCACTCCAGTATTTTTGCCTGGAGAATCCCATGAATGGAGGAGCCCGGCAGGTTACAGTCCATGGCGTCACAAGAGTTGGACATAACTTAGTGACCAAACCACCACCACCACTACTGCATTACAGAGTTATCTGCATGTAGGAAGGAACTCTGAGCATATTTATCTCATGGTGTAAGTTATGCAATTTGTGCATTTATGTGTATTGATGGCCAAAGGAGATAAAAAGGAACACAAAGAGAAAAATGAAAGGGAGAGGAGGAAGAAATAAGGGAGAGAGGAAAAAAGGCATGTCAGAATTCTCCAATGTTTTCAAAATTGATCACGAACTTTCTGTTGGATGTTCTTCTCGCCTCCTTTCATTCTTCCCTCCACTTTTCCTTTCTGTTCTTTTTTCCTCTTCTTTTATTCTTTCTTCCTTCCTGCCTTCTTGCTCTCATTTTTTTCCTCTGCAATGAAAGAGAATGGATTGAAAAGTAGGAATGAGGGAAGAATTTGGGGCAAAGGTAGCTTTCAGTCAGTAATTCCTACATTCTCTTTGGTTTTGCTTACTTGATGCAAGGAAGTAACTGCTCATATGTGCTCATGTGAGTCTTTGCATATTCAGTGGGATAAAGGATATTTGCCTACTGGAGGCCAAGTATGAGTTTATTGCAAGGGCAGGTCAGGACTTGGGAAAGAAAGGGGTAAGCAGTAGGAAAATGCTGAGTAAGGTCCGTGGAGTACAGCATCGGTTTACAGAGAAAAGCAGTATTGGGCAACTGGGACAAAATAAGGATGGGTGGTTGGTGGAAATCAAGGATGTTCCTGTGCTTTCTCAAGGACATCTTCCCTGACTTTCAGACCATTTCCCTGTCACTTAGACTCCCATAGAATCCTTTCTTACCAATTATTCTAATTAAAATAAACTTATTAGTTGCTTCTGCCCTACTAAACTATGAACTTCATGAAGGCAGGGATGGTAAAGTGCTTATTCAGTGCCAGGTATCAATATATAACACACATTATTATTATCATCACTATTATTATTTTTATTAGCATACTAAATATCCTCACTTTGTGTGATGCCAGGCACATGCTTAAATATTCATCAGATGTTTGCTGAAGGAAGGAGTCCATTGAAAGCTGCACAGGGGAAAAGCACAGATTGAAGGGTCAGTGGGTTGGGTTGGTTCTTCCAAAGTGCACGTTCTCATCTAAGAGCTATGTATCGTAGGTTATACGACTTCCTGTATCATTTATATGCTTTTGCAGGATGTTCAAGTGGAAAGAGAATTTGAAATTACAAAACTAATTGAAATACTAACCAAGCAGATTTTAAAATAATCTAATTTCAGTGAAATAATTTTACATTACTAGTTTTTGATTTTGCAGTTTATTTATAGTACTTTGTGACACCTGCTAAAGTGAGTTAGACATTTTATGGAAATTATTTTGGTGAATTTTGGCCCTGAATTTCAAAATGAGATTGTCATATAACTCATGACTGAATTAACTAGGTTTGAATTCAGTTTATTAATTGTTTTGTTTAACAGATAAAATGTGTGAATAAAATGTCTAGTCAAAGCTATGGTTTTTCCAGTAGTCATGTATGGATGTGAGAGTTGGACTATAAAGAAAGATGAGTGCTGAAGAATTGATGCCTTTGAACGTGGTGCTGGAGTAGACTCTTGAGAGTCCCTTGGACTGCAAGGAGATCCAACCAGTCCATTCTATAGGAAATCAGTCCTGATTATTCATTGGAAGGACTGATGCTGAAGATGAAATCAAATACTTTGGCCACCTAATGTGAAGAAATGACTCATCAGAAAAGACCCTGATGCTGAAAGATTGAAGGCAGGAGGAGAAGGGGATGGCAGAGGATGAGCTGACTGGATGGCATCACCAGCTCTGTGGAGATGCGTTTGAGTAAGGTCCAGGAGTTGGTGTTGGACAGGGAAGCCTGGCGTGCTGCAGTCCATGAGGTCGCAGAGTCAGACATGACTTAGTGACTGAACTGAGAGAAAAAGATTTCACCCTCCCTTCCATACAGCAATGATTTAATTTGTAACTACTATTTGGAAAATTTTCTTTAGTAAGCTTATTCCTGATATGAAGTACAGGACCTCTAACAAATGAATCTGCTGAACACTGACATAAATCATATTGTAGTTATGCTGTCAGTAGTGGTAAAGGTGTATCCTTTTCATGGATTATAAGATTTCCTGCTTCTTAAAAGAACAAAGAGTGGAAATCCAAGTTGAGACTTGATTATACCTATAGTGTGATGACTGAATATCATGATTGAAATCAAAGAATGTGATTCTTTTTTAACTTGAGTTTCTATAAGAATCATGATATTTAAATTGCACATATTTATATCTATATTTATACTTACAATTTATATCCTTTGTTGTTTCTGAATATTTTCTCTGGAGTTCACAGATTTCCCCAAAAAACCACGGTGCAGGAAGCTGAAGATCTTAATTACTCTAGGTGTTTTGAAATTGCTCATTTATGAATGATTTTAGTTTGTTTAGGTTTAATATAACCTCAACCATCTGTTACAAAAGAGTGCTTTCAGACATTCCCTGATGACTGATAGAAAATGTATGTTAATAGGAGGCTAAGTACTCTTCCCCAGATCTCTTTTGAGTCACAATTTAGACTTAGTTGAGTAAAATAATTACAAGCAAGACTAGACACATCCTACCATACTAAATATTCCAGTGATTCCCTTACTGGTGTGTGTTGTGAATTCTTCCTGGAGATGATGGTGCTTACTGGAATTTTATATGAACTTTGAAATGTCAGATTTTTGTCATACAATTCCATTATATTTTATTGATGAAATCATTCAAACACACGGAAAACTTGGAAAATAATATAACAAACACAGCGTGCACAATTTGCATTTAATAGAGGTTATTTTGCCATGTTTTCTGGAGCTCACATTTTGTTTTATTTGAAACAAATAAAACTAACAATCCCAGCAGAGCCTCATTCCTGTAACTCTTCCCCTCTCTTTTCTCTTAAAAAGTAACCACTCTTCTGGAGTTGGTTAAATCCCTATGTGTTTTTTGTTCTTTCACTACATATAGAATGGATTCATAAATGCTAAGCAGAATTGTATTGTGTACTTTTAAGCTTTATATAAATGGAATCACACTGTGTGTATCCTGCTGCAACTTGCTTTTTTTCAGTTAATCTTATGTTTTGAGATGTTAATGCATGTAAATTTGGTTCATGCATTTTACCAAGTGTATCACATTTTATAGGAAATAAACAGTTTATCTACTCCTCTATGACAAATGGTTAAGAGGTTTCCACATTTTTGCCATTATAAACATGTTGCAATGTGAGATCCTGTGCTTGTCTCCTTTGAGCACTTGAATGGGAATTTCCTTAAGGTAGATTTCTGGAAGTGAAATTCATAACTCATAAGGCAAGTGCAACTTTACCTTCTCTAGATATTTCTAAATTGCTCTCTAAAATTATTGCATAAATTTACACTCTCAGATCAATATTTTGATTTTTCTCCATATCCTCACCAAATGTTGGTGCTATCCATCTTCATATTTGTCAAGCTGAGAGGGGTGAAATGTTAATTATTCTTTCATTTCCTGTTGTAAAACAGCTGGTTAAGATTTGTTACCAGGAGACTGGAAGGTACAATTACTACTCTTATTTCCTTTAGGATCGCAAGTATTACATTCATTATATTCCTAGGTTCAAGATGCAAAACCATTACTAGTCCATGCATAGCCATATTTTTATTTACCTGTCTCTTTGTTTAAAAATAATGTCATGAATGCATATGAACTCTCATATAGATCTCATAACCCTGAATTTTAAAATGTTTATCATTTCCTTGCCACTTGGGAATTGTGTGTGTGTGTTTGCTTTTGCTTGCTTTTAAACTTCATGAAAAGAGTATCCTATTGAGTGGTTTTGGGACTTTATTTTAGTTCACATTATGCAAGATTCAGCCATGTTGCTGCATGCAGCATATAGTTTCTTAATTTTCACACTCCATTGTGTGGATAAAACATAATAATTGTGTGGTAGAAGGGAATTTGGGTTGTTTGTAATGTTTTGCTTTCTGGTTGTTCTTGTGGATGTGTAAATCTTTCTTAGTTAAATTGCTATAAGTAGAATTGGTGGGTTTTAGGGTAAGCAGTTTCCAACTATACTGCTTTTTAGAAGTTTTCATAAGATTCATCTGTGAAACCATCTGTGTACTGTTAACATTCTACAACTCTTCAATTTCTTAAGTAGTTATATTGCAATTCAGGTGTTCTGTGTCCTCACAGATTAGCTATGTTAGCTTAACTTTCTATTAAGAATTTTCTATGTTTTCAATTAAATTTAAATAAAGTTGCTAATGATATTTGCTTACTATCTTTTTAAATTTCAATGGCATCATCAGGATTATGTTTCCTTTATCATTCATAAAATTAAGTGTGCATTCTTTATCTCTTTCATCCATCTGTACTAGCAGAGTATTGCTTTTATTTGTCATCTTTCAAATATCCAACTTTAGAGTTTATTGACCTCTTTATTCATCTTCCTCTTTTATCTCACTTTAAAATGAAATAAGTGAATTAAATGAAATAAATGAAATAAAATGAATTTTATTTTATTTTAAAATAATTTAAAAAATTATTTTCTTTTTTAAACTTTCTTTGGGCTTATTGTTTGTTTCTAATTTCTTATTTGGAACATTTACTCTTTCATTTTCATTCATTCTTCTCTTCTAAACTGAGTAGTTAAGGTTATACATTCCCCTCCCAGAAAGGCCTTAAAGTATTCTTCACAAATTTAGATACATAATGCTTTTATTTTTATTCATCTCTAAGAATTTTTAAATTTCTTACCGTTTATTTTTTTATCAAAATTTCTTTTTAATGTGTATTTTCATTTTCTTATTTTCAACTTCTAACTTAATTGTGTTATGGTCAGAAAACATAATGTGTATACATTTTCTCAGAAAAGGTGTGAGATTTGTATTATGGTTTTAGTGTGGGTCAACCGTGGTAACTGTTCCATGTGTATTTCAGAAGAGTGTGTTTTTTCTTTTAATTCTGTCTTGTATGAGACTATATTGACCCTAGGGAGGCTTATGAGGCTTGATAAGATGTCTAGGAGTAAGAATACAGAAAGTTGTCAAATAGTGGGTTGTACACTCCTTAAAGCCTCTTGATGAAAGTGAAAGTGGAGAGGGAAAATGTTGGCTTAAAGCTCAACATTCAGAATATCAAAATTTCTTTTTAATGTGTATTTTCATTTTCTTATTTTCAACTTCTAACTTAATTGTGTTATGGTCAGAAAACATAATGTGTATACATTTTCTCAGAAAAGGTGTGAGATTTGTATTATGGTTTTAGTGTGGGTCAACCGTGGTAACTGTTCCATGTGTATTTCAGAAGAGTGTGTTTTTTCTTTTAATTCTGTCTTGTATGAGACTATATTGACCCTAGGGAGGCTTATGAGGCTTGATAAGATGTCTAGGAGTAAGAATACAGAAAGTTGTCAAATAGTGGGTTGTACACTCCTTAAAGCCTCTTGATGAAAGTGAAAGTGGAGAGGGAAAATGTTGGCTTAAAGCTCAACATTCAGAAAACGAAGATCGTGGCTCATCACTTCATTGGAAATAGATGGGGACACAGTGGAAATAGTGTCAGACTGTTGTTTTTTTGGGGGGGGGGCTCCAAAATCACTGCAGATGGTGACTGCAGCCATGAAATTAAAAGACACTCACTCCTTGGAAGAAAAGTTATGACCAACCTAGATAGTATATTCAAAAACAGAGACATTACTTTGCCAGCTAAGGTCCGTCTAGTCAAGGCTATGGTTTTTCCAGTGGTCATGTATGAATGTGAGAGTTGGACTGTGAAGAAAGCTGAGTGCTGAAGAATTGTTGCTTCTGAAGTGTGGTGTTGGAGAAGACTCTTGAGAGTCCCTTAGACTGCAAGGAGATACAACTAGTCCATTCTGAAGGAGATCAGCCCTGAGATTTCTTTGGAAGGACTGATGCTAAAGCTGAAACTCCAGTACTTTGGCCACCTCATGCGAAGAGTTGACTCATTGGAAAAGACCCTGATGCTGGGAGGGATTGGAGGCAGGAGGAGAAGGGGCTGAAAGAGGATGAGATGGCTGGATGGCATCACCGACTCAATGGATGTGAGTCAGAATGAACTCCGGGAGTTGGTGATGGACAGGGAGGCCTGGCATGCTGCAGTTCATGGGGTGGCAAAGAGTTGGACACGACTGAGTGCTGAACTGAACTGACACTCCTTAAATGGATGAGTTTAACCTGGCCCTTGGGAGGTGGTCCAGGTACTTACTCAGATTAGTTTACATGCAGAATTGCCCCAGGATTATTACATCAGGCCAGATCTGGAGAGTAGTTGTCATGCTAACAGAAAGCCAGGGGAGCTCACTTATCTCATTCACATGTCATGGTAGATAGCTGGTTGAATGGTCGGTAGATGGTGAAGTCCCATCACTTCATGGCAAACAGGTGGGGAAACAATGGAAACAATGACAGATTTTATTTTCTTGGGCTCCAAAATCACTGCAGATTGTGACTGCAGCCATGAAAATAAAAGACCCTTGCTCCTTGGAAGAAAAGCTATGACAATCCTAGACAGCATATTAAAAAGCAGAGACATCACTTTGCCAACAAAGTTCTGTCTAGTCAAAACTGTGTTTTTCTCAGTAGTTTTGTATAGATGGGAGAGTTGGACCATAAAGAAAGCTGAGCACCGAAAAACTGATGCTTTTGAACTGTGGTGCTGGAGAAGACTCTTGAGAGTCCCTTGGACCACAAGGTGCTCAAACCTGCCCATATTAAGGGAAATCAGTCCTGAATATTCATTGGAAGGATTGATGCTGAAGATGAAGCTCCAATACTTTGGTCACCTGATGTGAAGGATGGACTCTTTGGAAAAGACCCTGATGCTGGGAAAGATTGAAGGCAGGAGGAAAAGGGGATGATAGAGGATGAGATGGTTGGATGGCCTCACTGACTCTATGGACGTGAGTTTGAGCAAGCTCTGGGAGTTGGTGATGGATGGGGAAGCCTGGCATGCTGCAGTCCATGTGGTCACAAAGAATCAGACACCACTGAGCAACTGAACTGAACTGATACCTGGTGTGCTTGAACCTCTGTCTATGCCACAGAATGAAGTTAAGAACTCTGAGGTATAGACTTGAGTGCACTTGCTGCCTTCTCTTTGCTTTTGGTACATAAACCTCATTTGATTTTCCAAAGTGGTGCTGGCCTCCAGTAACATTATTACTCCCAGTTTTCAATAAAGTGGTTGTGTACCTAATGAGGTACACATTGTTATGTTTTCTCCCAACTGGGTTTTCTCATCTGAAACAGTTTGGTTAAGTCCTTTCTGTCTTGGATTGTTTACCTTTTCTCATAGATTTGCAAATAGATATTCTAAACTTTGTATTTCTCTTATTGAAATAATAAATATTATTTTTCAGATAAGGCCTATCTATGTTTATGGTGACTTAATGTTTAGAAATGTGTCAACTTAATGTGATAAATTTATAAATACTTAATTTTTTGGGTATTTTTATAATTCTACATATGTTACTGAGGGAATACTTCATGCTAGGTACTAGGTCTTGGGAAATATTCTATTTCTGTCTCACCAGTGATGAAAAATAAATTGTTATGATGCAAAATAAAACAGGGTAATTACTTTATATTACTGAGATAGCCTGATGATCACTATGTATTATTATTTAATAAATATGTAAGTGTAATACATTAAGAATATAATTAAAGATTTGGAGTTTTTTCTCTTTTATTACTTTGGATGACAGTTTGCTTAAGATGTGAGTTATGCGTTCTTTGATTGTTTATGGATCTTTCCTACATAGATACCTGTATGCTTTTTGTGCATTTGTTATACATGATTTTTAAACTACTGATTAATTGCCATTGAAGAATTTGAAATTTCTATTTACCCTTGAATCATTGTGGTAGTATATAGATATATTTTTTAAAGATGGCTCATTTGACATAATTTTTGAAATAAATTGTCTTGAATTTGTACTACTTTAGCATAGTTCTAAACCTGCATTTTGTTGGTACATATGAGCCCTATTTTTATTTTATAAGGATTAACATCTACCAAATCTTTTTACTTTGATCCATCTTGCCAAAATATGCTTAACTTGATAGCTTTTCATAGATACCTATGTTGCTTTTGTTGTTTCTTATTTTATTTATTTCCATTTTTATTATTACCTAATTACCCTCTTTCTTCTATGTTTTTTGGAACTATCTCCATTGTTCTTTATAATTTTTGTTGTGGTTATTAAAATATTAATCCACAGTAGTATCAAATAGCACTAAAAAATGTATATAGTGAAAATTTCCCTCCTATTCTGACCCCATCTGCTCAATTACCTTGCAGAGATTTTATGCAGTGACATTTATACCCATAATTATTATCCTTCATATAGTTCAAATTATATTCCATATATATCACATCATATATATTATATTTTATAAATCTATCTATATTGGCATAATTTAAAGTTTTTTAAAGAACATATTTGGATAATTATTAAACCATTTCAATTTTGATGGGCATTGATGTTTTGAAACTTATAATTACAGGCTATAATATGATAACATTTTACTGACTTAATTTATCTGTCTTTGTAAATATTTTGGTGAACAATTGGACATTTGTGTACATGATGACATATATATTTCATACCTACTGCTGAAGAATATTTTTCTATGCATCATAATTGTTTTATTAGGCTTAAGGAAATTCACAAAAGTTTCCTATATTATTGAAAATACAACTTGTATTTAAATATCCCCAGATTTCCCAAATAAATCTTTTATATTCTTTTTTTAAAAATCATTCCAATTAAGTTTTATAAACTGCATTGTGTCTCTTTAGTTTCTTCTAACGTAGAATGGGCTTCCCAGGTGACACTAGTGGTAAAGAACCTGCCTGCCAATGTAAGAGAAATAAAAGATGCAGGTTCGAGCCCTGGCTTAAGAGGATCCCCAGGAGGAGGGCATGGCAACCCACTCCAGTATTCTTGCCTGGAGAATCCCATGGACAGAGGAGCCTGGTGGGCTACAGTCCACAGGATTGCTAAGAGTCAGATATGACTAGCACGCATGCACTGCAATATAGTAATACACCCCCTACTCTCTTGTTTTATTCCATTGAGTTTTTGAAAATTTAATTGTTAAATAGACTTTCTCCTATTGTGGATTTTCCTGATTGTTTCTTTATCACTCAGTTCAGTTCAGTCACTTAGTCGTGTCCAACTCTTTGTGAGCCCATTGACTCAGCACGCCAGGCTTCCCTGTCTGTCACCAACTCCCAGAGCTTGCTCAAACTCATGTCCATAGAGTCGGTGATGCCATCCAACCATCTCATCCTCTATTGCTCCTGCCTTCAATCTTTCCCAGCATCAGGGTCTTTTCCGATGAGTCTATTCTTTGTATCAGGTGGCCAAAGTACTGGAGCTTCACCTTCAGTCCTTCCAATGAATATTCAGGACTGATTTCCTTTAGGATGGACTGCTTGGATCTCCTTGCAGTACAAAGGACTCTCAAGAGTCTACTCCAACACCATAGCACAAAAGCATCAATTCTTCAGCACTAAGCTTTCTTTATAGTCCAACTCTTACATCCATATATGACTACTGGATAAACCATAGCTTTGACTAGATGGACCTTTGTCAGCAAAGTAATCTCTCTGCTTTTTAATATGCTGTCTAGGTTGATCATAGCTTTCCTTCCAAGGAGCAAGTGTCTTTTAGTTTCATGGCTACAGTCATCATCTTCTGTGAGTTTGGAGCCAAGAAAATAAAATCTGTCATTGTTTCCATTGTTTCCCCATCTACTTGCCATGAAGTGATGAGACCAGATGCCATGATATTCGTTTTTTGAATGTTGAGTTTTAAGCCAGCCTTTTCACTCTTCTCTTTCACCAAGAGGCTCTTTAGGTCTTCACTTTCTGCCATGAGGGTCATGTCATCTGCATATCTGAGGTTATTGATACTTCTCCCTGCAATCTTGATTCCAGCTTGTTGCTTTACCCAGACCAGCATTTTGCTTGAAGTACTCTGCATATAAGTTAAATAAGCAAGGTGACAATATACAGCATTGATGTACTCCTTTCCAAATTTGGAACCAGTCTGTTGTTCCATGTCCAGTTCTAACTGTTGCTTCTTGACCTGCATACAGATTTCTTAGGAGGCAGGTAAGGTGGTTTGCTATTCCCATCACTTTTTAAGAATTTTCTACAATTTATTGTGATCCACACAGTCAAAGGCTGTAGCATGGTCAATGAAGCCAAAGTATATTATTTCTTCAATTCTCTTGCTTCAGTGATCCAACGGATGTTGGTAATTTGATCTCCAGTTCCTCTGCATTTTCTAAATCCATCTAAAACATCTGGAAGTTCTTGGTTCACATACTGTTGAAGCCTAGCTTGGAGAATTTTGAGTATTACTTTACTAGTGTGTGACATGAGTGCAATTGTGCGGTATTTTGAACATTCTTTGCCATTGCCTTTCTTTGGGATTGGAATGAAAACTGACCTTTTCTGCCAGATTTTACACAAATGATATTGAGTTTTATCAATATTGTTTACATCAATTGTCTTTATTGATGATATTTACTTTGATTACTTAACTAAGGTGGTAACAGATCTCTGGAGAGAGAACTCAAGATTATGTCAATATTTAGGACACATTTTCATCCAGTGATTTTGATGCTCAGTATTAATCCTTGTCTGAATCAATTATTGCACTGAATTGCAAGAATATTGATTTTCTAGTTCTTTCTCTCCTTTTACATATATTAGCAATGAGTCTTTAGAAAACTTTTCTTTTTTTCTCCTTTTCCTTCTCTCTCACTCTCTTTCCTAAGTAAACTGTATTTACCATTACAAAAGTATGTTATAATCTATTGTATTCATTTTCTTTTCTGATGCTCAGATTATCCCAAATTGGGACCATAGGAGCTGCTTCAAGAAAGTGTCTCTTTTGATCAGTTCTGTCATTTTTGAACACATCCTTGATTTATGGCTCAGACAATAAAGTGTCTGCCTACAATGCGGGAGACACAGGTTCAATCCCTGGCTTGGGAAGATCCCCTGGAGAAGGAAATGGCAACCCACTCCAGTACTCTTGCCTGGAAAATCCTATGGATGGAGAATCCTGGTAGGCTACAGTCCATGGAGTCGCAAAGAGTTAGACATGACTGAGCGACTTCACTTCACTTTACTTTGATTTATGGAATTGCATTTCTTTCAATATGAGTAAGGTTGATTATTTGTTTATATGAATGCCATTGGTATTTCCTTTTCTATGAAGGGTTTATTATATATTTTGCTCATTTTCTGTTAGATTGTCTTTTTTCTTACTTCAGTTCAGTACAGTTCAATCGCTCAGTCATGTCCGACCATTTGCAACCCCATGAATCGCAGCATGCCAGGCACCCTGTCCATCACCAACTCCTGGAGTTTATACAAACTCATATCCATTGAGTTGCTGATGCCATCCAGCCATCTCATCCTCGGTTGTCCCCTTCTCCTCCTGCTCCCAATCCCTCCCAGCGTCAGAGTCTTTTCCAATGAGTCAACTCTTGCATGAGGTGGCCAAAGTATTGGAGTTTCAGCTTTAGCATCAGTCCTTCCAATGAACACCCAGGAATTTTCTTATTTACTTGTATAAAACTATTTTAAAAGGCTATATCTTTGATTGTGATATTAAAATATCATTTCTATTTTTTTTTCATTTGTTTTTTTCTTAATTGCTACATGGATTTTAAATTTTATATCCTCTTAATATTATCATTTTTATGACTTCTGGAGTTTGTACCAGTTTGATAAACTGCCTTCATTCTTTGATTATGAAGAATTCTGCCATGTTTTATTATAGGACTATTAGGATTTTATTTTTCCATGTGTACCTTTGACCTGCTAGGATTTTATTTCTCTGGTGTTTAGAACTGATCCAACTTTGTTTTTCTAAATGATTATCCAGTTTTGTCCATGTCATTATTAAATAGTCCATATTTTATTCTGTAGTTTGAGATGATACTTTTATCATAAAGTTATTAATGTACTTGGGTCAATACTAGGCTCTGTCTTTTCTTCTGTTCAGTCCAGTTCAGCTCAGTTCAGTCGCTCAGTCGTGTTCAACTCTTTGCAACCCCATGAATCGCAGCACGCCAGGCCTCCCTGTCCATCACCAACTCCCGGAGTTCACTTGGACTTATGTCCATTGAGTTAGTGATGCCATCCAGCCATCTCATCCTCTGTTGTCCCCTTCTCCTCCTGCCCCTAATCCTCCCCAAAATCAGTGTCTTTTCCAATGAGTCAACTCTTTGCATCAGGTGGCCAAGTACTGGAGGTTCAGCTTTAGCATCATTCCTTCCTAAGAAATTCCAGGGCTGATTTCTTTCACAATGGACTGGATGGATATCCTTGCAGTCCAAGGGACTCTCAAAATCTTCTCCAACACCACAGTTCAAAAGCATCAATTCTTTGGCACTCAGCCTTCTTCACAGTCCAACTCTCACATACATACATGACCACTGGAAAAACTATAGCCTTGACTAGACGAACTTTTGTTGGCAAAGTAATGTCTCTGCTTTTGAATATGCTATCTAGGTTGGTCATAACTTTTCTTCCAAGGAGTGAGCGTCTTTTAATTTCATGGCTGCAATCACCATCTGCAGTGATTTTGGAGCCCCAAAAAATAAAGTCTGACACTGTTTCCACTGTCTCCCCATCTATTTCCCATGAAGTGATGGGACCGGATGCCATGATTTTCATTTTCTGAATGTTGAGCTTTAAGCCAACTTTTTCACTCTCCTCTTTCACTTTCAGCAAGAGACTTTTTAGTTCCTCTTCACTTTCTGCCATAAGGGTGATATTCTGCATATCTGAGGTTATTAATATTTCTCCTGGCAATCTTGATTGCAGCTTGTGCTTCTTCTAGCTCAGTGTTTCTCATGATGTATTCTGCACATAAGTTAAATAAGCAGGGTGACAATATACAGCCTTGATGTACTCCTTTTCCTATTTGGAACTAGTCTGTTGTTCCATGTCCAGTTCTAAGTGTTGCTTCCTGACCTGCATACAGATTTCTCAAGAGGCAGGTCAGGTGGTCTGGTATTCCCAGAAATTCTCCACCGTTTATTGTGATCCACACAGTCAAAGGCTTTGGCATTGTCAAGAAAGCAGAAGTAGATGTTTTTCTGGAACTCTCTTGCTTTTTCCATGATTCAGCAAATGTTGGCAATTTGATCTCTGGTTCCTCTGCCTTTTCTTAAACCAGCTTGAACATCTGGAAGTTTACGGTTCACGTATTGCTAAAGCCTGGCTTGGAGAATTTTGAACATTATTAGCGTGTGAGATGGTGCAATTGTGCGGTAGTTTGAGCATTCTTTGACATTGCCTTTCTTTGTGATCAGAATGAAAACTGACCTTTTCCAGTCCTGTGGCCACTGCTGAGGTCTCCAAATTTGCTGGCATATTGAGTGCAGCACTTTCACAGTATCATCGTGCAGGATTTGAAATAGCTCTACTGGAATTCCATCACCTCCACTAGCCTTTTTCGTAGTGATGCTTTCTAAGCCTCACTTGCTTCACATTCCAGGATGTCTGGCCCTAGATGAGTGATCACACCATCGTGATTATCTTGGTTGTGATGATCTTTTTTGTATAGTTCTTTGGTGTATTCTTGCCACCTCTTCTTAATATCTTCTGCTTCTGTTAGGGCCATACCATTTCTGTCCTTTATCAAGCCCATCTTTGCATGAAATGTTCTCTTGGTATCTCGGATTTTCTTGACGAGATCTCTAGTCTTTCCCCTTCTGTTGTTTTCCTCTATTTCTTTGCATTGATTGCTGAGGAAGGCTTTCTTATCTCTGCTTGCTATTCTATTCTTTGGAACTCTGCATTCAGATGCTTATATCTTTCCTTTTCTTCTTTGCTTTTGGCTTCTCTTCTTTTCACAGCTATTTGTAAGGCCTCCTCAGACAGCCATTTTGCTTTTTTGCATTTCTTTTTCTTGGGGATTGTCTTGATCCCTGTCTCCCATACAATGTCACGAACCTCCGTTCATAGTTCATCAGGCACTCTTTCAGATCTAGGCCCTTAAATCCATTTCTCACTTCCACTGTATAATCATAAGTGATTTGGTCTAGGTCATACCTGAATCGTCTAGTGGTTTTCACTGCTTTCTTCAATTTAGGTCTGTTACTCAATTTTTAATGTACCGATGCTACACATTTTAACTAATGAATAGCTGTAGTATATTTTGATTACCTACTATTCCCTTAATGCACTTATTTTTCATGATTAAGAAACAACATTCTTCTATAAGTGCAGAATCAATTTTCTAGTTAAAAACAAAATTTACTCAGCATTTTCATCTAGTCATGTCCTAGGTATCAACTAAGAACTTGACAGCTGTATGATATTAGTCTTCCTACCCATGAATATAATGTACTCTTCTATTTGGTGAAGCTGATTCTTTTAAAAATACAAGTTTACAAATCTCTTATTAAGTTCACTGTTTAATTTTAGATTTGTCATTGTTATTATAAATGACATAACTGGTTTCATTGTTTTCATTTAACTTTTTGCATATGTAAATATTTATAATCTATAAATATATTTTTATATTTATTTGTTTTTATTAATTACCTTATAAATTCTTTGATCCTTGTAGGAATTCTTATTATTATCCCTGAATGTTTTGTTTTTTCCAGGTAATAATCATAAAATGGAATTTTGTTCCTCTCTTTTTTATTTTAAATATTTATTTTTCTTGTCTAAATGCTGCGATAGTACCTCATGCTGCTGCTAAGTCACTTCAGTCGTGTCCGACTCTGTGCGACCCCATAGACGGCAGCCCACCAGGCTCCCCCGTCCCTGGGATTCTCCAGGCAAGAATACTGGAGTGGGTTGCCATTTCCTTCTCCAACGCATGAAAGTGAAAAGTAAAAGTGAGGTCACTCAGTCTTGTCTGACTCAGCGTCCCCATGGACTGCAGCCTTCCAGGCTCCTCGGTCCATGGGATTTTCTAGGCAGGAGTACTGGAGTGGGGTTCCATTTCCTTCTCCAGATAGTACTTCATCAGTTCAGTTCAGTTCAGTCACTCACTCGTGTTCGACTCTTTGCAACCCTATGAATCACAGCACACCAGGCCTCCCTGTCCATCACCAACTCCCGGAGTTCACTCAGACTCATGTCCATTGAGTCAGTGATGCCATGCAGCCATCTCATCCTCTGTCGTCCCCTTCTCCTCCTGCCCCCAATCCCTCCCAGCATTAGCGTCTTTTCCAATGAGTCAACTCTTCGAATGAGGTGGCCAAAGTACTGGAGCTTAGATAATATTAAATAATGGTAACAATATATTATTTTGTTTTACTTACTCTTGATATTGAGGAATGTTTTCATGTCCTCAAATACCAAAGAGCTTGAACAGGGCAGTGCATTCCTTTCCAATGGCAGGTTTCCCCCCATCTCCCGCCATTTTACCTTAAGCAGGAGTCTTAGTAATTGCAATATAAAAGTCTGAAATGGGCTATGAATGCTCTAATTGCCATTAGTGATGGGGTCCTTACTGCCACTTGACAGATGAGTGAGTAAACAACCCTAGCACTTTTTTTAGAATTTACATTCTGGACTACTTTCAATATATCAATCATCTAGTTCAGATTCTATAGAAAAAGATTGTGAGATGAAGGATCATATGTAAGCGGTTGATAAAGAAATTTTTTCATGAAAACTAGTAAAGGAATACAGAAAGCAGAGCAAGGAGGAGAAATAAGACAGCGAATATGCAACTTTCGTTATACAACTTTTCAGGTAAAGTTTCAGTTTGATTCTTCAGGAAGAACTCTTGAGGATAAAATAAACCTTAGAAAATTTCTCAACTCAAGCCAAGGATTTTGGACTTTCATATAATCAGATCAGCGGGTCATTGACTGATATCTCTTAAGGGTTGTAGGCTTCGAGGTACTTTCCATTCTATGAACCTAGGAGATGACTCCATTAGTTCACAGGCAGTCCTCTGAGGACGGTCACAGCTATGCCTTTATAAACCAGAATAACAAGTCAGGAAATGGGTACACAGAAACAAAAATAGTGATATAAGGAAATTTGGTAGAAACATCAGTAATTGCCTACAATTGATAAAACTTTTTTTTATTGATTCAACAGTGTTGATATTGCCACGGACAATTGTGTATGAAATTTTCCATGTAATTTGATCATAATTGCTTCACTTATTTTGTGTCTATATTTTAGGTACATAAATGTCTTAATTTTCACAATGACTTCATCCATAATAATTCTTTATCTTCACATTATTTTGTTTTAATTTCATATGCTCTTTGTAATGGAGAAGGCAATGGCACCCCACTCCAGTACCCTTGCCTGGAAAATCCCATGGATGGAGGAGCCTGGTAGGCTGAGTCCATGGGATCGCTAGGAGTCAGACACAACTGAGTGACTTCTCTTTCACTTTTCACTTTTATGCTTTGGAGAAGGAAATGGCAACCCACTCCAGTGTTCTTGCCTAGAGAATCCCAGGGATGGGGGAGCCTGGTGGGCTGATGTCTATAGGGTCACACAGAGTCCGACACGACTGAAGTGACTTAGCAGCAACAGCAGCAGCAGCAGCAGCTCTTTGTAAATAGAACCTAACTGTATCTTCTTTTTTTCTAATTCAGTCTAAATCATTGTCTTTTAACATATGCTTTTAATCCTTTTAAATTTATTGATATTACTCATATATATATATAAAATTATATATATTTTTATAATCTAATTTTTTTCATTTTATTTAGCTTGCCCATACTTTGCCCTTTTACCCCTTTTTTCCTAATTATAGTTTGGGATGATGGAGGTTTTGCTCTTTTCTTTTGATTTGGGAGTCATGGATCACTTCTTTTTTTTTCTTTTTATCCTTCCCTCATTTTTTCTTCTTTCCTTCCCTTTTTATAATTATTTTTAAATAATTCATATGAACACATGACTATATAATCTAAATTGATTAATATATCTACCTTCCTAATGCTCAAATAAAAAGGTATTAGAAATTTTGATCACTTCCTGTTTTATGCTATTTTATCTGAATTTGGCGATTGTTGTTGTTCAGTTGCTCAGTTGCGTTTGACGCTGTGCAACCCCATAGGCTGCAGCATGCCAGGCTTCCCTGTCCTGCACTGTCTCCTGGAGCTTGTTCAAACTCATGTGCACTGAGTCAGTGATTTTATTTTATTTTTTAGTTTTATTTTAATGAAAAATAAGATAGTTTGAAAATTCAAGTTATTCTACAAAGGTTTTAACAGGAACAGATGTCCCTGTTTTTTAATACCTCTTTTCATTCTTCCCCTACCCTTTTTCTTGCTCCCCAAACGCAACACACGCCCCAGAGCCTGATTTTCTCCTATTCTTTGTGTCTATATATATAAATAATATGCATATCCTATCTAATACAGTTATTTTTGTTTTTATTATAATTATAAAATACAAAATTTTATACTCATATACAAATAGTATAGATTATATAATGTAACATATATATTATAAATTTATATATAATATAAATAAATATAAAATGTAAATTATATTATTTATATTTATAATACAGTTATTATTGCTTTGTATGTTATATATCAACTTTTTGCTATGAAAGATAATGATGTGACTTTTTGGCTAGTCCTTTCTTCTCTCAATCCACTCCTTTTTCTTTCCCTATAGAGCTATAGAATAATATTGTTTCTATTTCAGGAATTTAATGATTGTCAAATATATATCCAATAGTTACTAGTCTATAATACATTATAGGGTAGGCATTCAAGATACAGCAATAAAAATTCAGTCCAAGATGAGGGAGCTCACAATCTAATGAGGTACAGAGAAAATTAATAAAGCTAACTGAAATAAAATGATTATTTGTGATAAAAGTTTGTACAGGATGTGAGGATGAGACCTGTAAATATTAAGGGAACAGAATTTCAGGCAGAGGGAAGAGCATTTGCAAATGCCCTAAGTCTGAAGCATATCTATGTTATAGGACTAGCAAACTATGACTGCAAGAAGAGGTATTAGGAGGAGAAAATCAGAGAAGAAATGGATTAGCAGTTCCCTTAGGGCAGGGTCGTCAAACTTTCTGTATGTTCCTTTAGGCCTTTATGATAGCTTAGGCCAGCATCATCAAACTTTCTGTAAAGAGCAGGATGGTAAACATTTTCTGCTTTGTAAATTACTCTGTTTCTGTTGCAGTTATTCACCTTTGCTGTGATACTGTCCAAGCAGCCAAATACAATATACAAATAGGTGGGCATGCCAGTGCTTCAATGAAACATTATTTACAGAATCATCTGTCATAGTTAGCTCAGTGACTCTGCATTATTTATCCTATTTTCAGTCAAAGTACTACTAGACCAAAAGTTGGTAAACTGCACAAAAGCAAAGAATAATTTTTACATTTTTTAAGTGCTGGAAAACACAATGCATACACACGTGAAGAATACTGGAGAAAGACTATGTCTGGCCTTAAAGCCTAAATATTTACTACCTGGGTTTTTACAGAAGTTTGCCAACTACTACACTAGACTCACAAAAATGAGTTGGATAGTTACTCTTTTTTTCCTTATCTTGAATAACTTACTTAATTCATAAATAAGTTATACAATAAATAAGTACTAAAAAAAAACATTTTTAGTTCATAAAAATTTGGTATGCCTCCTCTGTAAATCACAGATTCCTGTGATTCCAGGCTCAGTGATAAAGAATCCACCCACCTGCCAATGCAGGAGACACAGTTTCAATCCCTGGATCTGAAAGATTCCCTAGAGGAAGAAATGGCAACCCACTTCGGTATTGTTGCCTGGAGAATCTCATGAACAGAGGAGTCTGGTGGGCTACAGTCCATGGGTTTGCAAAGAGTCTGAAATGACTGAGGGAATAAACATGCACAAATGAAGCCTAGTTTTTTTTTGTTTGTTTGTTTGTTTGCATTAAGGGTATCCTTGATTATCACCTTAAATGGTTATTCGATTTTTCTGTTTAATTGTTTTCTTTTTTGTTTACTGCCACTTCAGTATCTATCTGTTTTCCAAAAAGATGTCCATTTACCGTAGGTTTTTATATTACTGGCACATAGTTCTTTTCATTGTATTTCCTTGTTACTGAAAAACTTTCTCCATCTTGCTAAGATATTTTCTCTATTTTTATTTTACATTTAAGTAATTTCCTAAGTTTTTGTTCAGTTTGTCCAACTTTTATATATTAATCTTGGCAAAAATTACAGTTTATTAGAAACGTTTTCTATTGTGCTTTTATTCTTACTTTTCTTACTCCTGAATTTTTTAGTTATCCCAAATTTTGTGTTAAACATGTAACTACTTTGCTCTAAAATTTCCTTATTTTCTTATTAATGTAATTTATAGCTTTCAGTTTTCCTTTAAGTAATTTTTCAGGGAGTTTCACAAATTCAAACATATACTTTTTATTATTATATTATTTTAATATTTTCTGAATATTTTTTCTCACAATCATTCTTTAACCTAAAAACAAGTAGATGATTTTTAACTTACAGACATGCAAGATTTATTGTCTTACATTTTATAAATGTTACTAATTTCTAATTTTATTGCATAATGGTATGAGTGTGTAGCTTGTATGTAGTTTTTTGAAACTTTATTGGGGTGTCAGTTATGTCTTAGACATGCCATTTTGGATAATGCTTTCTATATACTCTAAAATAATCTGTGTTTTGTTTATTTAGTGAATAGGAAGTTCGGTATAGAATGACCATCTTAAATTTGTTAATCATAAGCTGCAGATTTTCTATCGTGTTGCTTATTTGTCTGCTTGATCTATCTATTTTTGAGAGAATGCCATGAATTTTCAACTAAAATACTTGTTTTTAAAAAATTGAGTTTTAATATGCGTACAGAAAAGTATTAAATATAAGTATGCAACCCAGTTAAAAGACATAGGTATTTACCAGGTTGTTAAATTGCATACAGGATCCTAGAACTGCCTCTGTGCCCTCTTACCTCAATCACTTAAATCTGCTTATCCCCCAAAGATATCTACCAGAGTTTTCACACAATAGAAGTTACTTGTTTTTAGATTTTATGTAAATTAAGCCATACAGTATGTATGTTTTGCATCTAACACTATGTAATAGTTATCAGTATTGCTGCACATAGCTATATTGTCCCTTCTTTTTCATTATCTTGTAATATTTCACAGAAATACAGTGATGCTTCTGTCCATTCTACTGTTCATGTATATGTGCATTATTTTCAGTGCTGGCTACTGTAAGTAAAGCTACTATGAATATTCTCATCCATGTATTTTGGTGCATGAATGTCCTGAATTGTAACTGGGCGGGCAAATTCATTAGAGTGGGATTTATTGGTCAAAAGGTAGCTATATGTTTAACTTTAGTAGATACTATCAAAGAACTAAAATGGACTGGAACGGGTGAATTTAACTCAGATGACCATTATATCTACTACTGCAGGCAGGAATCCCTCAGAAGAAATGGAGTAGCCATCATGGTCAACAAAAGAGTCCAAAATGCAGTACTTGGATGCAATCTCAAAAACGACAGAATGATCTCTGTTCGTCTCCAAGGCAAACCATTCAATATCACAGTTATCCAAGTCTATGCCCCAGCCAGTAACACTGAAGAAGCTGAAGTTGAATGGTTCTATGAAGACCTACAAGACCTTTTAGAACTAACACCCAAAAAAGATGTCCTTTTCATTATAGGGGACTGGAATGCAAAAGTAGGGAGTCAAGAAACACCTGGAGTAACAGGCAAATTTGGCCTTGGAATGC
>SJXQ01004973.1:287166-401844 GCA_006408695.1 Aepyceros melampus | reverse complement strand
CCAGAGATCAAATTGCCAACATCCGCTGGATCATGGAAAAAGCAAGAGAGTTCCAGAAAAACATCTATTTCTGCTTTATTGACTATGCCAAAGCCTTTGACTGTGTGGATCACAATAAACTGTGGATAATTCTGAAAGAGATGGGAATCCCAGACCACCTAACCTGCCTCTTGAGAAATCTGTATGCAGGTCAGGAAGCAACAGTTAGAACTGGACATGGAACAACAGACTGGTTCCAAATAGGAAAAGGAGTACGTCAAGGCTGTATATTGTCACCCTGCTTATTTAACTTCTATGCAGAGTACATCATGAGAAATGCTGGGCTGGAAGAAACACAAGCTGGAATCAAGATTGCCGGGAGAAATATCAATAACCTCAGATATGCGGATGACACCACCCTTATGGCAGAAAGTGAAGAGGAACTAAAAAGCCTCTTGAAGAAAGTGAAAGAGGAAAGCGAAAAGTTGGCTTAACGCTCAGCATTCAGAAAAGGAAGATCATGGCATCTGGTCCCATCACTTCATGGGAAATAGATGGGGACACAGTGGGAACAGTGTCAGACTTTATTTTTCTGGGCTCCAAAATCACTGCAGATGGTGACTGCAACCATGAAATTAAAAGACGCTTACTCTTGGAAGAAAAGTTATGACCAACCTAGATAGTATATTCAAAAGCAGAGACATTACTTTGCCAAGTAAGATCCGTCTAGTCAAGGCTATGGTTTTTCCTGTGGTCATGTATGGATGTGAGAATTGGACTGTGAAGAAAGCTGAGCACTGAAGAATTGTGCTTTTGAACTGTGGTGTTGGAGAAGACTCTTGAGAATCCCTTGGACTGCAAGGAGATCCAACCAGTCCATTCTGAAGGAGATCAACCCTGGGATTTCTTTGGAAGGAATGATGGTAAAGCTGAAGCTCCAGTACTTTGGCCACCTGATGCGAAGAGTTGACTCATTGGAAAAGATTCTGATGCTGGGAAGGATTGGGGGCAGGAGGAGAAGGGGACGACCGAGGATGAGATGACTAGATGGCTTCACCGACTCGATGAACATGAGTCTGAGTGAAGTCTGGGAGTTGGTGATGGACAGGGAGGCCTGGCGTGCTGCGATTCATGGGGTTGCAGAGTCGAACATGACTGAGGGACTGAACTGAACTGAACTGATCAAAGAAGTTTAAACCCTGTTTTAATGATAGCTTTATAGTATTAAAGGAAGATCTTGGGATCCACAGCCAATATGGGTTACTTAGGAAGTAAAAGAGGGCTTGATGATACTGAGACTTTCTAAGTATTCTTCTTCTCTGCTTATTCTCTTATTTCATGAGGGTTTCCTCAACATGGCAGGGGAGTAGGCCACTAGCTGTTCCAGGGTCATATCTTTACAACTTCCAACAGATGAGAAAAAATAAACCTAATCTGTTTAGAAATATCTTAGCTCAGAATACATACCTCCTATACCCTGCAGGTGGGGAGATGATTAGTTTTGGCCGGGTCATTCATTATATGCCCATATTAATAATCATGGGACAGAAGTTATCACCAGAAAAGGGAAGCTACAATGATATATTACATCTATTTTTAAATATTATTTTTATTTCTATTTTATGGAGTGTAAAATAGGATCTAAGATAAAATAGATTGTCAATAGCTAGATTCTTTTTTAAAAAAGCAATTAAAAATTTTGCATGAACAGCATTCATGGAAATGAAAATGAAATAGAAGAAGCCAAATGACAAGGATTCAGTCACCCTAACACCCTGACAAAGCAAACTGAGTTTTCACCCAACAATTCACCCTAACACCCTGACAAGTAAACTGAGTTTTACCTTCCTGTTCTTGTCACTATGCAGACATACTTTTAATGTTTTAATTACTGTGTCAAAAAAATGTTCTGTTTTCATTTAATAGCTTTTTATTCCACATAATCTTTATAAACTTCAATGATTTGTATCATAATTCATAGTTCATGTAACTTCTAGTAATTGGATATTTAGTTTGTTTTAAAAATATTTGTGATTGTAAACAATGCTGCAGTAAACATCACTGGGACTATAGGTAGTCTTTTGTATCATTTTCTTGGGAGGGAGTCAGGGAGCATAAATACTTTTATGGCTCTACCAGGCAGTTTGAAGATGGAAAAATTCTTTTAAATTCGTAAAAGTGTTTGAGGTTTCTATAGATTCATTTCTTTTCTGTCCCACAATACCTAATTCAGTGCTTTTATCTATTTGGATCTTTTTTTTTTTTAACTTTTTACTTTTATTGGGGTATAGCCAATTAACTGGCTCAGATGGTAAAGCGTCTGTCTGCTATGCAGAAGACCCGGGTTTGATCCCTGGGCTGGGAAGATCCCCTGGAGAAGGAAATGGCAGCCCACTCCAGTATTCTCGCCTGGAAAATCCCATGGATCTCGGAGCCTGGTAGGCTACTGTCCATGGGGTCTCAAAGAATCAGACACGACTTAGTGACTTCACTTCACATGGCCAATTAACAATATGTGATAGTTTCATGTGAACAGTGAAGGGACTCAGCCATACATGGATACAGCCATGTATCCATTCTCCCCGAAACTCCCCTCACATCCAGGGTGCTCCATAACAGTGAGCAGAGTTTCCTGTGCTATACAGTAGGGCCTTGTTGGTTATCCATTTTAAATATAGCAGTGTGTACATGTCCATCCCAAACTCTCTAACTATTCCTTTCCTTGATCATTCCTCTCTGGCAACCATAAATTCATTCTCTAAATCTGTGTGTCTCTTTCTGTTTTGTAAGTAGTTCATTTGTATTGTGAGTCTGAGTGAACTCCGGGAGATGGTGATGGACAGGGAGGCCTGCGTGCTGCGATTCATGGGGTCGCAAAGAGTCAGACACGACTGCGCGACTGAACTGAACTGAACTCATTGGTATCATTTCTCTTTAGATTCCACACATAAGACATGCCATACTATATTTCTCCTTCTCTGTCTGACTTACTTCATTCAGTTTGACATGCTCTAGGTCCATCCACATTGCAGCAATGCAGTATTTCATTCTTTTTGATGGCTGAGTAATATTCCATTGTGTATATATACACCATATCTTCTTTATCCATTCCTCTGTCAGACATTTAGGTTGCTCCCATGTGTTGACTATCGTAACCCTGCTGTGGTGGCTATTCTTTGGGCACTAAGTTAATATTTGTAAATAACACTAGAATAGTCTCCCAATGCTTAAAATAGGCCTAAAGCAAGGGGAGACTATAAATGCATTTGCTTAGAACTAATTTTATGGTACACACATATTTGAAGACCATACAATTTTTAAATTTATAAGTTTAGGACTATTGATTTCTAAGGTAACCCTGAAAATAACTCAACATTTTCTCTGTAAACTCCATTTTCTGCAGATTTCCATGTGATTGGATGAGATATACTGGTGTCTTTGGTAACTATCTGCAGCTTTGCAGAGTTTTGGAATGTGACTATATTTATATGATAGTGCAATCCTTTTGGGCATTAGTCGAACTTCAACAACTTTTCTTCAACAACATTTTTTTCCCCTCGTTTGGAGGGGAGTGTTATTTATTCTTAAGATGATATATTTCCTCCTTTAGACTTCATCTAACTTCTGAGTACAGCCTTACTGTCAATTTATTAGCTCTGTCATTTAGCACAAAATTTAAAATTAAACTGTGGCTCTATGTTAGTTCGAGATGGGAAACTGTTCCCTGAGATTCTAACATGCTGCTTTTTTTAACTCATATTTCTTCAGAGCTAATTTGTTTCCCCTTTTTGGAAAACAAAGGCCTCTCCTCTCTTCATTATGTACATGAATCAAGAGAATTATGTGATTGAAGGACATGTAGGAGGAGGAAGAGAATAGAGGAAGAATTTTCCTTTAGCTTCTTTTCTTCCCTTTTATTACTTTCTTTGGCATTTCAACAAGATGGAGGAAAATTAACCATTTTTATTTTTTGGAAAACATGCAGCTGGGAAAAAGTATTTATTTTGGCTTGGTAGAAACCCTAACTTGGTACACTCACAGCAAAGTATTTGGGTTTAGGTAGATTATACAAAAGGGAAATGGTGTAGCCTCGTGCCAACATAACAGGAAATGGTTTGATCTCCACTTTTAAGTGGCTGCTTCTTTCTTGTGTCCTCCTGGCTTACCTCCTCATCCCCACTGCCACCTCTCATACACACATTTGTTGTCTGTCGTTTCGCTCAGATGTTCAGAAACATTTAACAGTGTTTGTAAATGTAGACTCAGAGTAATGGTAACTAATTCTTTTCACGAAAATCCACAACCACCTATGACCACAGCCAAAAGTGGTAGCTGAGATTTCTTTTGGTGTTTGTTTAATGAACACTTGATTAAGAAAGTTAATAGGGTTTAAACATGTTTGCCTTTCTTACTATTTCAAACTAAACATTTTAATTTTAGCTTATATTTCTAATATATTTAAAATTTATAATCATAATGTAACAATAGTCTGTACACCTCAGACAAAAATCCTATATAATGTGAATACTTTCTCAATTTTATTCTGTGTATCTGTTTTCAAGCTTTTGTTATATGCATATTTTTATATCATTGTAAATGTTGGTTAATTTTTAAATTAGACATTTTTGGTAATTTGTTGGAATAACATGCAAATGAAGGGTATATATTTTGTGAATACTTAGTTTAGGAGGTCACCTAGCACTAATAAGAATCAAAAGATGACTATTTTCTGGAGTCGCTAATTTTTGAAGTAGTCATACTCAGGTGGCAATTTTAAGTGCTGGTGTATTATTGGTAGTAAGAAATATAAATTTTTTTATCTATAATGTTAAGTAAAGCTCACAGTTGTTTTGTGTGTGACAGCAGCTATACAGAATCCGTCTAGCTCTGTAAATATAGATTTGACTGTGTTGCTAGGAAACCCAAAATAAAAAGAAATTTAAGTAAGCAGGAAGCATTATGAAAACTAAATTTTGTTTTTATAAACAGTGCAGCTTTGGGTTATGCTCCGTGATTAAAAGGTTGGTGTAGAATATTTCATATGTACATTAAAGAAAAAAGAAACTTCTTACAACGTAGTGATCGTTTCCTGTTTCATTTTTAATTTTCTTCTCGTGTAAAGCTTTCACTAGGAGTTGCTTGAAATATCTGGGAAGGTCTGTTCTGAATTTACTACTTCTGGATTGGTTAAAATCCCTTTTAAGTGTGTGCTTTGTTCTTTGAAAGCTTTGGTCAGTTGAGCAACTTGCTGCTTGTGTTAAAAAAAAAAAAAAAAGAGCTGAGTAATGCTGGAGCTTTCTCATGTGGCTGATGCAAACCTGGAGAATTTGCATCATCATCTAGCTGGAGTAAGTTGGTGTGACAGGCAGGCGCTTAAATACCAGCCCATGAGGAAGCTGATCTGGGCTGTAGTGATAGGGCGGCAGCAGCAGCCGCAGCAGCGAAGGTAGTCGGGGAGGTGAACGAACCAGAGCACCATGAACGAACACACAGGTGTTTCTGAGGTGTAATTAGATCGCGGAAGGTGAAAATACACCTTAGCTCTTTTACCTGGGAGCACAATATCGCTGAGAAGGAATCTGAAAGCAAAAAGGAAAGAGATCAGATCGGTCAGTCACCCCAAGAGACACCACAGTTAAAAGTTTAGAATTAAAAAAACAATTTTTTTTTTCCACTTCCTTTTTCCCCACTGCGGGTTACTACCATGGTCAGAAAGCCTGTGGTGTCCACCATCTCCAATGGGGCTTACCTGCAGGGCAATGTTAATGGGAGGCTGCCTGCCCTGGGCGGCAAGGAGCCACCTGGGCAGGAGAAAGTTGTGCTGAAGAAGAAAATCACTCTGTTGAGAGGAATCTCCATCATCATTGGCACTATCATCGGAGCAGGAATTTTCATCTCTCCTAAGGGCGTGCTCCAGACACAGGCAGCGTGGGCTTGTCCCTGGTGGTCTGGACGGTCTGTGGGGTTCTGTCACTGTTTGGTGAGTGTTCCTGCTTCTCTGGGGGTGTGTCTGTGGGGCTGAGCACTGTGCTGTCTGGGAGAGCAGAGGGAGATTTCAAAGGAGTGAATGAATGGCAAAGGCTACCCCAGATTTTCTGATTTTAGGGGAGGTATGCGAACTATCTAAGCACACTGTCCACTGTTGGCAGAATGCTGAGTTCCCTGAAATTGCATCCTAAGTCTATGCTCTCTTTTCCTGACAAGGCGCACTATGTTCTGACTTTTCCCTTTGGCATTGAATGCTGATACTCTTTGATGACCCAGTAAAATACAGGTGAACTTTCTGTACCCGGCACTTGCGCTCAGTTAAGGTATGTTTGGGGTGTCTTGGCAGCTGGCAAGCTGAATGAAACACCTGTGAAGTGAAACCCAGTGTGGCCTATTTAGACACAGAACTGAGTGCTCAGCAGAAGTTTTACTGACTTTTTATTGGCAAAACAAATGGATGGCAGTCTTTTCCCTTTTAATTTTTTTAACTTCATGTGCTTGTCAGTTCCTAGTCTTCTTTCAAAAGTCCTTGAATGTGGATCGAAGTGTGATGGCACATAATTCAGCTCCTTTTGTAACGGATTATTGCAAGGATGTGAGCATATTTCACATTTTTTTGTACTTTTCATCTCTCCCCAGTACCCATAAATTTTTGCAATATAAATTGTAAAATTGGAATTGGGTATTAGCTTGCTGTTTGCCCAGCTCTGTTTTCTTCGTTTACAATTCACTTGGTCTTCGGAGACACAGGTCATTGGTCCACCTATCTGCAGAGTTAGTCTCAACAGAATTGGTAGAACTGGTAGAAGAAATGTGATTATTAACTTTTTTTCGAAACCTAGATCTCTTTTATTGATGTGATAATTAATAATAAAGAGGTAATAAATGTCCCCTCATGAGGTGGGCATATGACTGGAATGCTTCTTGGGTTAGCTGTCAAGATGTTAAAAACGGTGAATGGTCAAGAAAATTAAATTGTATTTATACTATGGGGAAAATGTCTAAGATATATTTGCTCTTCTCTGGCAAATAGTGCTTTTTTATTCCAAAAGATACTGCTCTTTAAAGGTTTTAACTCTTTGTCCTAACTCTCTAGGACCAAGCACTACTAACTCTTGGTCCTCCATGGACCAACCTGTTTATTCTGAAGGTCTTGGCAATGTTTTCATGCACTGGTTTGAGCATTTATCTAGAGAATTCAAATTTTCATGATTAGGAAGAAAGTCTTTTAAACAAAACTTGTTGAAATAAAAACTTAGTATAGAAATATCAACAGAGGAATTATATTTAGGTGTTTACAAAGGGTCTATGGTATTCATATGGTGTGGCATACACATTTATAGACAAAGAGAAACCTAATTATTGATCTTCTTAAATGATTTTGTGTACCCTCAGCCTTTAATCTTCTCCAACACTTGGTATATTCAGAATAAATCATGTCTAATAGGAGAAACCATAACCAGTTTCCTGGATTTTGTATCCTGTGTGCATGCAGCTCCCACTATATGATTCCATTTCTGTACACTATAAAAGGCTATTCAGATATGATAAATGGGTGGCTCTGAGCATTAACTAGTTAAAGTGATGTGACTTGTACTAAGAAAATATGCTTCTGCATAACTGTGTCATCTCAAGTGATTAAAAATAAACTAATGAGACTAGCTAAGTTTGCACTTGAGTTGGTATTCTTCGATTACTAATCACAGGGAATATGCTTCTATACTAATCTATTTATCGATGTTTGCATTACATTGGTCACTTAAGCTCCCAGGAACTTTTGACAGGAGTGCCTTCCTAACAGAAAACAAAGCAAAATATAAGGGAAAAAATTCTTTGTTTTAAAACTCTGGAACTAAGAGTATAGAATGTATATATTGTATTTACAAGTTTGTTTAAAGCCAGGTTTAATACATGGGTTCTTACGTCCTATTTTGAACTGTTTTCATCTGACTAATATGGTTATGGAGCTTGAGACTTCAAATGAAAATTTCACTTTCCCAGAACTCAATTTAAACCTGGGGCAACCATCCTGGAGTTTAACCAAAGAATACACAGGTCTAGGTATTGAGTCTCTGGAGATAAATTCTGAGGTTCTTAAGACATTTTCTAATAACATTTAATATTGGATGATTTTTTGTACAGTCTACCAACATGGCAACTGGTTTCCAATAGAGAATGAACTACAAGTAGTTATAGTTAGTTTTAAATGGACAAACCATATCAGTGATTCCCAACTATCCATCTGTAGACTAAGTTACTTTAGAATTAGCTGTGCTGATTTTAAAATAATAGATTTTCTTTGATGCCTCTGTCGAAGGGTCTGGCTTCTCTTGATCAGAGAGTAGGTCTAGGGGATGGCCTTAGTGCTTGTATTTTTTATTTTAATTAAAAAATTATTCCCAGGTGACTCTGATGCAATTCTATTTTGGAAATAGGATAAGCAACACTAAGATTTTGCTGAATATCCAAATTACATTTATGTTGGACAGTTCTACCTGAAGCTCTACTGATTAGTAATAATTTCTTATGCTTTTAGTCTCCAGAGTAGCTCAGGCAGAAATTATGTCTTACATTTGAGTACTTAACAGTATGGGTAGAACTTTTCACATAATGTCAAGATATACTTTTCATTATGTATACAATAAGTTGCTCACAGTAGTAGGTAAAGCTGTATTTCATGAGGTGCTTTCTGTGTGTCAGGCCTGTTACTGTCCTTGGCATTCATTTTCATACTTATACACACAATCCCCTTATGAGGTGAGAATTAAAATCTTTATTTCTCAGAGGATGAAACTGAGGTTTGGGGAGATTACATAATCTGCTCAAGTCTTTGTGAATTTTATTGCTAAATGTTAAAAATTGGTTCATAATTAATTTTATCTCCATGTTTATAAATATGTTAAAGCATCTCTTTTTCAAAACTTTTATTTCAGTCACCCAGCAATGATACTCTGAAATACATCCATAAGAAACTTTCCTAAAAATAGAATATCTGATCAAATTAATTTTGTTGATAAACAAAACATACCCTATAAATTAAATGAAGCCTTCCAAAACCTTGAGTCCATACTTTTCAGGAGAAGAGAGGAATTTTATTTATTTTGATATGTCAAAAAACATCATTTATTAAAAGGATGCTCAATATAATGAGGTCAATTTGATATAATTCTTTGTCTTGATGTGAAATTATGTTCTTCAACAATGGATTGTGGATTCAAAATTCTTAATAATATTATATTGTTTTAGAAGTTTGTTTTTACCATTTCAGGTAAAATTACCTTGAACAGAATAAACGAGTTTTCAAGCATGAGGAAGTTACAAGGGGAATTTGGAGGTTCTTAGGAATTTGATTAGTATTGTTTATTTTGAAAAAGGGTGTCATTCAAACCAAAGGATGTGGTATCATTTCATGAAATACTGCTGTGTCCATTCTATTGCTGGATGACTTGGTAATATTTTAACTTTGTGCCTTTTTATCATAATTATTTCACAGGAGCTTTGTCCTATGCTGAACTGGGAACTAGTATAAAGAAATCTGGTGGTCATTACACATATATTCTAGAAGTCTTTGGCCCATTACCAGCTTTTGTGCGAGTCTGGGTAGAACTGCTCATTATACGGTAAGAGCCTAGATAGAAAAAAGATTAAGGAAAAATAAATCTATTCATTATCCCATTTTTAAATCACTTTGATTATTTTTAAATAATTAGAAATATGCATGACTATGTGGTAAATATGTCTCCTTCAGGACATAAAATCTGGGATGAAATACCTTTCTCAATTAATGTTTTTAGTGCCATTTTGCCACTGGCAGTGGTTTTCTAACCATGCCAAACTTTCAAAGCATCTGCTTGTTGTTAATATTCAACTATTGTCTAAGTCATTTTCAGGAAAGATGCTGACCTAAAAGAATGTGAATTGTCAAAATCTACCATGATAAAGCTGACCTTTTGTTTGATCATAAATTGTAATTTGACAAAATTAAATGTTCTCCTAGGAACTGGGGTTTTCCTTCTTGAGATCACACCATTAAGCCAGCTTAAGTTTACTCAGTTTTCGTGACTAGGAAACTTCTGCTCCTAGCAACTGAGTATGTCATCAAGTTTTTATATTCTATCAAAAAAAACCCAAAAAACAAAACAAAACAAACACACACACACACACTTGTCACAATGACTCATATCCTCCCATCAAACAAATCAGTGAACTACAGTTGCAAAAAGCTTTTTGATTATATTGTTATAAGAATGCATTCCTCTTCCTGATTGCCTTGGTTTAAAATCAAACCAAATAATGCTAAGTCACTCTGAATAGCAAATTTCCTCCAATTTTGTGGGAAACTTATGATGTCACGTGAGAACTTCAGATTATCCTTAAGGCAAACTGCTTCCATGAAATGTGACTAGCACATTCTGACAGCAGAATTTAACAGAAATAATTAAAGAAACTTGTTCTTACTGTAAACTTATCAGAACTACACAGCTGAAAGCTCCTGTGAGCTCTTATCCTATCATTTAGAGCTAAGTGGTAAATGCAGAGCTAATAAGTATTGCCTTAACACTAATCTTGATTTTTATAGTCCTAGGAGTCTCTTTTGTAGTAAAGAGCTTAGAATAGTATTTACATATTTGTTAAGTCTGTTCTCATTTTAAGCAATTTTGCATTATTTAAAACTTGTTATTATGAAATAATGATAAAGAAGTATTTTGTTCCTTTTCTAAACTCTGGGATTTTCCTGGGAGGTGCCTTCCACTCTTTCCTGATAATACGAAGATTACTCTTCAAAGGTCAACTTAAGTTCTATCTTTTCCACAGTTAATTTCCTGTTCACCCTAGTTTATAGTATTTCTTTCCTCTCTTAATTCTTCTGAAAAAAAAAAAAAGTGCAGTCTCTGGTTCTCATTTGACATTGAACATGCTGGCTTATATTCTTACTGAATATTTTAGGAATCTGTGCTCTGTTTCCCTGTTAAAACTGCAAGCATTTCAAGCATATAAAACCAGGTCTCTCACTTTTTGTAACTCTTATACTATATTGTCTATATTAAATGGACTGATTGTCATATATTAAATTCCTTTTGAATAGCAGTTGAAAAATTTAGTAAATATTCAATCTTTCAGTAAGTTATATTGGGTTGGCCAAAATGTTCATTCAGGTTTTTCCATTAAGATGGCATGGAAAATCCCTAACAGATTTTTTTGCCAACCCTAATAGTTTGAATAAAATATACTCAGTAGTTAAATAAGTACAATACTTATTTAGAGTGGTGGCCTGTCAGAATAGTGGGCTTTGGGGCCTGATGCAGCTGAGCCGGAGTCCCTCTCCAGCCATGTACTGGCTAATTGTGTTGGCTGGTTAGCCATACTTTGGTTAACTGCTCAGCATATTGATGGGCTTGATCATTCCATTTGCACGAGTAGCACCAACACAGTGCTCATTCATTTATCTATTCATTCCCCAGACGATGCTACTGAATGGTGTATGGCAAGTTAAAAAGATCTAAAGTGAAGTGAGCCTCAGTTCTTATTCTCAAGTAGCTTATAGTCATATTACCTTCAATAGCTACTTCACTGGGTATGTGTTTATGGAAGCAATTACCTAAATATGTTCTAGAAGCTTTTGTAATGGATTCATATGTTTCTTTGTAATATGGACTCACATTACTCAGTTGTTCTCTCAGAGTAATGAATGACTTGAGGGGTGACAAAGTTCCTGAGTAATATAACATTCCTCTTCCATTGAAAGTACCTAAATATTTACTAGTAAAATTGTACTTCAGATTAAGTCACTTTTGTCTGAAATAATCTGTAACAAATCTTAAAAAGAAATCATACAGCAGGGGTCATTTGAACTCATACATTCACCATGTATTCACTAGTTTTCTGTTGTGTGACAGACACTTTACTAGACACTTTACCATACACTGAGGATGAAGTAGTGATTAATATGCACACAGTCCTACTCATGGAGCTCATGGTCAGGTGAGGGAAACAGTTACCAATCAAGACATCATGTAAGACAATAAAAAGTTACCCCTGTGATACACACGTGAAAGGGGAGCATGAAGTTCCCTAAGAGTATACTCTGGCAGATCTACTGCAATTCGAGGACTGAAGAAGCTTCCTTGGGAAAAAGAGTGAACTAAGACCTGAGGTATAAGAAAATGGCAGTGAGTTTCAGGGGCTCTAGGCAAAGGGTATTCAGATCCTTCTAGTGGGAGGAAGCACACTGAAGAGGAAGGAAACGTTTTGACCAGATGGAGACTTGTATTGAAGGATTTTTGTGGATTCTGTTTTGAAAGCACTAAAATGATATGATTGAATTTTAATTTACACATCAGAAATTTATAAATGATGGAGAATAAGAAAAATGTCTTGTTGTGGTCAGGAGGAGATTGTCTTGAAAAAAAAAAATCAAGAAATCTCACTACTGCGCATCTACACTGAGGAGATCATAATTGAAAAAGACACATGCACCCCAGTATTTATCACAGCACTGTTTACGATAGCCAGGATATGGAGGCAACCTAGATGTCCGTTGACAGATGAATGGATAAAGAAGATGTGGTACATATATACAATGGAATGTTGCTCAGCTATAAAACAACACATCTGAGTCAGTTCTAGTGAGGTAGATGAACCTAGAGCTTGTTATACGCAGTGAAGTCAGAAAGAGAAAAACAAATATCGTATATTCACACATATGAATGGAATCTAGGAAGATGGTACTGAGAAACCTATTTGCAGGGTAGCAGTGGAGATGCAGACCTAACGAACAGACTTATGGACATGGGGGAGGAGGAGAGCGGGGTGATTTGAGAGAGTAGCCTTGAAACATATACATTACCACAGATAAAATAGATAGCCAGTGGGAATTTTCTATATGATGCAAGGAGGTCAAATCTGGTACTCTGTACCAACCTAGGGGAGTTGGGATTGGGTGGGAGCTGGGAGGGAGGTTCAAGAAGAAGGGGACATATGTATGCCTATTGATGCATGGCAGAAACCAACACAATATTGTAAAGCGGTTATCCTCCAATTAAAAATAAATAAATCTATCTTGGCTTCTAATACCAGCAGGTCAGGTTGGAATACATAATGGTGGTTGGTTTCCTGACAATCTAGGTGTTAGACCTGGAGGTTGAGTAACCATGAGATGGAACATAAACTGAAATGGAAGACTTGGCATGGGAAATTTAATAATGCCATTGACTTGCCTGTGTATCTAACAAACATGCGTTCATATGCAGTATATTTAAACTGGAAAGGCCTGTGTCATTTTCTAACAGAAAATTGAAAAGCTAAAATAGAATCATTTGCTACCTGTTTTACTATATACCTGAACTTATTTCATTTTCTTATCTCATTCATGTTTTCTCTATTTATAAAATTACAAGACTAATTTTGTTTTTCAACACATACTTTTCACCTAAATATTTCTATGGAATTAAGAATAATCACTTGGCTTTTCAAGGTTTTTCTGTTTGGAAAAATCTAGAGTAATACAATGTTAAGCATGTAAGCATATATTTGCAATGAACACTTATTAATATGAATTTTTTAAAGTTGAGTTTTGTGTTCCTTTTCTGAACCCATTAGACTGTGCTGTTAACTCATCCCTACTCTGCTGGAGTTTAATTGTTGACTTACTGAGAAAGGAGACTATTTCTTGTATGACCCAGCCCTATTGGATCTCAAGTAATAAACTAGATTTTTAAGAAAAGAGTTTAATATGGGAGGGAAGAAGAAAAACTGACAGCACTCAGCCTTGTTCCCAAGCAGATGTGAAGTTTAAAAACTAACTACCAAAGTTGCAGACAGTATTTCATTTGGAATATCTGTGACGACCTAAACAAATATAGGCTAAAAACTCAACATTCAGAAAACTAAGATCATGGCATCCAGTCCCATTACTTCATGGAAAATAGATGGGGAAACAAAAAAACAGTGACAGACTTTATTTTGGGGGGCTCCAAAATCACTGCAAATGGTGACTGCAGCCATGAAATTAAAAAACGCTTGCTCCTTGTAAGAAAAGCTATGAGAAACCTAGACAGCATATTTAAAAGCAGAGACATTACTTTGTCAACAAAGGTCTGTCAAGTCAAGCTGTGGTTTTTCCAGTAGTCATGTATGGATGTGAGAGTTGGACTATAAAGAAAGATGAGTGCCAAAGAATTGATGCTTTTGAACTGTGGTGTTGGAGTAGATTCTTGAGAGTCCCTTGGACTGCAGGGAGATCCAACCAGTCTATCCTAAAGGAAATCAGGCCTGAATATTCATTGGAAGGACATGCTGAAGCTGAAACTCCAATACTTTGGTCACCTGATGTGAAGAACCAACTCTTTAGAAAAGACCCTGATGCTGGGAAAGATTGATAGAGGAAGGAGAAGGGGATGTTAGAGGGAGGAGAAGGGGACGACAGAGTATGAGATGGTTGGATGGCATCACTGATGCGATGGACATGAGTTCGAGGAGGCTCCGGGAGTTGGTGATGGAAAGGAAGCCTGGCATGCTGCAGTCCATGGGGTCACAAAGAGTTAGACATGGCTGAGAAACTGAACTGAATCAAATATAGAGTTCTGAAAAATCATAGACTTCTCTATTTAATATGTTCCATATGTTAAGTAACAGCACCTCAATATAGAAAGAGTTAGTGAAAGTGCTATTTTTTTTTTCCTGTGGTTAACCTAAATATGCATTTCTTCTAGCCCTGCAGCCACTGCTGTGATATCTCTGGCATTTGGACGCTATATTCTGGAACCATTTTTTATTCACTGTGAAATTCCTGAACTTGCAATCAAGCTCATTACAGCTGTGGGCATAAGTGAGTATCATAGGTATAAATATGAAAAAGAAAACAGTCCCTACAAAAGTGATTGGAGACAAAATTTCTGGAGACTTTTTGCATGGTGGTACTATTCCTCACATGATGGTGTTCTTGCTTACAATTTCTCGCCAGATTTGTGTTGGAAAATAAAGAAAAGAATAACGGTTTGGAGTGATGCCTGATATGACATTATAAGCCTATTTTGTTTTGGGTCAATAGATGTGATGGCTAATCTTTTAAAACAGGCAAACAAAACCACCTTGTTAATAAAATAGTAACTTGACTGTGCATACAAAGAACTTTTACAAGTGAAAACCCAATTTTAAATGGGTGTTCTGAATTATAAATTATCCTTCCTTAGCAATAACATGGAAAGAATGGTGTGTGTGTATTGGGTGTGTATGTTATGTTAATGAATTTTCTAGTGTTACCACCTGCCATGCTGTGTTCAGATTTTGGCTATCCATTGATGGTCACTAGACTCTTTTTGCAACGTTTGATTATTAGCAGCATTTCTCAATGGAGAAGGCAATGGCACCCCACTCCAGTACTCTTGCCTGGAAAATCCCATGGACGGTGGAGCCTGGTGGGCTGCAGTCCATGGGGGTCGCTGAAAGTCGGACACGACTGAGCGACTTCACTTTCACTTTTCACTTTGATGGATTGGAGAAGGCAATGGCAACCCACTCCAGTGTTCTTGCCTGGAGAATCCCAGGGATGGGGGAGCCTGGTGGGCTGCCATCTATGGGGTCACACAGAGTCGGACACGACTGAAGTGATTTAGTAACAGCAGCAGCAGCATTTCTCAAATAGGAGTTTTCTTTACCATTTCCAAATTAGGAAGTTGCTCATTTTCATCACTGGGCACAGACATTAGAACTTTAAAAAAAAAAGGAAGTAAAAAAAGAGGAACATGCATAACGTGAAGTAAGTGATGTGAGGCTCAATATGACTCCAACTTCCTGTTGTAAGAGAAAGGTGAACGTTTCAGAGTAGAGCTGAGTGATTAGTAGGAAAGAGTGAGAAGTTACACATAAACTATCTCTAGTACTCCCTGGTGGCTCAGAGGTTAAAGCGTCTGCCTCCAATGCAGGAGACCTGGGTTCGAACCTTGGGTCGGGAAGATCCCCTGGAGAAGAAAATGGCAACCCACTCCAGTACTCTTGCCTGGATAATCCCATGGACAGAGAAGCTTGGTGGGCTCTACAGTCCATGGGGTCGCAAAGAGTCGGACACGACTGAGCGACTTCACTTTCACTTTCAGTACTGGCTCCATATTGCTACACTTCAGTAGGTTCATCCTGGATTCCCCCCTTAATTACGAAATGTAATAATTGTTATGTGGAATATTTGAAGGAAGACCAAGAAAAATACTTGAATGATATATTTCTAAGTTCTGGAGTGGTAATGGTGTTCTCGATTGATCTTACCCTTTACACACACTACGGCTGTGAGACTTGGGGTCAAGTCACTTCTTCTTTCTGCACCTCAGTGTTCTTATTTATAAATCATGTCCAGTCTCATAAGGTGTCTTTTGAGAATTAAATGATATTAAAAGAGTGTATATAAAGTGTTTTGAGTAATGCTAGAAAAGTTTAAAGAGTGAAATTACAAATGGTAGCTTTTTATACTCTTGTGGGAACACATCTCATCAAGTTCCATAAGACCAGGGCCTTAGCTAACTGCTGTGTTTCCAGCCCTTCACATAGCCCCTAGTATGTTGTTTGTGCTCAACAAATATTTGTTCGTGACTGATTTTAATGAGAATAGATATGAGCATTCTTCTCTAGTGGAGAAGCTAATGGAATGCCTATGTGTTAAAGAATTACACATCTTCACGTTTCTCAAGCAGCAGGAAATGGAGGTAAATGAAATAGATTCTGTTCAGATCTAACACTATGAAGTTTTCATTTTTTGAACCATTTTAGCATTGTGGTTATAGCTGAGGCTCTGGAGGCAAACAACCTGGAATTGAAATTTAGAGTCAGGATTTTCAGTTATGTGATTTGGGGCTAAATATTAAATCTTATTAAGGATCAGTTTTATTTATTGGTAAAGTACCTGTGAGATGATAATTCATCTTGAATGGCTCTGGAAGGATGAAGTTAGATTTTTAAGACTTTAGCAGAGTGCCTTGCCCATAGAAAGTTCTTGATAAATCTAGTGTTCCATTTAGGGGCTGGATCAGTAGCCACTGTTGCACTCATTCTTGTTTCTCAACTGACTGAGGCAGAATCATATCACAATTATTATATTTGGAAAGAGAAACACAGGGGTAGCATTTTGAGAGCTCTGTAAATTGCCAATCAGAGGTTACTGATTAAAAGCTGTAACAGCAAACTTCATTATATATGATGTAAACATTTACAAATCCACAGCTTGGATTGAGAAGGACTTGTAATGAATTAGATGATGACAACACATTACCATTTTGGTAAATCTAGATAGCTCTTTTATTTGTCCCAATTCTGTTAAACATTTTAAAGGGAAAATTGTATTTTAGAGGAGTAAATGGAAACTGTTCAAATCAAAAATTTAAAGCAATTATAGGTAAGAATGATTAAATATGTTGCAGTTTACAAAAGCTGTAGTATAGTTTGGTGATGGTGTAACTAACAAAGAGCCTGAGTAAATTTGAGCTTAGTCATGTTCTTCCATTTTTACCATTAGTTATAACATTAATTTACAGATTTTGATGCAAGCTTGAGTTTCTGAGGAAATTTGTTCCTAGGATCAGAAGCACTGAAAGATGAAACTAGATATTCTTGCAACTCGGTAGCAGGTGATATAAATCAATGGCCTAATTGGGAAAGTCAAACTCTTTGAGAAGTTAGCCTTAAAGCAACAGCAGGTGGAGATGGAGCTAGAAAAGGAGACATTTACCTGGGGGGGAAATCTCACATTCTGAATGGTTCAAAGCGAGGAGAGAGGTGATTTTCTGCCTGCTGGGGGTGAAAGGTTAGTGAGAAGTAGAAAACGGAGTTTAATTGCATGAATTGCTTCCCTGTGTTCTCCTACAGGGATGGAAGCAGTTTGTGGTAGTTTGAATTCTCTAGTTCAAGTGTAGAAGAAGAACAAACTTGAAGGATATTGTTATGGTCAAATCATAGAAGAAAGGCATTTTAGGGTTTGTGGAATGTTAACTGATCACTTGAGAAGTGAGAGTAGGGTGGGAATGTGGCATTGCTAAATACTAATTACCCCTCTGGGGTTTCCCTGGTGGCTCAAACAGTAAAGCATCTGCCTGCAATGCGAGAGACCTGGGTTCGATCCCTGGATTGGGAAGATCCCGTAGAGAAGGAAATGTACTCTTGCCCCAGTACTCTTGCCTGGAAAATCCCATGAATGAAGGAGACTGGGTGGGCTACTCCTATCCTCTTTTGAAAGTATTCAACTTCATTTCTCTCAAATTAATAAAGGTGAAAAGTTTTGGAGCACTTCCCTGGTGGTCCAGTGGTTAAGACTTCTGCTTTCCAGTGCAGAGCATGCAGGTTCGATCCTTTGCATGGTACTAGACCCCACATGCTCAGCAACCAAAAAACTGAAACATGAAACAGAAGCAATATCGTGACAAATTCAGTAAAGACTTTAACAATGGTCCACATTAAAAAAAATAAAAAGTCTTTAAAGAAAAAGGGCTTTTGCTTGCTCTAAGTCTTGTCCATTCTGGCAAGCATGTTAGGCATGTGGAAGTTGAGTAGGGAAATCTTATATATTCGCATGTGTTTTCTCTCCTCTAGCCCAGTGTCCCTAGGTAAAGAGACATTGCTTCCTTTACTTTCTATGGAACTTCATGAATTTTCACTCTCCTCGAAGCTTCAATAAACACTGAAGTATGTTCAAGAGTTAAAATGACATTTAGTTTTCGGTTCTGGTCTCCTGAAAGCAGACCCTGTTTAAGTATACACTTGAGTGGCAGAATATTCTAATAAAAGTACCTTATGTCAGATGTGGGCTCTTATCTCAGACACGTCCCTAACAACCTCCCTGAGTCTCAGTTTTCTTATTTAATTTACATAGGTGGATAAAGAGCATTAGCTTCTTCTGACAACCTGTGGGAATAATTGGAGAAAGTAAATAAAATAACACTTGTGATTATGATGTGAGAAAAAGAGATAGCCATTTCTATAAATGCATTACTGTATTTTTTCAAACTGTATTCTACCTGCATCATTAAATTACATGAAAGAAAGTCTAGGCTGAGTTCTGTGCTAGCTTTTCAAATATTGCACATTAAGTGGCTCTGTTTAAACCCCAAATTGGACTATCTTTACTCCTCCTCTACCGTAACTAAATACCATGACAACCAATTCTTAGGTAGAGATATGTACTGTTGAAATATACAAGGACTTCAAAACAACAATCATACCCTTCAGAAGGATGAGAATAAAATGAGGAAACAAAGTGTCTTGAAATCCCAGCCAAGATAAACATGATCCTTAGCAGAGAGGAAGAGCATCAGATGTTTGAGAGAACTAGTGAAATCATATGTGTCTTTTGACCTGCTTCCTCAATGTTACCTGTGAACTGCTGGTAAAATTGTGGACTCTGGAGTCAGCTTACTTGGCTTCAATCTTATCTTCACCTTTACCTCTGTGAACATGGACAAGTTAAGTCATATCCGGGTTCTCAGCTGTTCATCTGAAAAATAATGCTGATGATGGTAACCAAGTCATAGAGATATGAGGATTAAATAATATTCATGTAAGGTCTTTGCACAATATGTGTCATATAATAGTGTACATTTATTTAATGCTTACCATTTTTATTCCCAATAGTGAGATCCTAGATATAGTCTTTCTCCTTCAAAAAGGTGTTTATTGCTACATAGCTTCTCTGCAATGAATCCATCCAGGAAACAAATGCTAACAGAAAAATGGGGGGCAACCCAGACAGCTGCTACAAAGAACAGTGGGACAATTCACTTCAGCTCACCATACAGTGTCCATATATTTTACCAGCTTAGCACAAAGCAGCTGGAAGCCAGGGAGAACCTGAACCTGGGGAAAACAAAACAAAACAAAATATCCAGATTTAGTAACCTCACTCTGCAAAACAAAAGACAAACTTGAATTACTGAAGTACAGAAAGAAATGCTTGCTAGTCCTTAAATCACTGTATCAGTTTTTAACACTCCCCTAAACATCCTCTTCAAACACAGCTCCCTTCCCTATGTATTTCTGATTGCCAGAGTTTATACCTATAACTTTCATTGCTGCATTTCAGTTGTTAGGAACCGACCAGCACCATTAATAAGTAAATAAAAGCTATATGTCTCTCTATTTTCATTTTGTTAACATTTAAGGTCAGCCAAAAAATAATAATAATAATAAGATCAAATCAATACAGGTAATTTTTATTGCATGAAATTAGCAATTATTATTCAAAGGAAGTAAAGCTAGGATGAAGCTTGCTCAGATTTCTTTAATGATTTCAGTGTAAATAGATAGTGTATAAAAACCAGAGTAGATACTATTTGTTTCAGAAACTCTGAAAGCTCTTAGCATTTAGTGAATCCCAAATCCCTTTTCAACATTGTTGGATAAGCAACATACATGGACTTAGACTTCTCTGTAAAGACACATGAGGAAACAGCAGTTCTTGCCACCTGAGGACCTCCACAGCGCCTCTGTACAGGCTGCCTCATTGCTTGTTAAGCTGTATCCCTTCAGGGTCATAGAGGTAAGTCTCAGCTGGAATTTGGCGTATGGAGTAATGAGGGCAATGTCTGGATGCTCAGATAAAGCAGAGTTTTGAGAAACCTTTTGAGAGAAATCAGGCTTAACCAGAATTTTGATTTCAGCTGCCTGAGAGGAAAGCAAGGTGAGATTATCAATTCATAATATTTGTTTGATTTTGTCTTCCATTTTTCTAAGAAAACTTTACAAAATATAAAATTCCCAGCACTCACTTTTGTTTTCTATTTCAATAGGCATTGAATTCTAACACTGTTTATGAAATTAACAAACATTCTTTCCTCTTCCCAAATACATAGAGGTTGTAATGTGAGAATGCCTCTCTTTCCCTTCCCCCTTCCCCCTCCTCCTTTTCCTTCCTCTCTCCCTCCCTCTATTCCTCTTTTTTTCTTCTTCCTTCCTCTTCTTTTCCCTTCCTCTCGTTACAATAGCTCTTTTCTACTGTGGAGTACTCTCAGAAATGGTGTTTGGGTTTTTAGGAGCTCTGCTTAAAAGAAAACAGTGCTCTTTTGTGTTGGTGGGAACATGAGTCCAATTATTTTCAGACCAATGCTGAATCTCCTTAACTAAAAAAACAATCCCTTTCATATGATGATTCATTTATCACAGAGCCATTTGCATAGAAAAAGGACAAGAATCACTGGATGATGACGATGAGTGCAGAGTTGCATTAAATTATTTTCAGTATAGAAGTGCTTTTTACGGGAGCGAGAAAAATCATTTTACTTTTTATCTTCTGATAAAATAATGCACTTGGCAATTAACAGTGGACCTGTCTAGTTCTTCATGTTTCCAGCTTCAAACACAGGTAGAATATTTCTCTCAGCCTGCCATATAGCTTATTCAGGGCTTCAGCCTTTCTAATCATTCTCATCATTTCTCCTTTGAAACATTTATTCATTAGTAACCCCCTATTTTAACTTTGTATGGTTCCTTACTCTTCCCATCTTTGAGCGTTTTTCAAAGATGAAAATTGCTTTAAAAAATTTTTTTTACTTAATGCTTCATGTTCATTATAAGAATTATTAAAAAGTGTAGAAAAATAAACTTTTAAACTTAAAACTCATTCCGGATTCTATCATCTATAGATACCTTCTCTTGATGTTTTGGTAAATAGTCCTTCAGAATTTTTCCTTTTCTTTATTTCTCTTTATAGCTTTGTCTTCTACCTATCTTCCTATATGTCAATGTAGCATCTATTCGTCTCTCTGTAATTTGCTGTATTGGTCAGTAACATGTCATGAACCATCTTTTATGTAATAAATATTTAACTGTGTCATGATTTAAAATGGCTGCATAGTAAACCCTTTAAAAGATATACCTTAATCAGCCTACGTTTAGAAGGCTAGATTGTTTAAAATATTTTTGCTAGTGTATATTATGTGTTGAAAACATTTGCACCAATTCTTAAATTCTGAAATGAGCTAGTGATTGTATCAGGCAACTGGAACTATGAAGATCACTCATTAGTGTACACATGGAAAGCTTCCTATTGCAACCTGAATTGTAAGAATTCTGTTTTTTTTTTAATCCCCCAAGAAGTATTTTCATTCATTTTTGTTGTTTGTTTAGAGAGAATACACCTTTTAAAAATAAAGCTTGTAGCTAATAACTACAAATGTCAGGTATGAAGTGGCTTATTTGTTGGGAGTGGGGTGGAGAGGGTGAGTAACACCAAGTGTGAGGTTTTAGGAAGAGTATAAAGTTGAAATCTGCTGTCTAGAATAACTCAGTTGTTCTAGAATAGTATAGGGGGAGGGTCTGAAAGTACCACCATTTATTTCATGCCTTTTTGGCTGAAGGTATTATAGATTTTGTTTTAAAAACTGAGGATCCAGCGCATTCATTTATTCAACAAAACTGTGTTAATGATCTTCCTGGGCCATGGATGAAGCTGGATACTAGCAAGACAGAGAGGAATGATGCTTGTTCTGTTCTCAAGATCCTCATGGTCCACAGTCCAGGCTGAGTGGCTAGCTGCTGAGGACATTGTGGATAGCATCACCAAGAAAGAGAAATCCTGCTGGCTTCAGACCCCGTGTGCATCCACTCTGGAAACACTTTTGGATTTATCATTCAAAACATTTTTTCAAGTTGCAAAACATATCTTGGAAACCTGTACATTGAGGGTAGGTTGAAAGTCACTCCTTACTATGCTGATTGGAAAGTGGAGAGAAAATACAAAAAGTGCTGGCTAAGGCTAATTCTGACAGTAGAATAAAGTCCCAGCCCACTTTTCAACACATTGTCCTTTCTTGAGTGTGATCCCAACTCTGTCCCTTCTATAATGTGATCCCAAGTTGGCAGGTGACTATGCATGTGGACATTGAGGGAGGAAAAGAGCTGTCCACTGTGTCAGGCTAGAGTCACATTCAACAATCTGCGTGTGATAACCTCAAGATATGCTTAGAAGATATTTTTATATGATTGTTAGGGCACCACAATCCTTGTTCACTTTTATTGACATGTATAAGCAATCAAACCGTGGTCTCCTGCATTGCAGGCGGATTCTTTACCAACTGAGCTCTCAGGGAAGCCCATTCAAAGAACAAAAGATAACTTTTTACTGTCTGCAGATTTTATCCAGTTTCTCAAACCTCAGGGTGCATAAAAATCACCTAGTGATCTGATTGAAATGCATGTTTGTAGTCCTTAGGTCTGGGGTGGCATCCGAGATTGTGCATTTCTAACATGCTTGCAGGTAATGAATGGCAATACTGCTGGTTCATGGTTGGCACTTTGAGTAGCCAGGACCTAAGACGTCTTCATGTATACCAAGAGGATTCACCTTTTGTAACTTCATCTGTTTGTTTGCAGCTGTGGTGATGGTCCTAAATAGCATGAGTGTCAGTTGGAGTGCCCGGATCCAGATTTTCCTAACCTTTTGCAAGCTTACAGCAATTCTGATAATTATAGTCCCTGGAGTGATGCAGCTAATTAAAGGTATGGACTGAAAAGTAAATGCTTTTTAAAATACGTATCTGCTTTTGGTGTCTTCTAACACTGACTTTCACTTGTACTAGCAGAATCCCTTAATTAGTCTCTCTGCTCATGGAACTTAGACTCTATACTGTCATCTAATTGATTTGAAAGCCTGCAACATTGGGGGGTGAGTTGGTATTTACAGCTGATTGGCAACAAGAGGATTAAGCCTGGACCAAGCAGCAAAATAAGGCATCAGTGAATTTTCTCTTGGTCTAAACTGTTTGTAGTGAAAACACAAAGTGGAAAAAAAATAAGCTGTTAGTTTTAACTACAGATAAATGTGTCTTATTATTTTTACTTTAAAGTAGTTCAAGGATATATTAAAGATTAGAGAGAGAAAAAGATATCTGGAAAATAATGAAAAATGATAAAATATTGTTTTACTTTTTTGTAATTATTCCTTTTACCTTGAGAATGGAATTTTGACAGAAGGAGAGTCAGATATGGAAATGGCATTCATAAAAAAATGCTATCTGACAATAAAAGTAGTTGTAAAAATGTATTTTATTGTTACATTATTTTAATGTAAAACCTGCATTTCTATAGAAATGTAACACCATTTTCTGGGAGTATTTGCCTTTTTAGAGTTGAGATGGTTTAGAGTGATGTCATTTAGAGTTTCAATTGTTCTAGGTAAGAAGGCACAGACAATTGCTTAGATTCAGGGAAAATTATTGGGTGAGAAGGAGGTCTGCTGCTGCTAAGTCACTTCAGTCGTGTCCGACTCTGTGCGACCCCATAGACAGCAGCCCACCAGGCTCCCCCGTCCCTGGGATTCTCCAGGCAAGAACACTGGAGTGGGTTGCCATTTCCTTTCCAATGCATGTAAGTGAAAAGTGAAAGTGAAGTCTCTCAGTTGTGTCTGACTCTTAGCGACCCCATGGACTGCAGCCCACCAGGCTCCTCCATCCATGGGATTTTCCAAGCAAGAGTACTGGGGTGGGGTGCCATTGCCTTCGCCGGAGAAGGAGGTCTAGTGAGTTATTTAACTAACGATGGGCACAGTAGTAGAAAATAAGTAAGGAAGCAAGAAGAAGTGATAAAGGAGTGGTGTGTAACTTTGGCATGTAAAGTATTTCATGTGCACATTGGTGTTGTCTGTTCCAAGAAAAGGAGTTTATAGAGAAATTTAATGAAGTTGCAAGAGAAGGATTACTCAAGGCAAAAGGAAATGCCAAAATTAAACAAAAAATTATTGCTGAATGTAGAGGCATTAAACGATAACAAAGGTGGAAAGATTTGTCCTTCTATACCTGGGGAAAGGGAACCACTGCTGTCCGTTGAATAAAACCTAGTGGGACATCTTAGAACTCTCCCGGCTAAATGTTTGCTTCAAATTCAGCAACCTCAGCCAACTCAAAATAAACACAATGAAGATCTTTAATACTATAGCTTACACTGAAGGGAAAATAAGAACTCTTCTAATTCATGTTGGTCTCCACAGAGCTGGCCTTCTCATACTTTATCTGATCCGTTAGAAATGTAGGGAAAGTAACTTATTTTGTTACCACCTTCCTTTTCTGGGCTAACTCTTTATATTTCTGTAAGGAATTTCTTACATTTTTGGAAAGTTCAGAAACTGAGTCATTTAGATTCCAAAAAATGACATGCAGTTCTTTAAAACAAAGATTTTTTTTTTCTTTTCTCTTTTTGATATAAGACTGTAGTCAGTTTTTACCACTTAATTCATATATGTTGGTGAGGTGAGATATAGTTGCCCAAATGTTCCGTTCAGATTAGTTCAGTCGCTCAGTCGTGTCCGACTCTTTGCGACCCCATGAATCGCAGCAGGCCAGGCCTCCCTGTCCATCACCAACTCCCAGAGTTCACTCAGACTATGTCCATTGAGTCCGTGATGCCATCCAGCCGTCTCATCTTCGGTCGTCCCCTTCTCCTCCTGTCCCCAATCCCTCCCAGCATCAGGCTCTTTTCCAATGAGTCAACTCTTTGCATGAGGTGGCCAAAGTACTGGAGCTTCAGTTTTAGCATCATTCTTTCCAAAGAAATCCCAGGGTTGATCTTCAGAATGGACTGGTTGGATCTCCTTGCAGTCCAAGGGACTCTCAAGAGTCTTTTCCAACACCACAGTTCAAAAGCATCAATTCTTCAGTGCTCAGCCTTCTTCACAGTCCAACTCTCACTTCCATACATGTTACTGTACTGCAAATTCCTTGAGAGCAGAAGTCATGACATATCTTTTAGCTTTTTTTTTTTTTACACTTACAATAGAATGATCCTTTAATATTTATGGTATTGTTACTGAATCAAGCTTGGGTCTGCTTACCCAAGGACCAGCAGTGCCAGTCTACTGACTCCAAATTGTGGTGAAGGAAAGCATAGTGTTTGTTGCAGGGAGTCAAGCAAGGAGAATGGGCAGCTTATGTTCAAAAAATCTAAACTCTCTGGTAGCTTTTAGGAAAGGCTTTTTAAAGAGAATGTGAGGGAGAAGGTCACAGGGTAGCTGATAAGCTCCTGCCCAATACTCTGATAGGTTGATGATAAAGATGCGGTCACAGAGGTCAACATTATCAATCCTTAGGTTCCAGCCAATTTGCAGGCTATGTGATTGTGGTCATCTTACAGTTAGCTTCTTCCTCCTGATACAGGCTTTAATGTCTGGGAAACAACTCAAGGATAGGACTCAGGATGTCCGTTTTAGCCCTAAGGAACAATGGTGATGGTGGTTTTGGTTGCTAAGTCGTGTCCAACTCTTACGACCCCACGGACTGTAGCCTGCCAGGCTCCTCTGTCTGTGGGATTCTCCAGGCAAGAATACCAGAGTGGGTTGCATTTCCTTCTCCAGGGGATCTTCCTGACCCAGGGATCAAACCTGGGTCTCCTGCATTGCAGGCAGATTCTTACCAACTGAGCTACGAGGGAAGCCCAAGGAATAATTAAGGAACTTTAATTTTGCTTCATAGCTGAACTATTACTCCTTTATCTTTCTTGACTGCTTTCCTTTGTTTCTGCATTTTCTCACTTCTCTGATTAAAATCACTCTTTGGAACTCAGGGAAGCCTAGGAGGCTAAAACTTCTACAAACACGCGGCAGGGGACAGGGCAGTGATCTGTCCCCAGTTTCATTATCAGTGCTGAATGTGACCAGGTTTCCTTATATATCTTACTTAGCAGAGAAATGACCTGGGAATTTTACCACATTTAAAGTAAGTTAAATATTTTGGAGGTTATTCATAGCAGGTATGTTTGCTCTATTACTATAAAACAGTGATATTTCTTTGTCTCTAACTTATCATATATGTTTCACATTAATACAAAACTTCAAGAGGAGAACATTTTTACTTACCCAGATTGTACATTTATTTTGATCTAATGAGATTCAGAGAATAATTGTATGTTCTATATTCTCTTATGAGGATTTGTTAAACTTTCCTGTGAATCTAATAACTTTCATCTTCTTGAGATCTCTGTGATGCAGCCAAATACTCCTGAAATTTGGAAACAATTCTCTTTTGTAACACTTTGTAGGATTCTTTACAAAGTTTTGTATCTTTTATTGATTATTCAGTATTACACTTTTAGCAATATTGTCCCATAAGGCCTAGGAGAGCACAGATCATGATAGAGCAATATACAGCGGATGTTTTTAACCTGGGGTCCAAGATTTATGTTTTTCTTCTATGAGGACACAGAGATGTTTTAGTAAAACAGATATTTCTCAATTGACAGTGTCATTTTAAAAAATGAGATATATTTAGAAACTGGATGTTTTGAGAGAGTCATTTAGTGGATAACACAATATTTTCCATTTTTGGCCTCAAAACTCACACACTGTATTGATATATATGTTGTTGTCTGGAAACTGCAAACAAAAACTGAGATTTAAATGTGGAGAGAGTTTTATGTACACCATCTATCTTCCACCCCTCTTTTATTTTATTTACTTATGTGATGGCTAATTTTGAAATAGTCATATTTCCCAATTAGATAATCTCATTTGCTATTTTCTTTGGGAAACAGAAACTCATTATGCTTTACTTTGAATATTGACTGACTAAATCTGAATTTCTATTTTTTAATTATCCAAAAGATATAGGAGAAAAGTCCCATCACAAAAAATAGAAAACTGTGAAAAAAAGCACTCAGTCTACATGTGGACGCAACAATGTGTTTAAACCTATTTAAAGTTAAATATAGTTTCTTTTCCATGCTTCTAGAAGGAAACAGTGCTGTTCTTTAGGTAAGGGTCCACAGACCTTCTCTGTAAATGGGCAGATAGTAAATGTTTTCAACTTTGTGTGAAGTGTGATCTCTGCAACAATTATCAGCCCTATTGTTGGAGAGTAAAATTAGCTATAGACTGATGGTATCACGGCATCTGGTCCCATCACTTCATGGCAAATAGATGGGGAAACAGTGGAAACAGAGGCTGACTTTATTTTTCTGGGCTCTAAAATCACTGTGGATGGTGATTGCAGCCATGAAATTAAAAGACGCTTGCTCCTTGGAAGCAAAGTTATGACCAGCTTAGACAGCGTATTCAAAAGCAGAGACATTACTTTGCCAGCAAAGGTCTGTCTAGTCAAGGCTATGATTTTTCCAGTGGTCATGTATGGATGTGAGAGTTGGACTATATAGAAAGCTGAGTGCAGAAGAATTGATGCTTTTGAACTGTGGTGTTGGATAAGACTCTTGAGAGTCCCTTGGACTGCAAGGAGATCCAACCAGTCCATTCTGAAGGAGATCAGTCCTGGGTGTTCATTGGAAGGACTGATATTGAAGCTGAAACTCCAATACTTTGGCCACCTGATGCGAAGAGCTGACTCATTTGAAAAGACCCTGGTGCTGGGAAAGATTGAGGGCAGGAGGAGAAGGGGCGACAGAGGATGAGATGGTTGGATGGCATCACGGACACAATGAACATGGGTTTGGGTGGACTCCGGGATTGGTGATGGACAGGGAAGCCTGGTGTACTGTGGTTCATGGGGTCGCAAAGAGTCAGACACAACTGAGCAGCTGAAGTGAACTGAACTGATGGTATCTAGATAAATAAGCCCAACTGTGCTCCAATAAGTTTTTCTTTATAAAACAAGTTTGGAAATGCCAAGCAGATTTGTTTCATAGCATTTTGCAAGCCCTGTTGGTATCTAATGAACTATAGGGAGAAAGCAAAAAAAAAAAAGTTAAATGATGTGAGAAGGTGGTTCTGGGGTTTCATGCCACCTCCTCACTGAAGATAGACCCTTGAATAATTCTTCCCAAGCACTGTATTATCATTGCTGTTGAGAATGATATCACACTCCTAAACTCTATAATTTACAAATGATCCTTTAGTATTCTTTCATGGTGAAACTCTGTGAAGAGTAGAAGCATGCTAAAGCAAGGGACTATTTTTGAAATGTTGTTTTCCTCTTTGCCATGACTTTATTAAAATAAATGTGAAGTAGTGTCTGGCTACATGATGAAGAAAGCTGAATCACTGGAAAAGACCCTGATGTTGGGAAAGACTGATGGCAAAAGGAGAAGGGGGCAGCAGAGGATGAGATGGTTAAATAGTACCGCTGACTCAGTGGACATGAATCTGAGCACACTCAGAGATATAGTGAAGGACAGAGGAGCCACATGCCACAGTCCATGGGACTGCAAAAAGTCAGACATGACTTAGTGTCTGAATAACAACAACAAAAGCTTCTTCTTAAATGGTATTTTATGATTACATGGTTTAAAACAATTGCCTATTTGTCTGTACAGTAATAGATGTGACAACTGATTACACACAAAAAATAAATGTGAAGTGGTGTTAGTGGCAATCAGCATATGTTTGGGGTTCCTTCTCTATAACCGATGCAGCATTAATAGATAAAGTTGGAAATGAGCAGAGAGTAAGAAATCTAGACCTGAAACTGTATAGTTCATCCCCAAGCCCCCTTCTCCCCCTTTTCATGTTTATGGTTAAAGAATGAATAAAACCAGCTGTTTGAAAAGTCCTTAATCTTTCTATTCATATTTCAGGGCAAACACAGTATTTTAAAGATGCCTTTTCAGGAAGAGATGCAAGTATTATGGGATTGCCGCTGGCTTTTTACTATGGAATGTATGCATATGCTGGCTGGTAAGTTGATATCACTATCAACTGGTGATTTGGATGATTCATTAATTCCTTCAAGTACTTCAGGTGCCAAGTGAGGTGCTAGGTAATTTGAACAGCCATAATTTAACATGATATGCTGTACTTGAAGAGAGAAAGGCAATGTGGCTCCCTTCACCAGCCCAGTCACTGTGTATGCAACTTAACACAAACATCACTGAGGTTTCCAGTCAAGGCAGGTACTAGATTTAACCTGATAGTGTAAATTTAACATGATAATGTAAAAAATAAACAAATGCTGGGTCTTGAGAGCCAATATAAATCATTTATAAGTATGGATCAGTAAAGGTATAATAGTGCCAAAAGCCATTAAAGAATAGTACTTTGTCAAAAAGTCTTCCAAACTGAAGCTCCAAGGTCTATGCAAATAGTGATTAGTTGATTTTTTTTTTTCCACTTTCCTATGAGAAAGAAAGAATTCAGATATAGAAATAAGTAAGCTGTTCCCAGGAGGTAAAATGGTACTCTAAAGGCAAGAGGGAGTACATGGGATAGCGGAATCAGGTGTACTAGATAATCGGCTACATTTTAAAGGACTTAATAAATTCCTTAAAATTTCCTCAACATTTGAAAACAAAAAATGCAGAAAAGATGGATAAAACCACAGTGCCATAGGTACATTTCCGTGGATCCATGTCAAAATGTGATGATATTTTGGTTGAAGCATTAAAGCTTTGTATTTATGTCTTGTTTTGTTTAGGAACTTGAATAACAATATCCATGGGTTATGTGTAGGAATTTTTTCTAATTGAAGTTTATTGATCTAGTAAGATTCAGTTGAGGTGATTATTGTAAGAAATGCCACTAGAAATGCCATTATTTAAACATCAAAATGATTGTATAAAGTTAAATTTCAGTTTTGAAGTAATTAGTAGCAATATTTCTTTAAAAAAATAATTTATGGAGCTAATTGTACAGTTGCAGTGAGAATGTTCTATGAGCCTAAAAAAGCAACAAACTACACTAGCTTAAAATTATGTAAATGCATCTCAAATACAAGCACAATTTCTTTTTGTTTCTTCAGTTTTTAGGATCTTACTCTCTAACTAAGCCATGGAATATAAAAATATATTTTTCAATAAATGAAATTTTTACCCTATTAATCTCACTGAATTGTGGAAATTCAGAGCACTAGAGGAGGGTTAGGAGAGTAAAGGAACTAAAAAGTTTAGCATGGCATCTGAAGCATAATGTTTGAAGTTCTTAGAAAATTGTAGCTCTGAAGAGTCTAGCATAAAATATTTGTGTACTTTGGAATATTTTGATAGCCATTGTGTATGTGTGTTAGTCTTAGTATTTTTGAAGTCTTTTTATTTTTGTCCAAAGCACAATGTGGTGCTGAGCAAGAAAAAAAATTTAAAAAGGAGTTGTGCTCCCACAGGGTTAGCAGTGGAATCATCTATTCTATGGCTATTCAGCCTGATCAGAGCTCCAGCGCCCTGGGGCAGCGGCCAAGCCCTGGGAGGGTCACCAGGAGGGGCCGGAGCAAGTTGGGGAGGTGACAAAAGCTTTCAGTTAGAGCCAAGTGTTGGGGGCTTGGTAGTATTCAGTCGGGAATGTGGAATGTGGAGATCCTCATGAGGGAGTTTTGATTAATTCTATTGAATGAAGTTTCTTTTGCCTGTTCCCACGGAATCTTAAAATATTCTTCTACCCAACTCACTCCCCTACTACAAGGGCTGAATACTCAAGTCACCTGCTTTACGGAGAGCAAATCTTCACTTCTGTAAGCTTTTGAGGGCTGATAGCTTTCTCCAAGTATAAAGTCTTTTCATTTTGAATTATCTTATTATCTTAATCTTTATTTTGTTGATACAAACCCAAAATGTTACTCTTATTAGAAAGATTTTAAAAAGACAGTTTGGTGGTATAAACAAGAGTCCAGAGAACTTAAAAAGGAGGTGGAAGACAGGAAGCTTTTATGGGATGAAGAGTAAGGAACAAAGAAGAGAAAAATGGAAAATGAATGTAAAACAGGGAAATAAATATAGAACCCAGGGTTGACTTGGAGGTTAGTGGCTCCATCTTAGACAGAGAAATTTATTTCAATACTCTGTTTACAGGGCAAATGGGGTTTACATGAACCCTTGTTTATATTATACTTTTCCTCATAGAATCCTTATGTCCATGTCCTATTTTAAAGAACAAGAAACTTGGTTTTCTTATATTCTAGAGGGTTCAGTCATAACACATTAAGGCCAGGATTTTAAATGAACGTCATCTGATTCAAGTGATTTATGTATGGGGCAGATAAGTAATTGTATGTCTCCAACAGCTATTCAGCTACCTGAATGCTGCTTTGTAGGTAGGTAGAAATAACCTGCTTATTAATACGTGGCCATCTGCCTTAGAAAAAGGGAGCTGTGTTTAGAAGAAATAGTCTGCTGGTTTGGAATTCCAGAGGAAACAGTTAATATCTGGATATAAATGGAACAAGATGGAAACTAAAAGAGTGCCCAAAGCGGGGGTTATATAGTCACTTTCCAAATATGATCCTGCCTCTCTGACCTTTCTTTGTCTTTCATGATGGAATTAAAAGACTGTGTTGTGGAATTATAAGTGGGGTACCGTAAATGAGCCTCCACTCCCTGTGATCCTGCCCTGACAATGTTTGATGCAAAAATAAAAGTGTAGGGGGCATTGCAAATAAGGAGACAGAAGCAGTCATTGTCCTCAGAACTTAACCACCCACGGTTTAAGTAAAAGCAGCAAGACCCTTGTTGTCTGGGAGGCCTTGTTTGATTAGCAAGTCACCACCTACCCATTGAATAGGAAAAAGGCACGGCCAGACCTTGGATGTGAATAGAGCAGGCTGTTGGTTTATGAGGAGTGCTGGACCTTTTTAGAATGATGAAAACTCCTTCACAGAAACATGATTGGGGGAAGAAATCATTAACCCAGCCAGGTCACAGAGTTGGGTCAGAACAACTTTAATATTATTGCCAACGTCTGCATTCAGAGAAATATGTCAGTCTCCCTGTGGCCCAGGGGAACTCAACCAATTTCAGTCCCATATCCTGATCCAAAGCTAAATATTGCTTGGTGGGAATTTTTTTTTTTTTGAAACATGTGATAGGAAATAGTTTTTCATTGTGTGTGTGTGTTTTTTTTTTTTTTTTCATTTAAATCGTATCCTCAGGGGATTTAGTCTTCTAAAGCATCTGCTGGGATTATTTTGTAGCATTGTGTCAAATCTAATCTAAAGAATAATCTTCTTTTAAAAATAATTCATAGTTGGGTGTTAGAATGCATTGCCAGCTTTGCAGTGCCTTTTATACGCAATCATGGAAAAGCTGGAACAATAGATCTTGTGAACATTCTCTAGAGAACTTGAGTAGATGTATAGAGAACTCTATGGATGCATGACTGGAGACTAGGAGAGCATAAAGGTATATTTCCCACAGGATGTGAACGTTTGGACCAAAATAAGAAGCTTTCTCCTTCCCACTCTGCTACCATGTCCCAAGTCCTTTCCTTTTCTCTATGGAAAATATTTGAAATTAGGTTCTTTTTTCATAAATATTTCCTTTCTTTCCTTAACATTGTTGGAAAAAGCCTGGTTTCTAAAACAACTGTTTAGAAGGAACCGGCTATTTTTGAAGTGAGAGGCCTGGAAATATTTCTAAGTATGTGTGTGGTTTTTGTGTGAGTTTTTTTTTTCCTCCTTGGATTTTGTTTTGTTCATTTTCTTCTTGTACTTCCCATTGCCTTGGGCTTATAACAAATGCATCAAATCCCTCAGAGTGCATATTCCAGATATAAGTATTGATTTTTCCTTGCCTTCCTGGTATAACTACAACCTCTATTTTTAGAAAATTACTTTCTAGTCATTAAAAAATATCCTTGGCTGCTAACCTTTTAGATCATCTTTGTTGCTACTGTTCTCTCAGATATTCAAATGTTTCTGTTCACATATAGTCCTTAAAATATCAGACACCTTAACTTTATTAAAATATAAATTGAATCATATTAAAATTTTTAAGAGTTTAAGAAAAAATCAATATGAATTGACAGCATGCTATCTAGCAGATAGAAAGGAACTCCAGGGAGCTGTACAAAAGAGAAAGCTTTTTATAGGCTGAAAGGGTGGGAACAAAAAAGTTATACTAAGCTAAAAAACAGATTGGTTATTACGGAGTTATTTTCATTTAGGGGATAGCAAGAGTCTACCAGGCAGAATACTTAAATACTGCAATTCCTAACTGACTGGTTTTGGATTCTATTTCTGGGAGGTGTGAAACTTTAACTGAATTATGTTTTGGTTTGGTGACACGAGGCTTAAGCATAAATGACTCCATTTTGGGCCTGTTGTCTTGGTTTTTTACAACTATGAGCATCAGTTGCCTGCTTGTGAATAAAGATGGAATGAGACAGGTTTTCTCATCTTTGTTTTAAGTTATGAGATACTTTAAGTATGTTAAAGGCTGATGGACTAATATTCTAGTCACTTGGTTTTAGATTATATGGAGAATTTGTCTCTATTGATCTGTGCTTCTGTGGACCTATGTAATGACTATTTTATCTTCTAAGTAATAATAAGAACATGGAAAAGTACAATGAAAATATGGCTTTTTCACTTTGTGGACATTTTCTAAGCCTCTACAGTGAAGAAATGGAAAGGTCTTTGTCCTTATATGTCTACCTCTATCCATTATAATCCCTTTGTTTCCCCATCTTCATGATTTGGTTACATATATGTGCATATCTGAGGGGTCTGCTGCATCTTGGAACCTTGAAAGAGAACTTTAAGGGCTTTAAAGGGTCTCCAGCAGTCCTTTTAGACTGGAAAAAGAAGTCAAGGATGCGAGGCAGCCACCATTCCTGGGTGGGATAAGGAGAGTTATAAAGTGAAGGAAAGGAATCTGAATTTTGCTTGGGCTATAAGTTTAGGGTAATATTTGCAACCCTATGGGACTAGAAAGTTAAATACATGTGTCTAGAATGCTTCTTGTCATGTAAGAGATGACAAAATTATTCAGGTCTTGGGGGAAATATTCAAAATGTTATGTTCTTTAGTATCAGCCTATAGTGTATTGACTGACAATGGACCTAAAATTAGCTGCCTAAATATACAAAAAAATTGGCAGCTTCATAGTTACTATTATGCATAAGGCATATTTTCCTCATGTTGTTCTTATAGTTGCCTTATGACTTGAGATTACTTAGATGGGATGCATATTGGAAAACTGAACTGAAAGGAAGTGCAAATTGAGAATTTATTATCTTTTATCTCATTTTTTATTTCCTATTTGTCTCAGTGTTCACATCTAGTAAGCCAGTTCCCTAAAACTGAGAAATGTTATTATCGTATTTCTATTTTCCTACAAGTTTTTATTGACCTGTCACCCCTGCTGAAATCTAGATCCCCAGAAGCCAGAGGCCACCTTGTGCTTACACTCGATTCTCACTGCTGGGCACCCTTTGTGCTGCAGAATACCCATCTGTAGCTCATATCTCTGTGCATATAGAGCTTTACCACACTCACATGTGTATGTGTTATACTCCACCTGGAATGTCCTTATGCCATTTCACCAGGGCTAATTGTTAAGCATTTTTGAAGCCTCAACTTGGGTGATGCCTCCTCTCAAAAACTTTATGACCTGCCAGTCTGGTTTTGACCTGACCTCTGGCTCCTGGTAACCTGGACATGCTCTAGCATTGCCTCCTGTGTTTTTATATCCACAATGGACCATTCTATGAACAATGAGCTCTTTAAGGAGAGGGATTATAGATTTCCTACTTTTATTTCCCCAGTGACTAACACATAATAATCTCATATATTGCTGGAGTGCAATTGGGAATCCAAAAGTGGTTAAAAAAAAAATAATAATTTAATAATAAACATGTATCTACCCTATGATCCAGTGATCATATTCTGAGTATATGCACAAGAGAAATGATTGCATGGTCCCCAAAAGGACATGCACAAGCGTATTTATGGTATCCATATTGTAATAGCTATAAATTGGAAATAATTCAAATACCCATCAATGGTAGGCTATATTGGCATTACATTCATACAATGAAAAGCAAAAATAAAGAATGATGAAATGCTGCTAAATACAATAACATGGATGAGAGCCAACAGATATAAAGTCCAGCAAAAAAAAAAACAAAAAACAAAACAGACACAAAGGAATAAATATTGTATAATAGTTATACAAGCAGATATTATTAGTCTATTGTATTGAGATGAGCAAAACTAATCTATAGTGATAGAGTAGTGGTTGCCTTTATAGGAGGGTGAAAGAGATGATTGCAAAGGGCCTTAAGGGAACCTTCTAGGGTGCTAGAAATGTTTTATGTTTTGATCTTTGTTTTGGTTGCGTAGGTGTATAAATAAATAAAAATTTATCATTATATGTTGATATTTGTTTGCTGTTTATACATTATACATATTTACACATTTACTGTTTACGTTTTATACATTAATATTGTTCACTGTTTACTAATCAGTTTGCTGTTCATGTTATACCTCCATAAAAAAAATTAAGAAATAGAAAAGAACTCCATCAGTTCAGTTCAGTTGCTCAGTTGTGTCCGACTCTTTGCGACCCCATGAATCGCAGCACGCCAGGCCTCCCTGTCCATCACCAACTCCCGGAGTTCACTCAGACTTGCATCCATCGAGTCACTGATGCCGTCCAGCCGTCTCATCCTCTGTTGTCCCCTTCTTCTCCTGCCCCCAATCCCTCCCAGCATCAAAGTCTTAAATACTGGTTAATAGAAAAATAAAATGCAGGAGCATTTAGTGTTGGAGAATATCATCTTAGGTTATTTGTTTATAAAGTTTTTATAAATCTGAGTTTGATTATAAATATTTAAAATGTGAAACTTTGGATAGTGATCATAAAGTTTATTAATAGTTTGTAATTTATGTATGTCTTTTTAGGTTTTATCTCAACTTTGTTACTGAAGAAGTAGAAAATCCTGAAAAGTAAGTGGTTATATTTACTGTGAAATATTTATAAGGATAAAATGTAAGGTTATATGGTTAAAAAGTAGACCTAAAGAAGGAATTCAGCGGGAGCTAATTAGCTTTCTCATTATCATCAGTGTCTTGGGCAGTAAAATGTACTTGATTTTATCATAAGTTAGATATAAATAACTTTATTGTGTATTCTACAGCCAATATTTAAATTGTCTGATTACTTGAAAGCATAAAAGAATAGATTTATATTTTAGGTAATTAATTTCTTAAAAATATACATACAACTTAAAATGGACTCTTGGCTGCTCACAAATGTTCCATAATTTGTGAACTCCAAAACTTGAGTGTTTCTAGTATTCATGTGAATTTTTTTCATAACTATCCAATTAAGGAGAATGATGTAATTAATGAACAAGTAGTTATGAAAGCCTGTAAATAGCTGTAGAATATCATAGGAACTCGTAAATTTGAGGAGCTGGATGTCTGCTTTTCCTTTTTGTTGTTGATAAAAATCATCCTTTTATAATTAGGTGGCATGATGGTTTATATATGTTCCAAAATGAATTATTTTTAATCTAGAACTTTGAAAAATGAATTTTTATGATTTGTATAAAAAATGGACTTTATACAGGAAAATCACATAATCTATGGCCAGAAAGTCAAAAGAAGGACAATTTAAGTAGTACAGTGTTTAAAGACAGAATTTTGAAGCTATTTAATTCATCTGACTTTTGTTAAATATCTACCGTGTTCCAACTATGGTGCATCATCTTACATGATGAATAAGACTTGCATTCAAAATTTTATTGTCTAGTCATTAAGTCAAATATGTAATCAAATAACTGTAACATGGTGTGGTTGGTACCACAGTACATTATTTTCTCAGTCTAACAGAGACGAAAGGAGGAAATATTATCTAGAGAGATGTTGCTTATACAGAGACTCAAATGATGAGCAGGTAATCCTTGTTGTTTAGTTGTTAAGTTGTGTCTGACTCCTCTGTGACCTTATGGACTCTAGCCCACCAGGCTCCTCTGTCCATGGAATTCTCCAGGCAAAAATACGGAGTGGGCTGCCATTTCCTTCTCCAGGGCATCTTCTAGACCTGAGGATTGAACTCATGTCTCCTGCCTTGGCAGGCATCTTCTTTACCACTGAGCCATCAGAGAAGTCCAGGTGTTCCTTAGGTAATACAGGAGAGAGAAAGGAAGATAAAGGGAGAGGAAGGGACAGACTTTGAAGAAAACAAAACAAGTACAAAGGTGAGTCAGGATGAAGTAACCTGGATTTCAGAGAACATGCCTAAGGATTGACAATTCAAATGAAGTAGACTAAAGTTCTGGCGGCAAGTATATTGGAAGCTGATTAAATCTGGCCAAGTACCAGAGTTGTCAGAATTTTGGACACAGAAACCAGAGTGCGTGCATGCTAAGTCAGTTTAGTTATGTCTGACTCTGCAACCCCATGGACTGTAGCCTGAAAGGCTTCTCTGTCCATGGGATTCTCCAGGCAAGAATACTGGAGTGGGTTGCCATGCCCTCCTCCAGTGGATCTTCTCGACTAAGCAATTGAGGTTAAAATAGTATTTCATGCTATCTGATGTAACCTTTATGCAAATTTAAACATGTGAAAAGATTCTTTTATTAAGAAATATAAATTTATAGCAATCTTTTTATCTTTATAACTAGAACTGTGGTAGAGAACATACATTTACCAGAAACTAGTTCTTTCTAGCATTACTCTGAAATGATAAACTACATTTTGACTCTAAATCTATTGATTACAGAGATAAATAGGTTACTCTGTTGTTGTTTTTTAAATAATTAGTGTGTAAGTGGCAATGTGGAGAAAAGACTTCTCTTACTAGGTTTCATGTAAAGTATTTATTGAATTTGCTTTGTGTTAAAGAGATAGCTATGGTTTACGGCTGTCTCTTTTAAGTCTAAAAACATTTTAAGAGACTTATTGCTAAAATCCATTATCAATTTCTTCTGAAAACAAGGGCAAACCGTAGGTTTGGATGTGAACCCATAATATAACATTTATGACATGGTACCTCAGTGGCATGGAGATAATTCATATTCTTTTTAATGTTATTTAATAATTTAAGCATAGGTTTTGTTTTCAGTATGTACAATAATACTATTGTGCATATTAAGCATATTCAAGACTATTTATGCCATTATTAGCTTGATATGAATTTTTGATGTATTCTGTCAGAGAGAGATGCCAGTCAAGGATTCTCTTTCTCCTCTTTTCTTTTTCTTAAAGAGCCTTAGTTTCACACATAGATAATGTCCACGATCAATATATATACAAATACTAAAGAGCTTTGATGTATTGGTTCAGTAATTTTTCGTCATCATCATTGTTGTCACAAAGAGACTTTCTCATCTCAAAAAGTAATCGCAATAACAGCACGTGCCTTATTGGATTATGTTAATGAGTTGATATGTATAAATAATGTAGGCTTAGTGACTGTTATTTTTAATCTCTACACAGTTGTTGCTAATATTTTTATATTCTTACTTTTGGAACAAGGTAAAATGTTACTCCCATAAGAATGTTTTCTAGTTTTCAATATCCTAAGCAATTCTTTTTCTCTGGTGTTTTTGAAGGAAATACAAAAAAATTATTTCATACCATGTGGAAACTTGTTGCATAAGACTAAGGTTGTTATCACTGGTTACATTGGATGAAATATTGTTTTTTTATTGCAAATTATGATTCTGCAAATTTCATTAACTCTTCCTAGAATATTTTTAATTTAAAATTATATTTTAAGCTCTTAAACTAAGGAACTTTTTAGGAGAGAGTACAGATCTCTAGATTTTTAGCTTAAGATGATGAGTAACTGCCAAGACTTCGGCTGAAGAAAGAAACCTCTGATTTCTTTCTGTTCTTTTATGTTAGGTACTCAGATATTCCATTTTTGCGTGGAAGATTCTTTGTAAAACTCAGACAACACATTTATTTTCTCAGAGTCAGAATATGAGAAGTCTGCAGAATCCCCTTAATAAAAAGTACTATGGAAAGTACCTAATGGAAAGTATCAATTTATAATATGTATTTATCAACCAATATTGAATGCATTAATTTTAAAAATAAAATCCTCTGAAATGTTGACAGTTAATCCAAGTCTTTTAAAACTCATAACTTTTTTTTAAAAAACAGGTTGCTTTGGGAAATATTGATGGTTGAATATAGAGAACAGATGGTAAAATTATGCGGACCTCGTCCAGCTGTGTAGTGTGTATTATTTTGTAGGGAGACACAGCTCCCAAATACCTTTAGTTACAAGGGAGAATAATTATTATTCCATCTCCTTTGTGACGTGCCAAGATAAATACGCTTCCCAATCAGTCATGGGTGCGTGTCCAGGTGTGCTGTAATGGGCAACCTTCTGGCAGCTGGGGAAATGAATCATCAGCTGAAGATACAATACTTTTTACTGTCCTCTTCCACCTAGGCAGTATAATTTCCCTAAAATTGTTACCTGATAGAAAAAGAGATCATTAATTTAGATCAGTGAAAATAGTGATGTGATTTAAAATATATAGAATGCAGAATATGGTTTCATGATCACAATTAGTTACCCTTTACATATAATTTAATTTCAGTGGAAATCTTTCAGATTAACTAATATTGCTCTATGGAATAATTCCTGAGCTGCTATTATGACTATGACTTATAGAACAGTTCCTTAATGTAGCAAATGAGAGATAAACTGGGAAATTAATGGAATCTTAATAATGGAATCCAAATAGCTCATGATGTTTTTCTTAAGTCTCATCTATTCTTTAAAGCTTATAAAACACTAAAATTTGGGGCAAAATTCCTGTTATATGATTATATTTGTAGTGTTAAAAAATGTTCCCATGGAGTTTCTTATAATTTATATTTTCTTCTCTAAAAGTGACTTTGGATCTATGGAAGGAGTTATCATTTAGGAGTTATTAAATATTTTTATGTGAAAACACAGTGATTATCATTAAAATTTTGTAGCAATATATAGTTATTTCATTTAATAAATATTTATAGCATAGTAACTGGCTCCACAAACAATAAATATTAGAGTAAGAATCATATTTTGAGGAGCACAAGTGTCCAAAGTTTGGACCATGAAGGTATATATAGTCCCAAGAAATATCTGAATTTTAAAATGATATTTTCCCCCAAAATGAAGTGTGCAATAGTAATAATTGTTGACGTATATAGTTGTTCTTAAAAATCAAAATGTTTTTATTTGAAAATGTAAAGAGTTTTTGCTTCGTGACATTACTTTTCTGGCAACTGTGCAATCTATCATTGTTCAAAAAGTTACATGGTGCAAAGAACATATCATTGAGATGTATAATGTTTGTAATCCTGCTTTTAGATGGATAAATCATGTCTTCTGTTGATGAAAGCCAAGAAATGGATTGCTTTAGTTTGACCTTGGGGGTCTGAGATTAGTCGACTTGTTCCAGTGTTCTTCTCACTTCATTTATTCCTTCTGTTCTGAAGAGTTGGAAATAGTAGACTTGAAGGAAGTCAGTAAGCCTTGATATCATCTGTCATTACTGAAGAGCAGGCTATCAACATGCTATGATTAATCAGCTTTAATAGAAGGTTTAAATAATCAGAGTGTCAAGTTTAATTAATACTTTGCCTGCTTTCAATTTGTATTAACTGATGCCTGAAAGTCATCACACGTTATACCAATGATAATTTAGAAGAGGAGAGATTTGGTTTGGGAAAAATGCCCAAAGACCTTTAAGGTCCTGGGATCAATCAGAGTGGTTCATAAATGGTCCATAACCATGTTATTTACATTCAGTTCAAATGATGCAGTCTTAAATTCTTAGTATGTATGTTTTTATCCTTATTGACTTGTAGTAAGCCAGAGTAAAGGCATTTGTTTATAATATTTTATGATTTTATATGCCTGTTGCTTATAGGACATATGAAACTGTTAATATGATTAAAATCATAGTAAAACAAAGCAATTTAAAAATTGTCCAAATATGCTGAAGCAAAATTGCATGATAAAACATTAAAAATTGACTTGAAATCTTTTATCTTGTGTTTCGGCATTTAAAGGATGTAATTTTCTATGAAAGACAAGTCTTCTTAAATGCTTTCTAGCTTTCTAATGTAATAGTTGCTAGAAATAGCATATAATGTATATATGCACAGATTATAGTAATATTGTTTTGTGATATTTTTAACATCAAAAAGTAACATTATTTTCATTCTTAGAGTATTCCCAAGGTGTCTTTTATAAATACTCAAATGTTATATGCTCTTAAGTTATGTAAACTAATTTTCACAGAAAATTACCTCACTGTAGGTAAATGTATCTAGAAAACTACAGATTATTAAGCAGAATTAATTTGTAAAAGTCTTGCCACATGAGCTTCTTAGACATGATGTCTCCTAATGAAGCTAATTTGTAAAATTGAATTTATATCCAAGTTTACAAAGATTTCTTTGGCAAAATGAGGCATCTCTTTATTAATGACAATAAGACATTGCTAGGATTATTTTAATATGTGACAGTGTCTCTCTTCAGTTGTTGAAGTAATTGAAACCTAAATTGAAATCATTCTACTTTATGTATTTCTTCTGGAAATATATATAAAAAGTTTGGCAGATGTATTTTTAATTATTTTCAGAGTAGGAGGATAATTATGCTGATTGAGCCACTGAGGCAGACAAAAGATCAGGATTTGTACAAATAACACAGAGAAGAGATGATTCTGTGTTCAGAGAACAAGGTCACCAGGTCACTCTTCCTTGCCTTTGTGCTGTCTAAGAATTTCTCTCTAATGGAACATGAGGTTGATGTACCCTGCGATCACAATTTTTGCATTTCTCAGCTTCACATATGCATAAAAAATACATTTGGCTCAAACACAGTTTGTTCATGTAAGGCTAAAGTGTCAAATAAGTGGTGCAGAAATTACAGGATTATGTTATAATATTTTATCAAGCAGTAATCAAAGAAGACAGATATTAATCCTTCATGTGCTTTGTGGAAGATATTTAAAATTTTTTAATTTTTAGGATTCTAGCCCTATTATGAGGCAAAAATCTGAAGGTGAATGCTTTTGACTATTTTATGTCCTTTCATTTTAGTTGTCTCTATATTTGAATTTTAACTTTTTTGAAGTTTATATTTTGAGTCTAAATCATAAACTTATGTTTTAGGAACAATAGTGGTGGTTCTACCCCATGCTTCTGCTCCCATTAGTCATATGTAAAACAAGAGACCACAAGCGATATGATGAATAGAATCAAAGAATTTCAGAACTAGAGGGGGACTTTGCATGCTGTCTAATCTAACGCTTTACCAAATATGAATCGCCTCCATATGTTTAAACAGATATAATTCATATAAGAAACACTGGGAAACTTACTGTAGCCATTTGAACTAGGCTACCAATATTTTTTACTTGCATCTGTTGATTATCAACATGCTAATTTATATAAGTATTTCAAATGCTGATAAATTGTTGACTGGCTGGCATAAATAGGGTGGATCAAATGTCTTGACTTTATTAGGTACAACAAGAATGTCCTTTGGGGGCTTCCCTGGTGGCTCAAGACAGTAAAGAATTTACCAGCAATACAGGGAGACCCAGGTTTGATCCCCGGATCAGAAATGCCCCCTAGAGTAGGAAATGACAACCCACTCCAATATTCTTGCCTGAAGAATTCTATGGACAGAGGAGCCAGGGGGCACCTGTCCATGGGATTGCAGAGTTGGACATGACTAAGTCAACAAATGACACTTTCAAATGTCATTTAATTCTTCAAACACTAGATGTTACAGTTAGAATCCTCTTATCTGAAAGGAAATACCTTCTGCAATTGGAAGTAATGTTGGTCATTAGATTGTCTCCTGCTTTTGAGTTCAACATTCCAGGAGCTCCTTTCATCAGTATTCTGCTTTATGCAAATAAGCTACCCTTCACTATGCCTGGATTTGAAAATCAATGATTGTACTCAAAAGATGGCTCATAACTAAATCTTATATTCTGGATTATACTAGGTAAAAACTTCTTAGAACACTAATATCTAGTTCTTGAACTGCTGCATGGTATTCATTCATTCGTTAAGCAGTGTTTAAGATTCTCACAAAAATAGTTTGATATCCCATATTGTTTGTCATGGGAAGAAGCAAAATGTATCTAGGCCACTAGCTGTGTGCTGCCATGCACTGAAATAATTTTGACAATTTTGTTTTAGTCATATTCAAACATTGACTCAGCTTATTGATCTACTCAGGAAAATGAGCAACTTTTGAAATTGTATAGGTGTAAGCTAAAATTGTATTCCAATCATGTAAACATCTAAAATGAACCCAGTAAAGTTGAGACTTTCCAGTTAAGCAACATTTCCTTCAGTTTTATGAACTATAAAAATATTTACTTACTGAATCTTTGAAAATAGCATTTGCTCAGAGAATAAAAATTCTAATGCTGTCTCCTCTTAATGAGATGTTTCACCTTGGGCAGACCTCTAAATTGCTTCTGAGTCTTTATTAACCCCCCTTTAAATACAGGGTATTAATCCCTATGTTGCAGTTCCCATGGGGTTGTAAGGATAAAATATGTGAAAATAAAAAATGTTAAAGAGCCTGACAAGTAACATACAAACACCATTTGCAACTCAAACCTATATTCTTCAAAGATTAGAATACTTCATAATCTTTGGAAAAAATTAGAGGATTAGCATAATTGTTTTATGAACAAAGGTGCCTTTTTAACACACATGACCTATTAATCAGCTTGAAAAGTTGTTCTGCACCATCAGCAAAGTGCCCAATTATTAGTAGTTAAAGGGTTCAGAAGATGATGAGAACTGCTTTTTATTTAATAGTTTCTAACCTCCCTCAGGTGGTAATAAGCTCATGCATCTTAATCAGAATGAATTTCTTGGCAGGTTTTTTTTTTTCCGTCTGAACCAAATATTTGCATACCCACACCCATACTGTCCTCATCACTCCGTGGGCCAATGGTGCTGCTATAATGGATGGACTATTTGTATTTCCAGTGCAGTCACCTATTTTTAGGTTCCCGCTCTTCCCAAGAAACTCCTTTATGAACTCTGACAAACAGGTTCTTGATCTGAGTGGCTGGTATCATGTACTGAAATTTTTATTTCCAGAAAGGAAACTATGGAATTGACACAAAATAGGAGAACCCAAGTGCTAGTTTAGCCCTGAAAGGTGTTGTGTGTGTGTGTGTGTGTGTGTGTGTGTGTGAATGTTCATTTAATTTAAAAATGCATTATTGAAAATATACTTGTTATCTAAGTAACAGGTGGATTACTTCAGAGTAACACTTTACTATTTTTAACAATTTAATGTGTCTTATTTTCATTCTTCAGTTGAAAAAGCACATAGAAGTGAATTAACGTCTCATGGCCATTTAATTAGTACATGAAAATACTAGGATTATAATCCATGTTTGATATAATAATGGACTGTTTCTCTGGCTCCAGAGTTTTTCTTTTCTTTTTTTTAGATTCAAATATAGTTTATTTACAATGTTGTGTTAGTTTCTGGTATACAGCAAAAGTGATTCCATTATAGAAGTATACATACATATATATATATAAAATTCTTTTTTAATATTCTTTTCATTATGGTTTATTACAGAAAATTGTATATAGTTCCCTGTGCTAGGACCTTGTTGTTTATCCATTCTATATATAATAGTTTGCATCTACTAATCCCAAACTCTTAATTCACCCTTCTCCTCCCCCCTTCCCCCTTGACTAGCACATATCTGTTTCTTATGTCTGTGAGTCTATTCCATAGGTAGACTCATTTGTGTCATATTTTATATTCTGTATATAAGTGATATCCTGGTATTTTTCTCTTTCTGTCTTACTTTTGCTTAGTATTATAATCTCTAGGTCCATCCATTAGAGTTCTTCTCAAATACCAGCTATTCTCCTTGGAGGCAAAACAGATGTGACACATGGGTGGGCAGGGTGATGGTGTAATGCCTGATGCTTCCCTGGTGGCTCAGAGGATAAAGCGTCTGCCTGCAGTGTAGGGGACCCGGGTTCGATCCCTGGGTTGGGAAGATTCCCTGGAGGAGGAAATGGCAACCTACTTCAGTATTCTTGCTTGGAGAATCCCATGGACAGAGGAGCCTGGTAGGTTACAGTCCATGGGGTTGCAAAGAGTAGGACACGACTGAATGACTGACTTTGCTTCACTTCAAGGATGTAACTTGGCTCTGAAGAGGAAGTTTGGAGAAGGGCAGAACCTGGAAGGCTAGAATAGAGAAGTGAAGGCATCTCTGATAGGGGATGGGCATGCACAAAACCATGGAGCTGTTTGGTGGTTTTAGGGAATATTGTGTGGACTCCTTTAGCTAAAGCAAAGGATTGTGAAGATGAATAAGAAGATAGAGTGGTAGTTAATATGTGGGTGCTGGCGTGAGGTGAGCTTTATCCTCCATTACAGAAATTTAGGACCTGATCTAGGAGCCCTGTGGGATGGGGTGGGTGGGGGTATGTTGAATGCTTTTGGTGTACATGAAGCAGTGTTTGGGTAGGATGACCCTGGTGGTTATGTTCAGTGGATTTTCTTTTTGTGATATATATAAAGTTTGAAGAGAATTCCAGTCGAAGAAGTCACATTTCATTCTTCTTCTATATGATTTATTTTTACCGGAGTACAATTTACAACATTAGAACTTTACAATGTTGTTTTCATTTCTGCTTTACATTGAAGTGAAGCAGCTATATGTATCTTAGAAAAGGTAGTTGTGTCCTGGCTGGAACCATTGCTACTCAGACAAGGTGGAAAAAAATGTGGCAGAAAATTCTATCAAATAGCACCTTAATCTCTTTACTCCCAAGCCTAAAGATATAGACTAAACAAACTACTTAGAGAAAAAGAGAGAATCAGCATAGTCTACATATAACTCTCCTAAAAAATATAGAATTGTCTTTTTTAATGAAAAAAAAATGGTGTCATTTATTCTCCATACTGATGAAAGAGCAAGTGAAACTAAATTAAATGAGAATAGGGTTCATTTTATAATAAAATTTCTATTGATATGTGTTGAAAAAAAGAGAATTTGATTAGGCATTAGAATTATCAAAATCAAGCTAAATGGGTTATCGTTTAGCTACAATGATTTAGATATTCAGGTTGAAACAAAACAGAAACCATTGCCTTCTGCTTTATTGACTATGCCAAAGCCTTTGACTGTGTGGATCACAATAAACTGTGGACAATTCTGAAAGAGATGGGAATACCAGACCACCTGACCTGCCTCTTGAGAAACCTATATGCAGGTCAGGAAGCAACAGTTAGAACTGGACGTGGAAGAACAGACTGGTTCCAAATAGGAAAAGGAGTACGTCAAGGCTGTAGATTGTCACCCTGCTTATTTAACTTCTATGCAGAGTACATCACGAGAAATGCTGGGCTGGAAGAAACACAAGCTGTAATCAAGATTGCCGGGAGAAATATCAATAACCTCAGATATGCAGATGACATCACCCTTATGGCAGAAAGTGAAGAGGAACTAAAAAGCCTCTTGATGAAAGTAAAAGAGGAGAGTGAAAAAGTTGGCTTAAAGCTCAACATTCAGAAAATGAAAATCATGGCATCCGGTCCCATCACTTCATGGGAAATAGATGGGGAAACAGTGGAAACAGTGTCAGACTTTATTTTTTTGGGCTCCAGAATCACTGCAGATGGTGACTGCAGCCATGAAATTAAAAGACGCTTACTCCTTGGGAGAAAAGTTATGACCAACCTAGATAGTATATTCAAAAGCAGAGACATTACTTTGCTGACTAAGGTCCATCTAGTCAAGGCTATGGTTTTTCCAGTGGTCATGTATGGATGTGAGAGTTGGACTGTGAAGAAGGCTGAGCGCCAAAGAATTGATGCTTTTGAACTGTGGTGTTGGAGAAGACTCTTGAGAGTCCCTAGGACTGCAAGGAGATCCAACCAGTCCATTCTGAAGGAGATCAACCCTGGGATTTCTTTGGAAGGAACGATGCTGAAGCTGAAACTCCAGTACTTTGGCCACCTCACTCGAAGAGCTGACTCATTGGAAAAGACCCTGATACTGGGAGGGATTGGGGGCAGGAGGAGAAGGGGACGACAGAAGATGAGATGGCTGGATGGCATCACTGACTCGATGGACGCGAGTCTGAGTGAACTTGGGAGTTGGTGATGGACAGGGAGGCCTGGCATGCTGCGATTCATGGGGTCGCAGAGAGTCGGACACGACTGAGCGACTGAACTGAACTAAACTGAAACTTGCTTCCAGTTCTATAATATAGAGATTCTCTTTTTAGATTACTGAATATATAGGAACCAATGTGGGGAAGCATATACTGCATCACAGGTCTATATTTTTGGGGAAGGTGTCACATACTAGGAAGATAGATGAAATCCAGAAATCCTTAGTTAGATTTTGAAGGTCAAATAGAAATCACAATATTGTAAAATAATTATCTTTTTATTAAAAAAATAGTTGGAAAAAAAGAAATCTTGTATCAGAGTTTGGAAGTATTTAAATAACATGGGTTTAAAAAATCTGACATTCAAACATTTGAATTCTAGGGGAAACGAGTGTAAAGAGGCAAGGAAAATAGCAGTATCAGTACAGGACAAGAGTTGGGCTGGGAGGTAGTTAGACTGCCAGGTATAGTGAGATTCACATTGGTGTAGAAAAAGCTCTGAACTTGAAATAAGTGATGAGGAGTCTGGTTCTGGAGATACTTAATTTTGTGTCTGTAGCTACGTCCTTTATCTTCTCTGAGCCTTTGATGTCTCAGTGCAAAAAAGGAAGTGTAGAATAGCAAATCTTGAAGTTTCTGTCAACTCCAGTATATTCTGTGATTCTTGTGGATGACATGCAAGTACCTAGTTTAACAAGTAGAGGGTATTTGGGGAGCATGGCCAAGGGATGAAATTTATGAGACCTCTCTGAGAAAGAAAAATTGTCAACTATGACCAGTTTCTAGAGCACATAATGATTGGGAGATTGGACAGGACTAAAGTGTTTGAGTTACTTTAGAAAATGGTAAGAAGTTTGGGTGGACATTTGGGGGTAATAAAGCCAGATTGGCATCCACCCTCATCCCAATGTGAGAATTTATCAGACCTGAAGATCTAGGGTGAGATACAAGCTTTGAAACTTGACTCATTGGGACCACCTTAACCATAGGATCTTATGATATGTGGAGTTGCCAAGAGGAATATAGATATTAATACACTTGTTAGGATGATCAGTAAAATGTGATGATGAACCCTGGATCTGTTTACTAATTTTATCGCATATATGATAAGCTCTATTATCTTAAGTGTTAGACATTTACAATAATTAGAATTATTGATTTATTTAGGATTTTATGCTTCCTACATAAGAAATGAGAGGTTTTTTTGTAAAGACTTTCAAAAATGTATACTCATTCTTCTCAACTGTTCAGTGGGTATTCGTATGCTTATCTTGCAAAGTTTTGGTGACAATCAGAAACAATATACTGATATGTCTGACATTACTTTGATCATAGTAGGTGCTTATTTAATGATAGGCCACTTACTTTTTATTGTTGTCATCAAACATTATGTCATCAACTCTTTTGTAATCCAGTAAGGGTTATCAGATCAGGATTTGTAAACTTGGGCAAAGTTTTTTTTTTTTTTTCCTTCTGCAATGCTTAATTGTTGGGTTTGCAATCCAATAAGACAAGGTAAAAAACACCCTTGTTTGAAGTGCTTTGCCATGGGAAGGAGAAATTATCTCAGTCTCAGAGTTAGGCTTTTCTGATTTCTGGCATTGGAGGCTGTTTTTCAAAGACATGTAGTATTTCATTGGTTTTCTAAGGAGACTAGCTCATAGCTTTTAAACATCAGATGATTCTCGCAACTATTTACTACTGTACCATGTTTTCATACCCCGCTTTTAGGTAATCTTTCTTCCTCTCTTAAAATTATAAACATGTGACAGAATGAAGTATCAAAAGCTTAACAATAATCATTACTAATGCAAATTTGTTGAGAATGCAGTGATAAAATACAAAGGCCACTATTTTATATGATGTGCTGTGCTTAATTGCTCAGCTGTGTCCAACTCTTTGCAACCCTCTGGATTGTAGCCCCAGGATCCTGTGGCCATGGGATTTCCAGGCAAGAGTACTGGAGTGGGCTGCCATTCCCTTCTCCAGGACATCTTCCTAACCCAGGGATCAAACCCAGGTCTCCTGAATGCAGGTGGATTCCTTACCATCGGAGTCACCATATATTTTATATGGCAAGATATACTATATTATATGGAAGATAATTTATGAAATTAAGTCTATGGCAAAACAATCAAATATTTCATAATATGTGAAAAAGGAAAGCTTATAATACAGTCATGTACCATAAAATGCGAAAGAGACTAATCATTGTAATGCATGATTTTTTAAACTGAGTTGTTTCCAGAACCTGGTAGGTTGCCTATCACACTGAGCTTTTTATAGGCATCTGCTGTCCCATTCATCTAAAGCATCTCTCCTTTTGGCCTTTCATGATGTCATTTTTTTCTTCTTTTCCAATATTGTACAGTCAAGGTCATTCATTCAACGATAGATTGCAAAGCATGTAATAATATCTCTAAAGGGCTAAATTGTTTCAATTTTCATGTTACCTCTGTGTAAAAATAGTTCTCTACCCATTCACATTCTTCCATTCACATATTGGCATTGTTGTGGCCCAGTTTATTAGACTAACTCACTGTCACAATTAACAACACATTGAACTTGACCTTGAAAAAATAAACCACAAAGGCCTGGGGTGTTAGAACCAGAAGGAAAGTAGCCATGAAATTTTCCAACCCTTTCCTTTTAAAGATAAAACTGTTAAAGTCAGTTGTTGGATTGGTGGATTAATTTGCTTGTATTTAGGAGTTTCAGTCTTGACCCCTTTCCAGTCCTCTTTCTAAACATGTAATGATGTTTGAATTGCAGAAGGCAATGGCACCCCACTCCAGTACTCTTGACTGGAAACTCCCATGGATGGAGGAGCCTGGTGGGCTGCAATCCATGGGGTCGTTAAGAGTCGGACACAACTGGAGTGACTTAGCAGCAGCAGCGGCAATGATGTTTGAATACAAATCTAGGAGAGATGGATAGGACAAGATCGTAGCCTTGAAATTGTTAACAGTTGAGGGGAGAATATAATCATTAGGAATCACCTGTATGTCATTTGAGAAGAGAGCAAAACTGCTTTTCAAAAATATTAACATTTACTATATTTGACTTTCTAAAACTGTTATTCACACACTTAATGAAAGAAGTCCCAGGCTACTTGAATTAAGTATCCTCTTCCAGGTCGTTTATTGAAGGTCTTTTAGTTACAAAATCAAAACAGAAACTTGATGATTAGGAAATATTAAAATATTAGGCCATTATAAGGAAATGGTTAGGTTTTTAAAAACTTTTCTCTAACTAATCTTTAGAGATAGACTAGTTCTTAAAAGAGTTCTGAAGTCTCTCTGAGGGGCAATATTTAATTTCCGTGCATTGATATTGTCAAACAGTCAAAATCTCACTTCCTTTATTCTGGCCTGAGGCAGGCAAAAGAGAAATTGATATAGAAGACACGATTAATTTTTTTTTTCTTCTTTGAGCCAGAAAATGACAAAAGAAATGAATGAGATAGATAGCAAAAGGAGGTCATGATTCTAAAAGACTATTTTCTAGCTGCTCGGAGTCTGATAGAGGAAAGGTTAAATGTGTTTTAAATGCATGTATTTAGCTACTGATCCTCATAATGCCATGTGATCTTGCCAGGGAGAGGGGATCCAGTGGCAAAGATGGGGGGCAGAATGGAGCTGCAAATTAAACTCGGTGATATCTCTGTCTGGGCCATGAAACTGTCTTTCTGCCAAGCCACAACCTGAACTCTGAACTGCAGCAAGGGAGAGAGCTTCTGCCTGAATATGTAGGTGCTTTCAAACTGTCAAATTTATGATGCAACTCTGTGACTAAAGAGAGCGGCAGTTTCCTGTTCTCTAAAAGATAGTGCTAATTCAGTTCCTCCTGTTGTTGTTTTTTTTTTTTTTTCAATTAATTTTTATTGGAGCATAATTGCCATTTCTACAGCAACTCCTCCCAGAAGACCCTCACCTCTCAATCTGGCCTCCCCAAGTCCACATGGCTAGTCCAGGGGCACCCAGGAACACAAGATACCCAGTATCTCATTCTCATAATTCTCCTAACACACCTCGTTTATTCCATTTTTTAACTGGCTAGGACACAAATTCCCATAATAGTTGTGGTCAAATGATTTAGTCAAGAGATAGAACAGAAAATTTATTTTTATGTCTTCTGTACCCTACCAGGAAATTTCAAAGTAAAACTATGATTTTCATAGTATTTTCAATAACGGTCTATAGTCTCTCTCCTTTTATCTTAAATAATAGATGATCATTTTAGAATATCAAAAATATGTAGAAGGAAATTAAAGTCAGCTATCATCTCATGATTAGATCAAACGTAAGTACTTGTTGTTATTGATAGTTTTTTCCCCCCATTTGTGTATTTGTGCTATGCATGTATTAGTAGAGATAAATATAGAGAGGCATTTATTTTCATAACCTTGGCATTTTAGTATGTATTTACTTGTTTGCTTATATATTGGCAGTTTCTCCTATGTCATTCATTGCTGCATCCGCAGCAGTTTGAAGACACTGTGAAGTCTTCTCTGCCGTCTAGATTTGCTGTTTGTCAAGCTTAACTCTTTTTTACATCTAGATCTATCTCACTTTTAAAATTTCATGTCATTTCATTATTTTCCTAGATCTTTAAAATCTAATACCATTTTTAATGGTGGTATAATATTTTACTGGGTAGGTGCATCAGTATGTACTCTTTCTTTTAGGCATTGAAAATGTTCCCAGTTTTTCTTAGTCTAATAATGTTGTTTTTATGTATTTACTATATAAATCTTTGTACATAGTCAGTGATTTTCTTAGGAAGATTGATAAAAGAGCCTTTTACTATGTCAAGGCAATGAAATTTTAAAAGGCCTCTTTTTGCGTTACCAAGTTGGTTCCCAAAATGGGTACATATATCAATTTCCTCTCCCAATGGTGATAATTAAGAACACTTCATTAGCATTGTATCATTGTTTATAAAAAAAAATCTTTGTTAAATGAAAAGCAAAAATTAAACCTCCTTGTTTTAAGTTCCAGTTTTACACAAGATGCTTAATACTTCTTCCTTGTCAGGTAGCTGTGTGGATGACACTTGGGGGCATGGATAGTCAAGATTCAATGGAATTCTTTGTATTCATGGGCACTGATTCTTTATATCCTGTTTTTTTTTTTTGTAAACATTTCATGAATTTTTCATATAAATAAATTTTTCTTTATGATTCACCTTATAGGACTTTGAATTTAAATATAGTAACTAATAAGTAAAATGTTTAAATATCTATTACATTTAAATGTGGGGCTTCCCATCTGGCACAAATGGTAAAGAACCTGCCTACCAATGCAGCAGACACAGGAGATGCTGGCTAGATCCCTGGGTCAGGAAGATCCCCTGGAAGAGGAAATGGTAGCCCACTCCAGTATTCTTGCCTGGAGAATCCCATGGACAGAGGAGCCTGGTGGGCTACAGTCCATGGGGTTGCAAAGAATCGGACATGACTAAAGTGACTTAGCAGCAGCAGCACGTTTAAATGTAACCATTAAATTTTTTTTTCTGTATATTGCTTTTATATCATAACTGTTTCTATATCCTAGATCATTTAAATCTCACTCATGTTTTGTTTGTTTTCCTTGATTTTCTTCCATTGAATATTTTGTCTTATCTGGAATTAATTTCTTCGAATGTGATCCATCCAATGTATCCACCTATCCTTGATTTTTCCCCAGTATTCCAATATGCCATTATTTCTTGAACAGTCATATTACCTTTAGCTTATGATATTTATTTAGTTTATAACATTTACTACAGTTATCTTATTATATATTAAGCTTCTATGTCATGTACTAGGTTGTATTTCAAGGTAATCTATTCTGTTTCACTTATCTCCTCTATTGATATATCAACATATTAACATGCAATTTTTATTATTAAAAGTTTTAATGCTTTTTTAATTGAGAGGAAAAGGAGGCCTTAATCAGTATTCTTTTTCTCTAAATAAATCAACATTGGTGTAACATATTTGTATTAAGACAGTTTCTCCTCTTAGCTTTCCATGCATAGGAAGAGAATCCATGCAGTACTTTGAAATTTAAAACTCATGGTTTTTCAAGTTATTTTGGTAATATTATCTCATACTATAACTTGCACTATATAAAGATTTTTATGCATATATGCATAGAGAAGGAAATGGCAACCCACTCCAGTATTCTTGCCTGGAACATCCAATGGACAGAGGAGCCTGGTGAGTGACAGTCCATAGGGTTGCAAAGAGTTGAACACAACTGAGTGACTAAGCATGCACGCATTGCATATATGACTAAATTCTTTATAGTCTAGAAATTTCTTTTGCTATGTACTATGGTTAATTGTTGGCTTATTCTTTTTATTCTATTAGATTTTTTAAATGCTGACTAATTAAAATAACCTACAAGTTATTATCCAATAATATTAGTCTTAATTTTTTCCCCTTTAGCCTTTCTTTTTTTAACACCTGATCTCTACTGATAAAGCACCTTTTGTAATGATTGTCTCTGTTCGGAAATATTTTTAAACAAAAGGCCAAATGCCAGAATATCAATAGAAATTTCAGTGGAAGCATGTACAAGTTATTTCTTTATGATGCTTGTAGTTGTTGAATCAACCGTGTAAGGGATTAAACATGAAAGAATGTAATTATTATGTATGTATCTAACTAGTTCAATTTATACTCCTGAGAAATAATCTTTTGCCACACAGAGTATAAACATAGCAATATACGCAATTCCTAAGCAACATGTATTAGAAATAATAAGTTTTTCCCTTAACATCTTTCTTATCATTGAATCAAACATCTGTGGGAAAATACCCGAATCATGTTTTTAATGCATCTCTTAGACACTTGCATCTCTTAGATACTTTTCTTACAAAATGAGAATGCAGTATTGAATTATGTCATTTCTACCACTTATTTTCTCATGGTGGTTCCAACTCATTTGGTACAGTTCCAAATGTATACATAGAAATCAACTCAAGACACAATCGTGTTGCTGTCTCAATCCAATAGTCAATCAAGAAGCTCAGTGCTTTGACCAGGAGTGAGTCAGCTGCTATCACATGTTTGGAAGTGAGCCTTCCTTGTGCCTTTTCCCTTCCTCAGTGATACCTTCTCCGTCTGTGATCCCTTTCCATTGGCTGCTGCCTCAGATTGCGAGCCCTGATCCCTGCCATGGTTTGGACACCCTGTTTGTTTGTACTGCTATTTCTCTGCTGATGGTTGCCAGCTGACAGTGCCATGCTGTGTTCGTGTTTTATGGGGAAACGTTCATGTGTGGCTGCTGTGTTTGATATTAAATCTGAGATGAACTTCAGGAAACCTCCTGCTTTTTATTAAAAATGATTTTGGCTAGGGGCTGTGTTATCCTTTTCATAAATCAGGTGTTCGCAGAGATTTAATAATTTAGAATTCACATGAGGTTTGGGTGGAATAAACATTTCTTTTTTTTGTTAAAGCTGCCTCTTAACATTTTTTTCCTTTTTCATCTTCATTGCTTCCATTTATTTATTTTTTTAAAGTCTTCTTTTGGGAGGTTTGTACAGATTTATCTCATAGCTGTGAAAATAATGTAAAAGGAAGAGTCAAAACGGTAGCTTAGTTTGCTTGAAGTAATTTAAATTTGCTAAGTTTTTTGAGTCTTTCAATCACAACTATAAACACACTTCTAAGTTTTTAAATCCCATTATACGTCCAAAGTAGTTATCTTCTCTTCTTGCTTTAATGAACTGTTTCTTTTAGAACATGTCCAAAAATAACAGGTTGATAAAAAGCAAATAAATAAATAAGTAATAGAGGCCAAATAGTCCAGGAACTCTTTCCACATGTGATTACAAAGTTCGTAAAAAGCAGAATTATCCTTGAGAGTGACAGAGTCCTGACAGCTCCTCATGAAAATATTTGCACTAGAGTTTTAGAGCAAATGCTTGCAGGACACTTGATGTGTTCAGTTGAATGTTCTTTATTTCTCTGTTGAATTTGGTAAATGTGAACATACAAGGATATTTGCAAAGCCTGTTGGAGTTAAAAATGTTTTGTTTTCCTCACATTGAAAATAGTAGAGAGTGAGGAGTACAGAGGTTGTGGAGCGTACTCTGAAATGGAGAGGAGGCTTCTCTAAGGGGAGACTTCAATCCGAGCCTGACTGACTGGGGCATCATGTGAAGAATGGGGGTGGGGAGCTCCATGTCTTATCCTGTTCAAATGTTGATTCCATAAGAGAGTGAATTTTTTATTGTAGTTTATATCTTTATCACTTTACTTATAATAATGTCTAGCATAAATAAGATATTTAACAAATAGTAGTGAAATGAATGAACTTTTTTATAAGCAACTCTGATAGATCAAATGACAATATCCTTAATAATGTTATTACAAATGTCCTCCTAAAATTCATATAATTTTTAAAAATATATTTGCAATAACATTTTGATGAAAGCTAAAGGCATGAAATAGAAATGTCATTGATAATACTGTCCATTTAATATGGCATCCAGAGGTCTGACCTGATCTATTAACACTGTCTTAGAATTTGGAGAATGGACAAACCACTTAGCCTTTAAATGCTTTTCTGTAATGGTCAGCCAGGCTGATACAATATAGTTAGTTGTAATATGCTGATATTCCTGATTGAGGATAGAATCATAATCTCAAGACCCAGAAGAAGAGTTTGAAAGTCAGTATCCTATTTTTTTTTTTTTTTTTTAAATGACAGAGCAAGGCAAAAGCAGGCATTTTTCCTTAGGATGCTCTGATACACGAGCAAGGGCTCAGCTGAGTATTCAAAGGATTCTGTTAAACAGTCTTTACAAATCAGCTTTATTTGCTAAAGTGATCAAATGATAATCTTCCAACTGAAATGGACACTGCATTTCATTAATTCAGCACCCTCTTTAAGGAGGAAGTTTAAGGCTGGAGAGGTCCAATGATCTTCTAGGTCCCTGCAAATGACTGGAACATGACTTGAACCAGCCTTCAGATTGGATTCCAGAGAATTTTTCATGATTCTATGAAATCAAGTTAAAACAAACATCAAAGGCAAAACTTCAGAGAAAAGGTTTTGCATAAAGAAAGTTTACACTTGCGATAGTATATGTACTTTTTTTCTTTTCTTGGTTATAGGAATTTGAGGATGGGGCTAAGGGAGACTATGTAAGAGAAGGGAAATTACAGGGTGGATGAATGAGGGAACCACTCTCTTTCTGAGGCAGGTGGCCCCTCAACCATTGCATGTTGTATTGAACTTTGTAATACAGTGTATCTCTAAGGAGAGAGCTTGCCTGTGAATCCTTGCAATGTAAGAAAAGGCGTTAGCAAATACAAGAGAAAGCACAAAAGCTTATTTTTCAGAAGGTTTAACTTTTGAGCTGAAAGATAAAAGATGATGATATCCATTTTACAATACATTATCCAATACAAGTCTTGGTTAGGAAAAGCCCAAGGAGAGCAGAGAGGAGCTTGCAGGAAGTTCTGCCATTCTGGGGGCCTTTGTGACCTTTGCAGGGAACTGTCAACTGTTCCACACAGGAGTCTTCATCATCACTTTCTTGATAATGACATATTATCTCTCTTAACTGGCAAGGTGCTTAACCTATCAGTTCTTTTTCTTCTCATCTTCACCGTTCTCTGTGGCTCCATTAAGCTGCTGTCTCATGTTCTCTGGAGCCTGGCCTTGTGAATTTACCATTTTGATTAAAGTCAAGATATAACTATTAGCTCCCTTATCAACTTTATACCTTTCCTGCTAAGAATTTTTCCCTTAATTACCTATACGTAGGATTTGTGGCAGTGAAAAATTATTGTAACTTTTAGGATCAAATATATCCATATATGCAATCATTCATACATAGGCAATTTATGAAACCAATTCATGTACCTTTAATAGGAAGCCAGTATTGAGTCCAAAAATTATCTAAAGACATGATTTGACTTGTAGCATCTGGAGGAATGCTGTTAAAACTATTCAAAAGCACTGGTTCACTTCAGTTGTGTATCAATACATAGAACAAGTAAAAGAGGACTGATCTGGTTGAATTGAGTGAGAATAGGTTCACCTCCTTACCTATTAGTTAGTATATCTATGCATGTATGTATGCTAAGTTGCTTTAGTAGTGCCCGACACTATGAGGGGAGAAGGCAATGGCACCCCACTCCAGTACTCTTGCCTGGAGAATCCCATGGACGGAGGAGCCTGGTGTGCTACAGTCCATGGTGTCTAAAGAGTCGGACACGACTGAGTGACTTCACTTTCACCTTTCACTTTCATGCCTTGGAGAAGGAAACGGCAACCCACTCCAGTGTTCTTGCCTGGAGAATCCCAGGGACAGAGGAGTCTGGTGGGCTGGGTCACACAGAGTCGGACACGACTGATGCGACTTAGCAGCAGCAGCAGCAGCAGCAGCAGTAGCAGCAGCAGCAGACACTCTGAGATTCTAGGGACTGTAGCCTTCCAGGCTCCTCTGTTCGTGGGATTCTTCAGGCAAGAATACTGGAATGGGTTGCTGTACCCTCCTCCAAGGGATCTTCCCAACTGAGGGATCAAACCTGCATCTCTTATGTCTCTTGCATCATTAGCTGAATTCTTTACCACTAGGGCCACCTGGGAAGCCCAGTCCTACCAGCGACTGCCTTCTATTCTGATTCCCAGAGCACTGAACTACAAAGCCAGTTATCAGAGTAAAATGATTGCAAATAATTAGACTTGTCATTGTTGGTCACAAATGTTAAAGGCAGTTTTTGGTGGTAGAAGCAGTAGTTCATTTGTCATGGTTCATTGTCTCCATGTTTACCTGTTCCATTTCTTATCATGTAGCTGGTCAGAAATGTGACTGGATTTGATTTATGGGTTTATAGTAGGAGAAATGTTATCAGTTCCTTCTGAGACTCATGTTAATGGCCTGAGGGAATTTTGACTCTTAATTCCCACTTACTATGCCAAAGTGGGTATATTTATTTTACATCACCTTGTTCTTAGTGTAAAAGTATATTTACTAAACATTGCATTATCTTATTATGTGTCCTTGGTCAAAAAAAGGCAATTATACTTTGATCTATGTTGGATTGGTAGCAATTTTCAGAAGTGCAAGGGATATTATATTTCAAAAGAAGTTACAACGGGGTCTATGTTTGCTCTGTTTGTGGGAAGTTGGAATAATAATAGAATTTTCACTATTCTAACTTTTTCAAATGTTTTAATTTATTCTCGTCATGTGGGACATTATTTTAAAGACTTTATGTCAATACTAGTCTCTTACAAAACAAATATATAAGATAAAAATTAATGAGGACCCATTTTGTCTCATATAAATTAATTCACTGAGATCTACAAAAAGTCTTGATAAAATGAAGACCTTCATTCTCTTATTTGTTAGGGTAATTCTAGCTGCTTTAACAAATGAGCCACAGTTTTTCAGTGGCTTTAAACAATCAAAAGTTTAATTTAAATCATGTAACAGTCCACTGTTGGTGTCCCTGGCTGAGGGTGGATTTTATTCCACATATTGATTCTGTGGCCCAGATTCCTTCTTCCACATTGTAGTTTTGCCTCTGCATAGATCCTCTGCAACTAGGGAAGTCGGGGTGGGGTGCCGGGGTGGACAAGGCAGCCTACTTCTTAACCACCTTGGCCTGCAGTAGTCACATCACTCAACACGGATGAACGAGCCACACTCCCGCCTAGACACTGGAGAGTCTGGGAAATGTCTGTCTAGGCAGCTGCTTCTCAGGAATAACTGATACTTTGGAAAGACGAACACAGAATTGTGATGAGTGGTTCATTTTCTCAGCCATGTGTATCTGAGGCCTTCCCTGATAGCTCAGTTGGTAAAGAATCTGCCTGCATTGCAGGAGATCCCAGTTAGATTCCTGGGTTGGGAAGATCCACAGGAGAGGGGATAGGCTATGCACTCCAGTATTCTTGGGCTTCCCCTGTTGCTCAGCTGATAAAGAATCTGCCTGCAGTGCAGAGACCTGGGTTTGATCCCTGGGTTGGGAAGATCCCCTGGAGAAGGGAAAGGCTACCCACTCCAGTATTTTGGCCTGGAGTCAGACATGACTGAGCAACTCTCACTTTCACTTTATGCGTCTGAATCTCAGGAACTTGGGTATTTTGAAAATATGGTTTGCATCACCTTAGAGTACACAAAATCCCAAGGAAAATATAATGTTTTCAAAAGTATACTGTAAAAACAATATAACAAAAATAAGAATTGAACATTAGTGTGAAATGTAATTTATTGTTATTAAAATATTTTATCTTCTGTTTATTTACTTGCTAACATTTTATCAAAAACCAATTTTGTTTCTATTTTTGTGCACTCAAACTTGCCTACTAATATCTCTACATTCATCTATGATAAATATGGATAACTGTAATACATCTGGAAGACACACTCTAAATCTTGAGAAAATGAGAAAAAATGAGATGCAGACAATGCAAATTTTTTGTTCATATGAAATTCAAGCAAATGAAAATTTACTCTCAAGCTATTTACATTTTGCTGAATAATTTTATTTAGGCATGAATTTATTCTAATAGTGGGATAAAAAAATCAAGTGTTGTTAAGGCTGAAAATGCTTATACTAATGCTTCTGATTGCTTATTACCCTATGTTTCTGAATTATAAGTTTCCACTTTAGTTCATATTTCTGAGTGGTTTTGCTGCACTTTTCTCTCTCTTTCATGTATCTGTGTACATTTTTCCTTGAGCCTCCTTCAGCCTGTAGTCTTTTAATCTGTTTCTGTTCATTTCTTACATCTCCCTACAGGTTTCTCTGTCTTCTTTTTGTTTATGGAGTTCTTCATCTGTGCACAATGGAAAATGGTGAGATTTAGATTAGACGTCAGTGCCATTGAAATTTACAGCATCTCAGTGAAAATACCCATAACTTTGCAGAGTGCAGTTAAGAAGCAGAGGGCAGGTGTTTAATCCTTGAAGTCAGTGGGATCACTGTGTACCTTTATGTGACAATCTGCTTGTCACATCACTGTGTTCAGCCTTGGCCCAGAAATTGTCATTAAGGTAGAATGTGAACCGTGGACCTCTAAGAATGTTTACAAATAGGTTTATTGAATATATTCTTCCTCTTGCTCTATTTTCTCCTTTCAGTGACAACCCTCACCTTCTTCCCAACTACTTGCTGCGTCTCCTCAAGTGCAGTTCTCTTATAGTGTTATTAAGAGTCCAGTTCCCACTCACGGTGTATAATAGAGATATGATAGCACGAAATGACAATGAGACAAAATCACTGAAAACATATAAAGCAATTCATCAGATTCCAGTCTCTGTAATCTAACTGTTTCAAGTCTGGAAAACAATCCAAGAGCTCTTCTTTGTAATACAGTCCCTGCTGGAAACATCAGCAATCACATAGCCAGATACTGTCTTTCCATTCTAGAGGGCATCTCTGGAGAGTATGAGATGAACAAGAATCAAGGAAATTATGTAAAAATGTATGAAAGAAGAGTCACATGAATGAAAAATATAGATTTTCTTTGATATATACTATTATTTATCTTTTGGTTTATAACATATTTGGAGTAAGATAAAATTAACACCAGTGGTAATAAAATAAACTGAATAACTCTTCAAAATTAAATTGGTGGATCAAAAAGGGATTAGTAAGACATGCTTGAGTTATTTCTGGGTCAGATCTAGAGAAAGGTTTTCAAGGTCCCCTCAGGGTCCTTATAAAGAAAATGGGAAATATGTATGATTCTAAAATAAGTACTCAGAAGCAAAAAAGTATTTATAATATTAAATATTTTGTATTGACATTAGTCATGCCTTTTTTCAGTTATATAGAAACAGTTTACTAAAAATTTTAAAATTCTGTGAAAAATCCTATTTTCCTTTTTATTTGTATCTCATATTAAGAAGTTTGCTGTTTTCATGCCCTTCTTTTTTTATTTTTTAAATGTTCAATTGGAGGATAATTGCTTTACAGTGCTGTCTTGGTATCTGCCATGCAACAACGTGAATCAGCTCTAAGTATGCATGTGTCCCTTCCCTCTTGAGTTTCCCTTCCATCCCCCAACCGCATCCCACCCTCTAGGTTGTTAAAGAGCAACACCAGGTTGAGCTCCCTGTGTTATGTAGCAACACTTTGCTTCCCACTAAGTGGAAAGTGCTTAGCTACTCAGTCCTGTCTGACTCTTTGTAACCCCATGGACTGTAGCCAGGCTCCTCTCTGCATGGGATTTTCCCGGCATGAATACTGAAGTAGGTTGCCATTTCCTTCTCCAGAGCATCTTCTCCACCCAGGGGTCGAATCTGTGTCTCCTGTGTTGCCTGCATTGCAGACTGTTCTTTACCCACCAAGCCATCGGGGAAGCCCCGACTTCCCACTAGTTATCTATTTTGCTTATGCTAATGTTCTTGCCCTTCTTAATTTCTCTTTTTTCCCCTCCCTGCTTCCTCCTGAATGCCAAATACTTGCATTAAAATGTTAATGATTTTTAAATTAAAAAAATGTAAAGAATCAAGCACTTCTCTTAGAAGATTCCAGTATACACAAGAGTAGGTTTTAGCAGAACTGTCATCATGCCCAGTTCCATGGCTCAACGACAATTTTAGATGCCTGGGGACCAATGAGTTTTGTGGTCCCCAGTGGATATATCCACAGAGGAATGTGTGAAACTTACCTCCATTCATGTAAATTTCGGAAGATTATATGCCAGTTATAAAACAGCTTTAGGAATATCCAGAAATGCAAGTGATTACAGAATTACTCAGATGTCTGAATATCAGAAATCTTTGTGACCTTCAGATTCCTCAGCTCTGAAGAATCAAGCTAGATTTGTTAAGTCTGTTTTCAAGGCAGGAGTCTTTTTAGCCAATATGAAGCTGGAAACAATGATCATTTTTGATGCTCAATCATATAGATGCAAAATGCATCCCATGCTGCATCATTTGTGAAGATTAAGTGCATAGTAAAATATACTTGGCTTAAAATGTGTCACATGGTACCATCAGAAGATATCAGCCTTCTGATCTTTGTATTATAAATAGAGTATGTGTTTGTCAGCATGTAAGAATCCTAGGAACGTTGTACCTCAAGTTCAGGAAGGCACAAAGCAGACACGTTTTCCTGGATGAGATAAATTTCATGAATGTGGAACTTAGCACTGGAAGATCTAGGTTCAAGGTCCAGCTCTCACACTTACTACTTTTGTGACCTTGGCCTGTCAAGTCGCTGCGTAACCTCTCTGAGCCTTGGTTTCCTTGTTTGAAGATACAAACAAGGGAAAATTATTTGAAAATTGCCTCCTGTTTCAGTGAGTTTTAGATTTTGTCATTTGTTCATATTCTATTTTATTTCACAAAGGTATGAAATGCCATGTGTGTATTTAGAGATAAAATATATTTTCCAACACTTTGTAGATTATACAAATATAATCTACCTGCCATTCCTATTGGGATTTTTAAATTTCTGAAGAAGTCTATCTCTAGAATGAGAGTGCTTCTAAGCAGATGTTCCAGAGACCTCCATTGAATAATTTCCGATAAAATAAACATTTATCCATGTGTTACATAGATTGGTTACAGATGCCAATTTAAAATAAGCCTACAACAAAAGACTATCCAAGACCTTTTAATTGGAGGTTATTTTCAATTAATAAAAATATCAGATTCTCACTTAATTCTTCCCATTAATACATAATTGAAAAGACTATATCCATCTGTCGATCTGTGTATGTAGTCTGTTGTTTATTGTTGTTATTTAGTTTCTAAGTCTTGTTTGACTCTTTGCAACCCCATGGACTGTAGCCCACCAGGTTCCTAGTCTGGTGGAGATTCTCATAGGAATCTCCAGGCAAGAATACTGGAATGGGTTGCCTTATCTTCCTCAGGGTATCTTCCTGATCCAGGGATCAAACACCTGTCTCCTATATTGGCAGGCAGATTCTTTACCACTGCCATACCTGGGAAGCCAGGTATATAGATAGATAGATATGACAAAAAAGCTCTTAAGGATTAAGTCTCTTTTCCCAGTACTATCTTTCTAATAATTACTATCTTGCTAATCATTAAAAAAATGCCCAAACATTTGAGAGAGTATAAGTCATAGGTACAATCATTTTTATTCAGCTTAAAGACAATGCTTTTGTTGCATTTACAACTGGTACATACCTCACAGTAACACAGGAGCTTTGAAATATCAGTGGCCTACCAGTTCCCTTGATTCCTTTTGTTATCATATGCCATTTGCCTTAATCTTGGGTACTAACTGTGCTTATCTGCCCTCTGCATCTAAAGCCTCTGGAAAGATTGCTTCTGCATGGCCTAAGAGCTTTTATCAGCTCACCCAGTGGCTCTTAGGCTTTGCTGCTTGAAATCCAGGAGTTACCACATGGTGCCAAGCCCTTCTGAACAAATGAACTGTTCTCCTCGGTAAATGATCGCTGTTTATGCCAAGGCAGCCACAACCCCCTCTCCTTCCCTTTGTGAAAGTGAAATGGAACCTTAAGGACAGATGCTAGATGAGGCTATCTGGCCTCATCCTCTCCAATTCCCATGGCTTAATTTTACCTCAAGAGGAATTACTGGGCTTATTGTGAATTGCTGCAAGGTTAGACCCTTTTCCTCTTTTATCCTATAGTTTAAAGTCCTTTGATTCCCCCCACCCCCCTCTGGTATCTATACAGTGTATTTGGCTGATAGTAAAACTTAATAATCTATTTCAAATTATCTGATGTATATGCCTACTTTTCCTCCTTTTCTTTAAGAGTTGTCTAGGGAAGTTTATTCAGTGAGCTTTTGTTGTTTTTAAATTAAGGAGGAACCAGTATTTCCTAAATATTGAGACTTTTGAAAACATTTCCTTGACATTATAGTTCACATAAGACAGAAACACTGAAGTATAGCTCTTACGAACTATAATGTTTCATAATTTATGAAAATCCTGGAATAAGTATTTTCCTAGAGTCAGACACAACTGAAGCAACTTAGCAGCAGCAGCATGTGAATACATGAAGAATACAGCCATGATGAGAGCTTTCCAATGAACATCATACATATTCAATAGGTATGATTTCTCTGAAAATTGAGTTTGAAGACCCACATCCATGAGAGAGAGTATTCTTTAGTGGTTTTCAGTGCTTTGACTTCAAGGTAGGCTAGACCTGTGGCTAAATTCTGAGGTTCTACTTATCAGCATCCTGAACAGTTCTTTAAACTAAGACTTCATTTACTCATATATAAAATGGTGATGGTGCTCCTAAATCACAGAATTTTCCAAGGATAAAATGAGACAAATACGTAAAGTAGGGGGGTACATAGCAGAGTTGCTGCTGTTGCTTTTGTTATTGACAAGCTGAGGAAGGGAAAAAAGAAAGGGAAACTAACCTGGAAACTTCAGTTTTTTTAAGACCCTTCTGCTGGAGTCAGGTTAGAAATCCCCCCTCAGAAAGACTGTAATCTCTGGGCAGGAAACAGGGACGTTGCCTTGGGAGGCTAGGTTCTCTGCTGGGAGAGCCACCATCTGACTTCAGACTCACTTCTCTCTGCTCGGTGGCAGCATCATGTGGCTGACAGTACTACCTGTCCTGGACAGGTGAGGTGCCTTCACGGCACTGAACAATAAATCATTTCACTTGTTATTAGCAGAGCCTCCGCATTTCTTAATCCTCTTGTGAGGAATCTCTAGAGAGTCTCTCCCTCTCTGCTTCCCTCCTCCACAGAAAGAACGCAGAACCCCATTTGGGATGTTATAGAAGCTTAGGGATTCAAATTTAAAGGTTGAAAAGCTGCCTATTCACCTTCTTGCTCAGCTGCTTCTGCCTTTGCATTGATCTGCCACCTCTCTTTCAAAGAAACAGGCATCCTTGTGTGCTAAGTCACTTCAGTTGTGTCCAACTCTTAGCGACCCCAGGACTGTAGCCTGCCAGGCTCCTCTTATGGGATTCTCCAGGCAAGATTACTGGAGTGGGTTGCCATGCCCTCCTCCAGGGGATCTTCCCCACCCTAGGATCAAACCCATGTCTCTTATATCTCCTGTATTGGAAGGCAGGTTCTTTACCACTAGTGCCACCAGGGAAGCACCCAAAGAAACAGGATTCATCTTTAATTTGCCCTATGCCATTTACCCCTCTGTTTTGTATTGGCCCAGTGATTTCCTTTGCTTACACTTAGCATTTATCAATCACAATGAGCAATGAATGTTATGGTGTGAACAGCAAATTCCATTGGACCCTCTTCACGCTGGGGAAGGGGAACATCTATTCCTTTCCTGTTAGGATGCCAGGATTTTAGAGGTCAGTGTGTTTCCCCATCGAGGCTTAAGGCTTTGGGGATCAGTGGAAGTGTCAGGCTCCAAGCACCATAATGAATGGCAGTTGCTGACTGGCTGGGTTTGCCTGTTCTCAACAGGGGATAGAGAATTCAGCGTAATGGCTGGGACTTCGCGTGCTCAACACACCCAGCTTGGGGAGTGAGGCAGGCTGTGCCTTTTTTGCCTTCCTGTTTTCAGAACTGTATTTTCATCTCGGAAGAAATTATATGGAGGTCTCCCTTAGTGGCATCCAGCAGGGTTAAGGCTCCATGAGGGCTGATAATTTCTACAGCTAAAAAAACCCCATCAGCCTTTGTGCAGGGAGCTGAAGGTTTAAGTTGCTTGAACCGGAAAGAGTCTGAAGAGGTGATTATGTTAAGCAAGTAATGTGTATCGGTAACATGGAATCAAATTATTAGGGTCAGTAACTTCCTGGCTTTCCAAGTGCATTAAATGAAGACATAACATTGCATTTGTGCCGGATACTTCATGATGCTGCGTGGTGTCAGTGCCGTCCGGCATATGTACTTCACAGCATGTCACCTCTAATTTCATGGGATTATCTGTGCTATGGCTTTAATAGGTACTCATGATCTTGAGCTTCCTTTGAACTCACAGCAGGGCAGTGCAAAACCATTATTGGAAGCACTTTTAGGCTTTTTGTGTTATGTACAAAATTATTATTGCCATCATTTAGAAAGGTAGATATATCCTGTTCCCATGTTTCCAATGCTGTACACTTATTTGATGGCAAGGAGAATTACTGAAGGGGAAAACACTGAATGCAAAAGACCTTTTTGGAAACTAGTTTTAGAAAGGTTGTCAAGCCAAGTGAATTAGTATTTGAAAGGCACCTGAAAGGCCAGTGGATCTCAAAGTGCGGTACCCTGGCCAGCAGCATCAGAATCACCCAGGGAGGTGTTACAAATGCAAGTCCTCCTGAATCAGAACGTCTTGAGGTGGGCTCAGCAATCTGCCATCTGTGTTTTAACAAACCCTCCAGGTAATGCATGCTCAAGTGTGGGAAACACTGCTCTAAGATCTATGGAGTAAAAGAATGGGACAGACCCATATGTTCTGGGGCAGAGCAGTAGACGAGACAAATGTAGTATCTCCCCTCATGGACCTTGTTGAATTACAAAGACTATGTGGTGCTTCACCCGGATGAAATGTTTATGCATACCCAAACAGAGCCTGTAATTATCCATACCGTTTTCTTTTTTGCTTTGAATGAGCCTGTTGTTTTCTTTGGTCTCAGAGAAACGACTAACAAAAGATGACTAATAAGCAATTCCTTTGTGCATTTCAGAACCATCCCCCTTGCAATATGTATATCCATGGCCATTGTCACTGTGGGCTATGTGCTAACAAACGTGGCCTACTTCACAACCATTAGTGCCGAGGAGCTGATGCTTTCAAATGCAGTGGCAGTGGTAAGTCTAAGTTGGGCTAATGCCAGTTTGAATTTAGGCTAATGAATTGATGCAGTTTTACAGTAGTTCCCTCCAGTGGAAAGTGTTTTGGTAATTTAGTAATTTTTTTGAACTGAATGATAATGAATATGTTAAAAATTTAGGACATACCTTAGCATATTCCATTTAACTAAACTACAGCTATAGCTACAGCTATAACTACAGCTATAACTACAGCTGTAGCCACTGATACAGCTACAATCCTATACAATTTCTGTACTGTTAATTTCATGTAAAATATAGCCACATATACCAGCTTGAAAACATATTTCCACACATACACATTGAATAGAAGGCATTATTCTTCCAGTGTGTCTTTAAGTACAGGTAGGCAGTTACTGAATTTAAATGAATTCATTTTGGGGATATGCAAATTGCAATTTATTCTGTACTCTTTCCTGTTTAGACACTTTTTAAATGCTAACTTAAAATCTTTCTCCCAAAGTATCACTTTAGAATTTCCAAATAGACCATATGCATTTGTTTTTTTTTTTCCTAGTATGTATATCCTTTTGAATACTAGCTCCTAGGATGATATTAATTTGGGGAAATAGAGTTATTCAAAGTTAAACAGATGTCATTTTTTATTGTACTTCTCAGAATATCACAGAAGCTAATGTGTATTTTAACTCCTAAAGAAGTAGATACTTATAATTTCACAGCATTTTCCAAAATTTATTTGACTTCAAGACCTCTTTTGCTTCCAGAGGTCACGTTATGGGACTGCTCTTCTGTGACACAGACTTTTTGTATAAAAACTTCGCTAGTAAGAGAGTGCTCATTCATGACCTTGTAACAATGAAGGGTGGAAAAAAAGAACTTTCCACCGCTAGATGTCAGGTCCTTTTAAAACAGTCACTATTACCTCATAATAATCATCCGCAGGGAACATCCACAGGGAACAAATTATCCCATTTCGTGAACCTATGTACGAGTTCACTGTATTAAAGAAGACTTGGCCCACTGCTGTAACTTCTACCAGACAACCAAATGCACAGAGCTTTCCGGTGTCAGGTCGTCATCTCATCTTACTAGACAAAGGGCAGCACTTAGTCCCTGAGCGTAATGTGGTCCATTAATTACATAGCGCCAGTTGCTCAAGGACAAGTAAAGAATCCCACATCATTTTTTTTAGAATATATCCTTCATGAAAATGTGCAGTCTTGCACATGCCATAGAATAAAAGGAAGTATCATAAATTTCATTTCTCTTTTATATTTTCTATGACTTGATTTCTTCAGACTTGTATTGGTATTCTGACCTTTTATTAAGAAACTACAGAAGGAATTGGCAGATACCTGAGAGGGTGGGATTGACTTGATAAACAGAGATGCAGCTGATGTGATTTTTCTGGGGCAAAGCTTTTTCAGAACAGTTCTTATCTATGATACACATATTAAGTCATCACTTATTTTTCATCACACTTCTAAGTCATAACACTAGGATTGGTGTATGGAATAAGTTCTGCAACACTTCTCAGTCTACCTTTGTACTTCACTATAAACATGTGGCCTTCTCAACTAAAGAGAAGGTATTATACAGAAGGATTTCTGTCTCCAAAAGGAGAAATTCTGAACTGAGCATTTTTTTTTTTTTACTTTCCAGAGTCAGAGACAATAGATATCATAGATGATAGATTTGATAAATGGATCACTGCTTTTTGAAGGTAGAGGTAAGGTGCTTGTTTAGACCGTTGTCCATAGTTTTGTAGCAAGAAGACTACCTGCCTTTGATGATTATCCTAAGAGGTTAGTCTGACCCTAACCCAAAAGAAGGATTGTAAAACACACACGTATCACCAGGTGAACAGAGAGTCATGGAGTGAGTTTGGCCTAAACTGTTTCATTTTATTCTACTTTCTGGCAAAGCATTAATTTGCTCCCTTCTGCCTTTCACTAGACCTTTTCTGAGCGGCTCCTGGGAAATTTCTCATTAGCAGTTCCGATCTTTGTTGCCCTCTCCTGCTTTGGCTCCATGAATGGTGGTGTGTTTGCTGTCTCCAGGTGAGTAAGTTCAAGCCTTTCTAGAAAGGCATTTCTGGTTTTGAGATGGGATGTGATAAGGATAAGTTTAAGAAGAAAAGAAATAGTGTCTCCAAACCTTTGTTTTTATTTTTTATTTATTTTTTTAATTGATTTTTATTTTTTAGTTTGTTTTGCTTTACAATACTGTATTGGTTTTGCTATACATTGACATGAATCAGCCACGAGTGTACATGAACTCCCAGTCCAAACCTGTTGTTTTTAAAAGGACACGCGAGATTGAAACCTTCCTCAGCACGTCCTACTCTGTCCATTAGAGGGCACTGCTTGTCTGCTCATAACCTACTGTGAAGCCAGGCATCAAGGGTTTTTTTGTTTTTGTTTTTTGGATGTATGTCTATAACAACAGCATTTTATATCTAGGAATAAAATCTTTGGTTTCTCTAAAGAAAATGTGACAAGAAAAAAAAAGTAAAGTAATAGACACAAGAAATCATCATCCCACCATCTGTATCCCTTTTGTTTTGTTTCATCTAGAAATCCCTTTTGATTTAATATGATGAAAACCCAATCAGATAAATATGAATATTTGGTGTGTGTGTGTGTATGTTGTTTGACAGCACACAGGTAATAATAGGGATCTAGAACTAAATTCCCCACCAGCTATGTATATGGGGGCACAGCTGTACTGAGTCGGATGTTGCTATTGTTTCTTCTCAAGGAATCATATTTTGGCAGATATTTATAAAATTCAAATTTGATTTCTCATAATGTACTCTACTTTAAAAAGAAAAACCTAAGTAATCACCATTTGGTGCAAAGAAGGTGCAAGTTTTCTCTTAGCTTTCTGGATTTTCCCCCTTGGGAATGATCAATTATACATTTTTCTCCCATCAGGTTATTCTATGTTGCATCCCGGGAGGGTCACCTTCCAGAAATCCTCTCCATGATTCATATCCGGAAGCATACTCCTCTGCCAGCTGTTATTGTTTTGGTAATGCATATTAACATGTGTATCTAGATATAGCCTCAAAGGACAGGTTAGTAAGGAGGATTTCTTTCTGTTCTCATTCATCTCTAAATTGGCTCTCTTTGTATCATGGTGGAGTTAGAGAGGCACAATGCTTTCCATTGCTTCCCTTTATCTAGTATGCTGTGCTGTGCTTAGCTGCTCAGTTGTGTCCAACTCTTTGTGACCCCATGGACTGTAGCCCTCCAGGCTCCTCTGTTCATGGGGGTTCTCCAGGCAAGAATACTGGAGTGGATTCCATGCCCTTCTCCAGGGGATCTTCCCAACCCAGGGACTGAACCCAGGTCTCCCACATTGTAGGTGGATTCTTTACCATCTGAGCCATCAGGGAAGCCCAAGAACACTGGAGTGGGTAGCCTATCCCTTCTCCAGGGGATCTTCCCAACTCAGGAATGGAACCGGGGTCTCCTGCATTGCAGGCAGATTCTTTTTCAGTTCTGATGCATATTTGATGCTTTGGAGCAATAACCAAATTACTTCTCTTTCAACTTTGTAAAAACTTGTGAAATGGAAGGGAAATGATTACCTGGGCTTTTGTCAATGACTTAGAGCCTTTGCAGAAAATGATATAGAGTAAAAAGTCCTAATTCTACTTATTGAAAGTGGAACTAAAAGCTACAGTCCCCAAATATCCCATCAGATGTCTCATCAGAGGCCCCATGTGATGAAACACATACAAATTTATAGAAAAAGTCAATGAAATCCTAGACACTGAAGTGATTCTGTGCTTAAAAGTGAGACTTTTGAGGCAGCCTAAAGGGAAAAAATAAAAGCACCACAATTTAAACTTGAGCTGTAGGATTCTTTATGCAGAGAAAAGTATTTGCAAAATGTGGGATACAGAAGACTGTGTAAGGTGTGTAAGTCCTCAAATCCTCATTGGCAGTGTTATATTCCTTTTTATTTACTATTTTGTAACATTTTTCTCCAATGGAATCTGCCCTCAGGACCACCATATAATGCATTGAAACATCTTTTTTTTTTCCATGAATTTCATTTGTTTCAAAATGTCTCCTTGAAATTTCTTTGTCAAGTATATTTACTCTGTGTGGCATCTGGAAGTTTTCGTCACTTTGGGAACAGAATGTATTTATTTGGTGAAGAGGGTTTTTTCCCTTTAAGCTTCCGCTATCAGTCATGCCGTCCTTGGTATGTGCAGCTGGAGAGACTTGCTATGCTGATCTTTGCGCTTCATTCTTTTCTATGGTCTTGAGGGTCATATGTGGCAGGCACATGGGGAAAGGAAGTGTGGGGGAAAGAAAGGTCATGTTTTGCATTCAGGAGACCGCACAGTCACCTAGAAGTGGCTGTCTTTCCTGTGTGTCCATAGCCAGGAGCTCACCAAACACCATTCACAGAGCTTTCTGTAAATTTTTGTATTGGATACACTTTTAATTTTTATTGTTAGTTATTAACCATCTCTGCCCTCTGGATCTTTAAATTTTGAGTTATTGAGTGTCCTGTGTTTTACTCTTTGAAAACACATTCTCTTAATGAAAAACAACAAAAAATAACACATCTATGTATGTGTGTATGTAGGAGTAAAGAGTAAGATATAGCTAGGAGGGTGGCTGAGTATAGATTTTAATCACGATGCTAGTTAATCAGTAAAAATAGTCATTTGGAAAATACAATAATATTGTATAGTGATGTTATTGCTTATTATCATGTTTGTTCCCTTTTAACTCACTGAGTGTGATTTTTCTCTTCCTTCCCCCAGCACCCTTTGACAATGATAATGCTCTTCTCTGGAGACCTCTACAGTCTTCGAATTTCCTCAGTTTTGCCAGGTGGCTTTTTATTGGGCTGGCAGTTGCTGGGCTGATTTATCTTCGATACAAACGCCCAGATATGCATCGTCCTTTCAAGGTAACCTCAGCAATCTTCATGGGTTTACATAAATCTTCCTCCTAATATCTGGTCCTCTCTTTGTCATAACTTGATGATGAGAAGCTTGGGCAAAGGGCAGAATCCTCTAAAATAAAACGTTTAACTCTTGCAGGTAATGCCTTCATATCGGATTTATTTTAGTTTGGAAAATGGTTGATTAGCTTGTTTGTGATGTACTGAGCTTTGTATGTCACACTTTTGAAAAGGAGTATTAATATTAAATGGTTGTTACATTGATTTTTCATTAATGTGCCTAATGATCTGATACATTCAAAGTATAGACTACTCTTTTATGCTGAATAGTTGTGGACAATCATGCTGAGAAAGAGTGAGGCAGATACATATGAAATCATCACTAATTAATACTCTAAAAAGAAATTATTGTTATTTAATAACTAAATCATGTCTGACTCTTTGTGATCCCATGGACTGTAGCCCGCCAGGCTCCTCTGTCCATGGGATTTTCCAGGCAAGAATACTGGAGTGGGATGCTGTTTCCTCCTCCAGAGGGTCTTCCAAACCAGGGGTCAAAACTGCTTCTGCTGCATCTCCTGCATTGGCAGGCCAATTATTTACCACTGGCATTACTAGGGAAGCCTCTAAAAAGGATGCTGCTTTTCAGAAAAGGCATTTTGAGTATTCTTGAATGTTATGACTTGTTACATTGCCCCTTTTCCGCATCATGCACTCCAGAAGTAATAAAGATGTAAAATACTTAAGAAGGTGAAGCTGTCTGAATTTACCACTTAATAGAATGTCCATTTACCATAACAAAGCATTTTCTTTTGGGAAGGCTGGCGAATATGCTTCTCATTTCCTTCAGCCTTAAATGTTCATGGTTTGATTTGAACTCACTATGTATTTGCTTTTAAGAAATAACACAGATAATGTTGTCCATCATTTGTCAGAATTTGTTTCTAATTATATTCATTATCTAATGCTGGCGACATCTTTATTAGTGGTTGAATAGGAGTTGGCCTATTTTATCCCTGTCAGTTCGTATTGTGAATCTCCAACAGAAAATCAATATGCGCTGAAAGGTTTTAACATGTAACAAGCAGCCTGTGCTCTTGGCTCTACATTAAAGTGGATTCTAATCATAATTATCAAAGAAGCAATCTTTTACAATCAGAAACATAAATCATAATGGTACTTAACTAGTAAAATAATTCAAACAGAACGTCTCTAATGAAACACACTTATTTATCCTTAGATTTTGTTCTACCCAAAGATTTATTTTTAATTTAAAGGAGTGTTTTTAAATCAGTATCTGCTCTGTGCCCTACTCAAGAGATTTTCGTAGAAAGGTAAGTAGGATGGTGCCTGTCACCTGGTCGCGTGATCAAAATGTATCATCTGATCACATGACTGCAGTGCTCAACTCGAATCTACCTTCTGTCTCTTAAGCCACGTTTGAAGCGGTTTTCTTTTTTGCTATGTTCCAGGTGCCGCTGTTCATCCCAGCTTTGTTTTCCTTCACGTGTCTCTTCATGGTCGCCCTTTCCCTTTATTCAGATCCATTTAGTACAGGGATTGGCTTCATCATCACTCTGACTGGGATTCCTGCCTACTATCTCTTTATTATATGGGACAAGAAACCCAAGTGGTTCAGAAGAATGTCAGGTAAGATTTTTAAGCAGTTTTAGGACCTTTGAGAGACTGTGTTGTAGAAAGCCCATCTCTGTGTACATATATGATACACACCTTAAAGTCTGCAAATACCACTCGGGAAACTGCTAATTTGAATATATTACTGCATTCTAATGAGAACTTGAAGAAGAAAAGGTAGGAAGGATATTTAAGGTAGAGTCACTGAATCCTTTGAGGGTATTTAGTTTGATTTTCTTTAATCACTTCTTAGAAGAACCAATTTTTGTATAGAATTTTTATAAGCAGTACTATAAACAACCTATTTTTTCTACTAATCCCTCACTTACCCAATTGTTTTTATCCTGGGCTGAATGCAGTTTATTGATTCTATATGATAACACACTACTTAATGAGTGGTGTGAGATTTGGTGGGGGTCATGTAGAGTCTGAAAAGTTCTCAAGTATCATGATTTCATTTATTATAACACTGCCCAACTGGTGAATCATGGAGAATCATAGGAACAGCAAGAATAATCAAGAAAAGAAGATCAGTTGACAATTACTGAGTAATTTCTATGTGTTAACATATATATATATATAACCATATTTAATCCTTATGTCAATTTTCTGAGCTAGAAAATAGTTATCTATATTTTATAGATTTTGAGTTATGGTATGGAAGAATCCATATCACTTCTCCCAAGTCATGAAGATATTAAGTAGGAGGCCTAGAATTCCAACTTGGGCAGATTTGTACTTTCCAAAAGTCCTCCTGATGAGAGGGACAATGAGGATGGAATAGAGAGCATGAAGCTGAAGACATTCTCAAGAATAGTGATTAGTGGTTATCACAGCAATCCTGACAGAACTGAGAAAAGTCTGAATGCAGGTGATGTTGGCAGGGTCCAGAGGAAAATGAAAGATATTAAAGATGAAAAATCAACAGAGCTTGGTGACCAGGTGTGTTGAGGGGGCAGAAAATACAGTAAATCAGTAGGTAGGAAGAGTACTTAGGAATAGCCTCTGCCAAAAGGCATCAAAAGCCTAAGCCTTCCTCCACAAGATCCGTGTGTGAATTTGTTGATTTCTGTACCCAGATGGGACAACCAGAATGCAGGAAGATGTAGCATTTTTTTTAAATTTATTTCTTTTTGACTGAAGGATAATTGCTTTCCAATATTGTATTGGTTTCTGCCATACATCAACAGGAATCAGTCATGTTGTACATTAGGTACACGCATGTCCTCTTCCTCTTGAACCTCCCCCATCTCTTCCCACCCTCTAGGTTGTTACAGAGTCCTACTTTGAGTTCTCTGAACCACACAGCAAATTCTTTCTGGCCATCTATTTTACATTGGTAGTGTATATGTTTCCATCTTATTAACCTGGGATTTGAAGCCATAGCTGCTGGACTTCAAATTCATGTTCTTTTCATACTGAGTGCCTGGGGGAAGAGAGAAAGAAGTAAAAAAATATATCCAGAGGAGCAAATGTGTTCTTGCTGGTGAGTTTAGAAATCCTCTTTTGTTCTTCTCATTCATTTTAATTTGCTTACTTTACCATCATTAACTTTTTATAGCCTAGTGAAAAGTTCAGAGAGCATTCTGGTAAAATTATTAATAAATAATGTCAGTGTTACTAAATATAAAAAAAAAACAAACAACAACTTTGTATACGTTTTGCATCTCTACTGTGCTGCACAAACTCATTTAGAAGCTAGTCTTTTAACATAGACTTCAGCTACTACCTTTTATTACCTTGGGATTTGATATCTTTAGACCTTATACTACTATTTAAACCCACATTTTGTTTCCTAGCTAGCAACATTCTTCCCCAAAGAAGTGTTACTATAAAAGTTAGGTTCTTCAATGCTAACACAGGGACACTGATTGCCTAGCAGTGTATTTAATCCTTGTTTCTTGTCAGATCACACTAGTTTTCTGTAGAATAGCTTTAGTAAACTTTTCTCTGCTGTAGGCAGGAAATATAGAGCTTTTCCTGGAAAAAAAAAAAATCCAAGTCCTGTTACACAATATTTACCATTAGGATTGCTTGTTATTAATTTTCAGAGTAGATGAGTATATACCACTGGGAGGTCTTTGTCCATTTCAGAATAACTAGCTAAAGACAGTTAAAATCCCTGAACACATGGAAAACCTTGAGAATTTTAGGAAGAGCAGGTTGCCTTAGAGTTGAACAATGAGAAAGATTACATGAGAGAAGGAGTTCCTTTTACTTTCCCTGTTGAATAAACATTTTGTCCCTCCTGTTTGTAGTTAGCCAACGCTAACAAAGCTTTGCTTCTGCTAACATGTGCATATTTTCTTTCATTTCTTTGCTGGTGCATATTAACTACTGATTTTCCTGCTTGCTCCTTTTTGATGTTTTTCTGTGCTCATGTAATTTTGAAGTTTTCTATTATTTTTCTGTCTCAAATAGCATTTTGAACATCTCCAAGGACTCTAAATGTAGTGTTATCCATTTGTGAAAGTAGCAGCAAGTAGTCGTCCCATAATGGTTATTTGGTTCTCAACAACGCCGTTGAGTCTTACCAGGGAGCGTGGTGAATCTGCCTCTAAACTGCTATCATTGTAACCCTTTATCTTTATAGCTGCCTTGAAAGTGAGTCTGCAAAAAGCAACAATCCTCTGTAATTTTGTTTGATTTTCCTCTTAGGCAGCATTCTTGTAGTAAAATAAAGTTCGTTCATAATATTTATTGCGGCTGTAGCAACTATTTTCCTAGCCTTTGGCCAAAACAAAACACACACAGAGACAACACAGCAGAGTCTGAACCACTGTCTCACCTCCTCTCCCAACTGTTTCCGTTTGGGGCGAGAGAAACTCAGTGTGAACTCAGAGGCCAGAGAGCCTCTGCTTGGTGCCCTGTGTACAGATTTAACATCAGATTGTTCTGTTGGGAACATTCTTTAGCCTTGATACCATATTTTCACCCAAATATACATGAACAGATTAGCCCTGTGAAATGATAGTTTATCAAAACACATCTTACTGAGGATGCTTCCATTAAAAAAAAAAAAAAAAAGAGGTCGCCAGAACAGCATTCAGAAAACAGGGAGAGAGACTGCTGAGTTCGGATACCAGGGCACTTTAGAACCGGAGGAGCTGAGTGTCAGAGATTTGAGGAGTTTCTGTGGCCACAGGATGCCAGTATTGAACCACATTTCATTTGACAGCGTTCCTGGGATGAGAAGAAAAAAAACGTGCTCTTACGGGAACAGTCGGACGTGCAGAGAGCTTTTTTCCGCCATCTGTGATGGAGTGTTTAATTCTTCGGGATCTTTATTTATTTATTTACAGAGGCACAAGCTTCTCACCCAAGGAAAAAGGAACAGATACCCCACCGATGTAGTGAAATTCATGGAGCTAGCTAGAGCCACAAACCCCAGCCAGGCTTCCCCACAGCCCTTTTACTTTGCTGCCTTTCTTTATCAGTCAAACCTCATCCCAGCTGAGACTGAATGGGATGACTGGAAGCCGATGCTTCTGGCTCCGGGCATGATGTGGAGGACAGCTGTATTTAAACAGAATCTTGAGTTATAGAGGGTCACACTGGGCAGCACCAGCAGAGTGACTGTAGTCCATTGTGATTGTGGTGGACAGTGATTTTGCAAAATCAGAGTCCTAAGAGCATAGTCTGCATACAGTGTGTCGTGATCAGTTTATGGTATTTCACTGAAAGCTGCTACATGCATTTGACAGACTTCTCATGAAACCTGCAGTGCAAGCTTTTCAATGAGTTTAGACTTGTCTACATTTCTTAGGAGGTCAAATCATCTTCACTGTAAGGGTGAAATAAAGCCAGGCCTGTGAAAGGGTTTTGAAGGCTTTTCCAAAAACCATAAATACTGTTATTCTTATTATGATTTCTGGGAAAGCTTGGTTTTGTGCCAATACTTCAATAGGCTTATTCACATTTGGCTGTAGCTCCTATGCTTGTACCAGGCATGATTGGGTAAATCAGATTTGCAGGGTCAGAAGGTGTTTCATCTGATTTCAAAAACAATTACTAAACATGAAAGGCAAAGCTAAAAATCCTACAATTGCTGTTTGGCTTTACATAACTAAAAATATCAAATGCAGACTCAGTGGCTCAACTTAATTTAAAGAAATTTTGTGGGACTGATTTATCCCGAGAGCCAAAGACTTTATATGGGTAGGGATGCAGTTGGAGGCCACTGGCCTGCAGCTTTCCTGGACAATCAACAAGTTTTTGCTGCCTGTGTTTCTGGTAACTTATCCAAGAAATCATTGCCTAGACCAATGTCAAGGATCTTTTCCCCTATGCTTTCTTCTAGGAGCTTTATGTTTTCAGATCTTAGATTTAAATCTTGGATCTATGTTAAGTTAATCTTTGTGAGTGGTATTAGGTATAAGTTAAATTTCATATTACTTATTCATTATTTTTTTGGTGTATATATATAGTTTTCCCAAATACATTTATTGAAGAAACTGTCCGTTCTCTATGGTGTGTTCTTGGCCTTCTTTTAAAAAAATTAGTTGGCTGTATACATGGGAGTTTATGTATAGACTCTTCATTCTGTTCCGCTGATCTGTAGGCCTGTTTTTATGACAACACCATACTCTTTTGATTGCTCTATTTATAATATAGCTTGATATATAATCAAGTATTGTAATGCCTCTGGCTCTCTCCTTATCTTTTAGGATTACTTTGTGGTTCTAAGCAAATTTTAGGATAGCTTTTTTTTTTTCTGTGAAAAATATCAGTGGAATTGTGATTGGGATTGCATTGAGTCTTTAGATCACTTTGGGTTATGTGGACATTTCCCCAGTATGACCTCCTCTCAACCTACAAACACGGGATATCTTTCCATTGGTTTGTCTTCTTCAATTTCTTTCATTAGTCTTGTAGTTTTTAGTGTACAGATTGTTCACCTCCTTGGTTTTATCTATTCCTAGCTGTTTTAATTTTTGATATAGTTGTCACTGAGATTGCTTTCTAATTTCTCTTTCAGATAATTGATTGTTAATGTATGGAAATGCAACTGATTTCTATGTGTTGGTATTATATCCAGCAATTTTACTGCAATTCATTTATTAGTTCCAATAGCTTTTTACTGGTCTTTGGGGTTTCCTATATATAAGATAGAGAGAAGGCAATGGCACCCCACTCCAGTACTCTTGCCTGAGAAATCCCATGGATGGAGGAGCCATCATGTTGTCTGTGAACAGAGATTATTTTACTTCTTCATTTTTGACATGGACACCTTTTATTTATTTTTATGCCTAATTGCTCTGGCTGCTGCTGCTGCTAAGTCGCTCCAGTCGTGTCCGACTCTGTGCGACCCCATAGACAGCAGCCCACCAGGCTCCCCTGTCCCTGGGATTCTCCAGGCAAGAACACTGGAGTGGGTTGCCATTTCCTTCTCCAGTGCATGAAAGTGAAAAGTGAAAGTGAAGTCCTCAGTTGTGTCTGACTCCTAGCAACCTCATGGACTGCAGCCTACCAGGTTCCTCCATCCATGGGATTTTCCAGGCAAGAGTACTGGAGTGGGGTGCCATTGCCTTCTCCGAATTGCTCTGGCTAGAACTTTCATTACTATATTGAATGTATCCTTGCATTCCAGAGATGAATCCCCCTTGACCTTGGTGAATGATCCATTGAATGTGTTGTTGAATTTGGATTGCTAATATTTTGTTGAGAAGTTTTACATCTGTATTCACCAGAAATATTTGTCTGTAATGTTCTTTTCTTCAGTGTCTTTGTCTGTACTTAGTTTCAGGGTAATTGTGCTTAGTCACTCAGTTGTGTCCATCTCTTTGCAATCCTTTGGACTGTAGCTCTCCAGGCTCCTCCGTACATGGAATTCTTCAGGAAGAATGCTGGAGTGAGCTGTAATTTTCTCCTCCAAGGCATCTTCCTGACCCAGGGTTCAAACCTGCGTCTCTCACATTGCAGACAGATTTTTTACCACTGAGCCAGCAGGGAAGCCTGTCATGGCAATGCTGGCTTCATAAAACATTTGCAAGTATTCCCTCATCTTCATATTTTCATGTTATTGGTTTGTGTATTTTTGTTTCATCTTAAAGAACTCCTTTTAGGATTTCTTATAGGCCTGATGGCTACAAATTCCCTCAGCTTTTGTTGGTCTGGGAAAGTCTTTATCTCTCCTTCATTTCTTCATGATAGCTTTTCTGGGTAAAGTATTCTTGGTAGTAGTTTGTTTGTTTGTTTCTTTTTTTTTCCTCTGAGTATTTTGGATATATAATCCCATTCTCTCCTGGGATCCCAGTCCCAATCTCTATAACATTTCTACTGATAAATTTGCTGATAATCATATCAAGATTCTTTCATATGTGATGGTTCTTTCTTGTCTTGCTGCTTTCAAGATTTTGTTTGTGTCCTTGATTTATAAGAGCATCCAGTAAAGATCTCTTTGGGTTGAATCTGTTTGGGAATCTTTGAACTTTTCACACCAATATGTCATATCTCTCCCCAGATTTGAAAGTTTTTCCCATTAATTTATTTTTAAATAAATGTTTTGCATCTTTCTCCTTCTCTTCTTCTGGGATTCCCAAAATATGGATATTCTTTCTTTAGATCATGTTCCACAGTTGTTATAGGCTTGCTTCTTTTTTATTTTAATTTCTTTATTCTCCTCTGACTGGATAATACCAAGAGATCTGTCTTGAAGCCCACAGATTCTTTTGAGCCTACATGTGGAAGCTATCACATTTTTCATTTCATGTATTTTATTCTCCAGAATTTTGATTTTTAAATGATTTCTATTTGTTGAATTCCTCATTCTCTTCATGTGCTATTCCTGAGTTCATTGACTTGTCTGTGTTCTCTCATATATCACTTGGCTTCTTTCAAATCATTACTTTCAGTTTTTTTCAGTTTGGTCACAGACCTCCATTTACTTGGGGTCAGTTCCTGGAGTAGTATTGCATTATTTTGGTGGTGTCATATTTCCTTCATATTTTGGGTGGGTTTGTTCTGATGTTTACGCCTTCGAGGTGAAGTCACCTCTTCTGGCCTTTTCAGACTGGCTTCAGTAGGGAACGCCTTTCCCCTGGAGGTAGGTGTGAGAGCACTTGCTGGGTGAGATGCAATGGCTTTGGTTCCTGAGGAGGCACAGTGATTCAGACTCCATGCTGCTCCACTGGCTGAGCTTGGCCAGAATAGGGGGTCTTTTATGCCTAAGGCTCAGAGGACAGGCAGCAGATGGGGCTGTGAGGTTGCTCTTTGCCTACGGGAGAGGTCTAGTTGAGGAGACCCTCTGGGTGCTTGGTCTGATGTGCTGACTCTCAGAGCTATATTGGAACTGGGGTCATAGGACCAGGCGCACGTGGAGCTGCTACACTGCCGGGGCCCTGGGGCATGGGCACAGTTGCTCTGGGCACGGCACCGGTGTCTGGGTGTCGACATGTGCACATAGCCTATGGAACTGAGACTTGGGTTTCACAGGCTCTCTGTGGTGACTTGTGATGAGGGGAGGGGATTGGCGGTGACAAGGGCCCTGGGATGACAAGGTGCCCTGGTGGCTTGGGCTTGGAAGGCAGAACGCAGTAGCAGTGCCGCCTGGGAATGGTAGGGTAAAGTCTCAAGTCTGCCCCAGCCCTCCCCACCATGCAGAACACTCAGGATAGCAGTGGTATGACCCCAGTAGTTGTTTGTTAGAGCTCTGTATTGAGACTCTGGGAACTGGGCACCGGGCAGTGGGTGCAAGGCCCTGGCAGCGACCGCTCAGAGCCTCACCCTGGGATGGCAGGTTCAGGGCAGTGGTGATGGGTCCCAGTCTTGATGAGTCAGAGCCCTGACCTGAAATCTGATGGGTAGCCCCCCTGGCAGTGATGGTTCAAGAGCCTCAGTCTGGGATGGGGGTGAAGCTCAGGGCACAGGCAGCCTAGTCCCAGCAATGATGGATATGAGCCTTAACCCCCCTACCTGCCAAGGCAGGGCTCAGGACAGGAAGGTTGCCTTGGTAATGGCGGAGCAAAACCCTAACTGGGACTGGGGTGGGCAAAGAACAATGGCGGCTCTGGTCTCATATGGGGAGGTGTGCTGTGGTACCAATCTGTGAGAGTGGGGCACAGCAACAACTGGGACTCTTGAGGGCAGGTCTCACCTCGGCAATAGCTCCAGCCTCTGGGAGTAGATCCAGAGCCCAGAGCCTTGATACTACAGACTGGTCCATCAGCTAGGGTCAGCATCACTGAAGACTGAGATACCCTTGTACCCAAAGCTGCTAACACTCACGATGGTGAGGCTTGCTGTGGTCCTTCTGCTCTCCTTCCCCTCATGTGGTGACCTTCCTCTGAAAGGATTCCTTCCGGTGCCTAGCAGTTCCCTCCAGGGAAATGGGATAATGGGAGCAAAATGCTTCCTTTATTTTCCTATGTGGCCATCCTTGACTTTTGAGCTCGCCATGTTTTTTTGCTACTGCTTCTTTATTGTCTAGAGCTTTGCCTGAGCTGTTTTCTTCCATTTGTAGCTGTTTATTGTTCTTGGTTTTCTTTTTTGTTGCTTGGTTTAGGGGGAGAAGATAAGCATCCCTGCCCTCTGTCTTGCTGATGTCATTCCCAGGTCCCTTATTCTATTGATGAAGCAAATGAGGCCCTATCTAGGAGATAACATGTTTTGCTGAATAATATACTATAAGTTGAGACTGGAAGTTATATTCTGATTCTTCTGATTCTGCTGCAGAATTGGATGTACTCTTGTAGATGCAAAAACAACAAACCAATTTTAGACTCAAGAATGAAGTGTAGTTTTGAACATTTATTTATACCTTGGTCCTATTGTCTCAAAGATTTTCAGCCTCCTGGTTCATAAATAAAAGTCTTTATCTGAACACAAAATATTAATGTACTCCTGCTGAGAAGCCATCATAGGAAGTTACAGAGGTGACATGTAAATTAACTGAGCATGATAGGATTCTAATGAAATAAATATTTCTTGAAAGTACTCTATGAAATAAGTAGTTGTGGGTTTTTAATATTCAACCCCAAATAATTTGCATTTTGTTGTTTATATGCATTTCTGATATCTGTGCATTTTAAATTTCTCTTCTTTATTTCTTTGTAGACATTATAACCAGAACATTACAAATAATACTGGAAGTTGTGCCAGAAGAAGATTGTCATAAATTATGAATTAATGCATTTGAAATCTTGGCATTCAATCCTGGCTTTGTTTCTGCCCAAAGGCTGAAACAATTAAAAAAAAAAAAAAAAAAAGGATCTTCACTCCATTTTTCGAAAATCCGGAGGATTGTAACTTTGGGGATGGACTAAAGGAATTGGTTATTTCTACTTAATTTTCCAGTGTTTTCAAAGTGGTTACTAAGAAATTTAGTTATTACTCCATGTAGTTCTAGAAAGCTGGTATGCAGATATACCATAAGTTCATACGACCATTGAGTTCCCTATACCTACCTGTTGAGGTTAGGGAAAAAGACTATAGAATGTATAACTACTATAGTCATCTTTGTCTGTAAGATATCTTAGGGCTAAGAACCTTCAAATTGAAGACTGAGATGTTTTCGCATATAGGGGTTTTGTAAAAACAATTTTTGTATACTGTAGATGACTGTACTGTGCAAATTGTTTCTACTCTTTTGGGTAAAGAAAAGTATGTGCCATCATTATGGACAGTGGAAAGAAATTTATTTTACATAGGCATAGCATTGCTTCCCATAGTTACCAACTTAGATATCCTTCGTATTTTAATGGATTATATCCAGAGCATTGTGAACAAAGAACAGAGAGGGTATGCCTAATTTTAATGAATCCATTAAAGAAGAGCTTCTAGGGGTTATTGTTTAGGAGGCAAATTCAGGAATTATATTTAAGCAAAAAAAATATCCTTGAGAATATTATGTTAGGATTTTTTTATTCATTCATTATCTGGAAGCTCCATGGATACATGCCATTTTGTTTTCATGGTAGCCTAATTGATCAGGAAAGGATGTAACACCTTTCTTAGAGTAAAGCAATAGTCAGTTTGGCATTAAGTTCTCTTAAGCACAGTCATGTGTTTCACTAATAATTTATTCTTTGATAAATTTATCTAAATATGTGCATTTTAAATCTTCAAATTAACAATAGCAACAGAAGACAGAAATCACCAAGAGAGAAAATGTCTGAAATATATTGCCCAGATCTATAGTTCTATATTATACATTGTTAGTGATTCGGAATAATATTTTAATTTCATAGCTGTTTTTACATGATGATGAATTTTGACAGTTTGTACATTTTCTCTTTGGGCAAAATTGTCCAGATCAATTAGGAAAAGACATATGCAGGAGGCTTGGGTTCAGTCCCTGGGTTGGGAAGATCCCCTGAAGAAGGAAACGGAAACCCACTCTAGGAGTTTTGCCTGGGAAATCCCACAGACAGAGGAGCCTGGCAGGCTACAGTCCATGGGGTCTCAAAGGGTTGGACGTGACAGCATGCAAGCATGCTAAGGAAGAAATGGCACTGCTATTTTAAGATGCACAATTGATGTTTCTAAAAAAAATTTCCATTTCTGCATTTAGGATTGGTCAGTAATCTCAGTAATCTTTCACCTTAATTATCATTCAACTTGTGAAAGACATAACTAATAACAAATTCACTGAAAGAAACTGCATGCAGTGTATATATTCAGACAGGTATTATTATGCTAGGTTTAGAAAACATTGTGGAATTTCCAAATAAGAATAATATAATGAAATTTCTTAACTCTTACTTAAGTCTTGGATTGAATAGTCACAGCCAGAATACTTTTCATTCTTTAATTTTTGTCCATTTGAAAAAAAGAAATTTTGGAAAAATTATACTGATTAAAATTAGTAACAGATACTGAGTTCATAGGCAGTTGATAATAATTTGAGGCAATTACAATTCATTAACTTTGAGTTCATTAATTTCAATTTCAAAATTTAATTAAATTTCAATTTAATATATATCTGAGATTGAAATTTTTTTGCCCAAACCTTGTGTTTGGGTCTTTAAATGAATTTATAAAAATTCCTTCCTTTTCTCTTACCATGGGTTCTTAAAATTGGATATGAAATTTATACTTCTTATATCCATTTGTCTAAATCTCTTCCCACTAAAAGTAAAGACAAATTTCTTGTATACTATTTTTTCTAGTCTAGGCCCATATAATCTAAACCAGCAAACTCTTCTGGAATTTTTTTTTCCCCCAATGGAAAAAAATAATGGTGAAGCATCATGGAAAAGTTTGTATACTTCTGGATTATTCCTGAGGTTAATGTGCTTATATCAACAGTGACAGATAAGTCTCCTTATTTTATTTTTTCTTTAGTTTTGGTTCTAGTTTTTCTTTTAAAGGACTTCCCTGGTGGCTCAGATGGTAAAGCATCTGCCTACAATGTGGGAGACCCAGGTTCGATCTCTGGGTTGAGAAGATCCTCTGGAGAAGGAAATGGCACCCCACTCCAGTACTCTTGCCTGGAGAATCCCATGGATGGAGGAGCCTGGTGGGCTACAGTCCATGGGGTCGCAAAGAGTTGGACACAACTGAGCGACTTCACTTTCACTTTCTCTTTTAAATATATCATTATACAAATTGATTAGATACACATTGTTTACATCATTTAAAAAAATGATTTTATCATTGTTAAATTTCTAATTGTAATGCCATTTTAATCAGATGGAGAGTCAGTTAGCAATTTTTTAAAGTGATGATTAATTTGTATTTCTACTTATTCTTAAGATACATCATGACAAGACACAGGCCTTTTGTAATCATTCATTTAATATTCACAACATTTATTTGGAATGGTTTTATGTCAAGCAGATTCTAGTTTGAAAACTCCCCTACACACTTTTTTGTATATGTGTATTTTTACACTAAATAATTTTTTCTCCTATCTTTAGGAAGTTTTTTCCTCGTATATATTTTTTATATATCAAACTGTTGCATGTGATATATTTGCACCAATGTACATTTTCAAATGTTTAGATACATTTTATCAGTTTGTTATAACGCAAAAAGTGTAAGTAGCCGGTATAGTTTACAACAACTAATATAACATTTTCAAATGTTCTGCCTTTTTGGAGTATAGATTCTCAAGTGTTTAATTATGAATTAAATAGACCTAGTAATGACTTCCAAAGCTCAAGCAGTCTGATAGATGAAATGGAATGACTCTCCTCACACAATTATGAATATTTCAGTAAACGTTTTTGACCCTCTTTAAAAAATATTGGATTATTTTTCTGAGATTTTTTTCTTCCATGTAATGAAGGAAACTGACCATTATGAATGGTGTCTCGGTCAGCTAGAAGTAAACTCCCTTCTTGTCTTTCATTAGGAGATTAAAGATTTGTCTTAGAAAAGATAGCCAAACAGAAACGGTAGGTGTGTATATACACACTTTTGCGTATGTACTGTATCTATCCCACTTGTGAGGTGCAAAATTAGGGCAGAGTATTAGGTTACATTAGCAGTTCATGGCGGTTTCTCTAACACTAAGATAATATACGTTGAAGCAAGTTTCTAGACTGTTTTGTGTGTCTGGTGCAGTTGTTTCTCCACTGCTATTTGATATATCAACAAATGGTTAACATGAGTAAAATTACACAACTCAGTAGAATTTGTGTTGAACTGAATCAGTCTTTAGGAAACTCATTATCTCTAGTATTTGAGATGTATGTAAAGCTAACTGAAAAAGGGCGTACCTTTGACCTGTAGCTGATTTCTTACAGTCAAGGAATGGGTTATGAAAAGATAGAAACTGATAGAGAGTAGCAGGAAATGAAAGATAGTATGTGATTGGAGGTAGCAATATTTTGGTCTAACATTATGCAATATAGTCAGAGAAATTTGTAAAAATTAACTGCTGTACACAGATATCCCCAAAAGCTAATGAAATGTAAGGTTCAGTGCCTGTCACTTAGACATGCCTTTGTTAGGGTCCTGTATCTCATTTTGCATGAGGAATTTTGTATTACTTTTCTTGAAGAAGATTGGCAAAATTATATATTTATTTTCAGCCCTACAAAATCCGCATCTGTCCCTGTGAGAAAGAACAAGGGATTCTCATTACTTATTCTACTCGAAATAAGCATGAGATATTTGTTGATATATTTTTAAGGAATATAGTTGTGAGTTAATTGAATTATCTCTTTGTAACTATAGAGTAGCTTTCTCCTAATATGTATTATATGGAATATATAAGGAGAGAGTTGCACTTTTGACATATTTTATGTGTCAATTCTGAATGATAGGAAAACAATGAATGAGATTTTAATTGTAGCTCTTTTTCTTAGTTTGGAAAGAAAAATGGAAATACATGAGATTTGAATGCAGATGAGTCAAGAAATTTGATTTTAGTTAAACCCTGCTTCATTTTACCCTGCGTAATATGCTGTATGTTGGTATTGATCATGTTTACAGAGCTACATTTCCTAACTTTCCTAACCTTTCAAAGTCAGGAATCAAAGCATGTCATTGTGTAACTGATGAGCAGCTCACGGTGGATGTAAATTAGAGTAGATAATGAGTCATTTTGACAGTTTCTGTTTACATTATTTATATATAAAATAATTATTAGGGCTTCCCTGGTGGCTCAGTGGTAAAGAATCTATCTGCGACGCAGGAGATGTGGGTTTGATCCCGGGTCAGGAAAATCCCCTGGAGGAGGGCCTGGCAACCCACTCCAGTATTCTTGCTGGGAAAATCCCATGGACAGAGTTTATTACCTATAAATGTATTTTAGGTTAATTTTCTGATAAACTATTTTTAATGTATCTCAATATATATAATACCTAAAAGTGTAACCTCTAGGTATTATTAGTACTGTACTTAAGATATTTTAATAGCCAATTTTGAGAGGTAATCCTTTCTTCTTTTTGTTGCATTTACAAATTAGTTGGCATCTAAAAATAAATGCTTGGTCTATTTTTAGATCTGATACAAATTCACAAAGGTGTTCATCATGGTCTCACAGAAAGTTCATCAATTTTCCATATGTTGTGAGATACTGTCACCTCATCAGGATAAGTGATATTTTTGAAGCATTTCTCTGTTCCTTTTAGTTAATCAGTGATTCTCTTTATTTTTGTTTTGACAAGTTATTTTCAAAATAAGAGTGAGCCTTAATTTAATTTTACATAATTACTTGATATTCTTAGCAGGAAACTACCACTTCGGTTAGTTGTGGGTATTTAGGAGTCCCCCGCCACCTTCTCTCTGTTACCATTGGCTTTAGAAATTGGTGGAGGATGGTTACAGTCTCCAAATAGTTATCTGTTACCTGGGTGTTTTAGCTACTTGGACCAAGGGTACATTTATAGTATCAATAACTGCCTTAACAGTTTTATAGATAACAATCTCTCAAGAAAGAGAAACTGTGGAACATTAGATATCTGGGAGCCCATACAGATGGATGCACTGGTTTGAAAGTGAGCATACATTTTTCCCTCAACAGATACACTACTGATTTTATTTTTAAAAGTATGACTTTCAAGTGAATTAATTTTCTTGGCAGAAGATTTGCTTCCTGAGTCCTAGCAAGGACTCTTATTACCTCTTGTTGGAGCCTCTAAAGGGCATGTTGAAAGCTAGAGAGAGAGGGGAAAAAAGACCAATGCACAATTATTTGTCTCATTTGCAGGAGTGTCTGTGTTTGAGTACTTTGGCAACAGGGCATTTTGCACAGCATCTTGTGGGAGAACAGTTTAGGCCTTTGGATGTTACAGCTGTGTAGCTGGTTGGGTTTGAGAGGCCTGGCTTAAATGAGGATTGTGAAGTTAGACTCCGCTTATTTCTACTGATTAGGATTCTTCTGTGCACACTTGAAAACACACTCACGGTGCACTAGAAGGCGATACAGTAAGGTTCCCTGGTTTGAGTTTGAACTGTCTTATTTTAAAGGATTTCTGAATAATTTTTTCCCTTATATTTCTCCTTCATTCCGAATCTTAACTCACTGACTAATGGACTATAAAGTAAAAAATACTTTGGAAAAGTAAAACACAGATTGTTTCAAATGAATGTATAATTATAATAGAATAGAAATTATCTACATTAAACTACTGTGTATGTCAGTTACTTCAAACACTACCACACAGCACTTTTTAATTGCTCTGGAAGCAGTTATATATATATATATATATATATAGCTATGGTTTTCACACAAACCACAAGAACCCTTCAAAGATTTTAAGTGGTCTAGAATTCTTTCTTTCTTTTTAAAGTCTGGGATTATTTCGATCCTCTTTTTGGAGAAATTGTTTATCTAATGGTTTTCCCTTGTGAATGTTATTACTACTGTTATAAATCTAGAACTAAGCTATTGATGCTTATATCTTGAAAACAGGGTTCATCTTTTGACAATATCCATGTTCTAAGAATGGCATATCACTCTACTCTTACTTATTGTGAACACAGGCATTTGCCCCAAATTTTTATCTTTTTGTAGGTGGATTATAGCACTATAGCAATGAATGTTCAGTGGTACCTCTCAGTATTTGGGGAATTTTGCAAACATAAGCATTGGATGTGTTAAAAAAAAAAAAAACCACAAAAACATCCCTTATTACCGAGTAATGCAGTGTCTTCTCTTAGGGTGGACAAATGTGGTGTTAGAATTGTTTCACTGATGCTACATGTCCATTACCTGCAGTTTTATAATAAGCACAAGTCACAAAGAGGAAAAACAAGGACTTCAAAACAAAGGATGCTTTGAGAGCTTAATTTTTCCTAGTTTGCTATCAAAGTTTTGATGCTGGGTTTTGTTGTGCTTGGTTTTTAGTTTTCATAGGGTATATTAGATGGTAGCAACGCACTGGTAGAGGAGGTTTTTACTTATTGACTCAGAATTCATTTCATTTTGAATCTTTCATGTTGTCTTTTGTATGTGTAACTGTATCGACCCTATAAAAAATGGGTTTAGTGAGTTTTGTGTTCAGATTTGACCTGGTAACATAATTTCTTTTTTTCAACTATCAAGGGGCAGAAAATATCCATATGTATTGGTATGTTCATTAACATATTATTAGGTACTATATGTGAATGTATTTAAATGCCTTTCATAGTCTCTGGCAAGAATCAGTAATTTGCACCAAGGGAATCAATTTAGCCCAGTGGGAAAAGAGCTCGGTTACCCTGGAGGGTTGTGTCAAGGCAGCTGTCTCTTTGATCTGGCTTAGATTGTAATGAATAGACCAGCCAGCCAGCCTAATCCATTAATTTGTGTCTGGAATGCATTCCCCAACACCTTGGAATGTTTCTCTGATTGGAAGAGGGAGGGAGGTGGGGTTGGCCTGATGCTCTCAAGTAGAAGAACAAGAAGTCTGGCGGAGGGAGGGAGAGAGCTTCACCATTCTAACAGTGTTTCTTCCTCTTAGCATTGTGATTGTGAACCTTGGCAAATGGGATTGTGTGTATTTTATATACATTTTACACAATATCCATTGATAAATTCTTAAGGTGCAAAAATCCTTTTCTGCATCTATGTTCCAAGATAATAGAAGTACTAAGATATTTGTGAAAATACAAATGATGCAAAGGGACTTGTGCTGTGGATTGTGCAGTGCTTCTTAGGATTCTCTGGCACTGATACCTAGACCAGCATGTGATATGTAAAATAAGATGGATTTTTCTACAGCTTAATGATTGCCCTCTGGGGAGAGTTCTGGTACAGCAATCACACTACCAGATGGTGTTTATGGGCTATTTGTTAAGTGGTAAGACACTATGAAATAAGTGTGCTTTCATCTGGTGGAAACCCTTGATGCATGTGTTTTCTTGTGGAATAAATTTTGGTGCAATATGATGTCACTCAATGTTGCATTGCATTTATTTCAGTTGTATTTATGTACATGTATACCTGTCATGCTTCTGGTTCAAACTTTGCATACATATTTTTGTATATATTTTTAGTAGAAAATACTTTAAATGGAAATTAAATAAACATTTGATAGTTTACCAAATAAAATTTATGCTGTTTTTATTTAGTATACATTTTTTAGTGTACATTCCATTAAATTGAAGGTTTTGGTTTTAAGGATTGGATTTATCACAAATTATATAAATTTGTTGGAGTGTCTCACTTCAAAACAATTTCCTATACTAAACCCTCAAAGTGGTGGTGAACTCAGCAACATTCTAGACATTCTTCCTCATGGCCTACACTTGTCTGTCCTCTGCCCTGAAATATCTAGCGACTTCTCTCTTCCATTTTTGCCTGTCCTAGTTTGGTCCTCTTATTCCTTGTGTCTTATCCAAAGTCTTATCTCCTGTCTATCTCTAATTCAGCCTCACATGTTTTCCCCAGGATGTTGTTTCGAAAACAGCAATGGTAAAAATCCTCGATAGTTTCACATTTATTAATTTTTTTTTCCTGGATGGGTAAAACCCATACTTCTGTATAGCATGCAGTATTTTCCATAATTTGCCACCTTTCTTTCTCCACCTACAAATGGCGACCTCCATATTCTCTGCCACAATATTAAATGCCTTTTTAGTAGCCTAACAAAGAAAAATATGCCATTATTTCATCTGACATAGTTGAAACAATGTAGGGATTCTGCAGATACCTACAGAAATTGTATTATCCCCCTCCCATTGGTGTCTTCTACACCCAACATAGCATACTTCTACCCAACATTCAGGTTTGAGTATAAAAGTCACTAATTCCAGAAACTTCTTCCAAGTTGGGTTAGGATCCGACTGCCGACCATGTTCACTTTCTGCAGCACGCTCTTTAGTGGACCTCATAGTACAGCGTTGAAATTGATTTTGCCTAATTCCTTTCTCTGCCTGGATTTGCAACACCTAGTTATCTTTTACTCAGCTGAAGTGTAATAGGTACTCAATGTTTCATTTGATTTTTATTTATTTATTTTTGTCTGTGCTGGGTCTTCATTGCTGCGTGCAGGCTTTCTCTAGCTGTGGAAGGGGGCCACTCTCTAGCTGCAATGAGGGGGGGTACTCTCAGTTGCAGTGTGCAGGCTTCTCACTGCAGTGGCTTCCCTTTGATGCAGCTCACAGGCTCTAGGGCATGCAGGCTTCAGCAGCTGTGCCTCGCGGGTTCCAGAGCACGGGCTCAGTGCTTCTGGTGCACTGGCTTAGTTGCTTCTTGGCATGTGCAGTCTTCCTGTACCTGGGATCGAACACATGTCCCCTGTATTGGCAGGTGGTTTCTTTACCACCGGACCACCAGGGAAGTCTTCAGTGTTTTAGATTCATACATTCAATAAATGAACAGTAATGGTTATTCATTAGGTTTCATGGAAAGGTTATTTTTTCTTTTGGAAGCTGTTTGCATTACATTTAAGCAATCTCTTTGATTCTGTGGAATTCTATGAAATGTCTTACCTTCAGAACATAAGAAAAGTGGAGAGTTTCAGTCTTTCTTTTCTCCTGTTCTTTCTTTCTACACCCTCCTGCATTGCTAGTTCATGTTGCTAAGTGGGTCTTAAATAGAAAAAATGGCAAATGGCCTACTATGAACTCATCCCATGAAAAGATATTTGGGTTCCTATAGTCTTGATAAGGTATCTTTTTTGTAACAGTAGCATGAGAAGGCAATGGCACCCCACTCCAGTACTCTTGCCTGGAAAATCCCATGGACGTAGGAGCCTGGTAGGCTGTAGTCCATGGGGTCGCTAAGAGTCGGACACGACTGAGCGACTTCACTTTCACTTTTCACTTTCATGCATTGGAGAAGGAAATGGCAACCTACTCCAGTGTTCTTGCCTGGAGAATCCCAGAGATGGCGGACCTGGTGGGCTGCCGTCTATGTGGTCGCACAGAGTCGAACATAACTGAAGCGACTTAGCAGCAGCAGCAGCACCAGCAGCAGGAAACAAATAATGGTCTGAAATAGCAGAAGAAAATTTATATCTTTGATGATTCAGCTTCTCTTTGAAGTAGACCCAGGAGACTAAGTAGCACTCTTTTCTAATATATTTTGGGAGAACAATAAGAAAGGAAACTATTAACAACTTTTGCACCTGTTAAATTTAAACACTTGAAGAGAAATACAAACCATGTGATATGTATTTATAGTTATTTTATATACTTATCTTAATGAATATGACTCGAAATGTATTAATTGAAAATGTGTAAATTAGATAATACATAATTAGGCTCTTAAACCTCCTGGTTTAGGTTCACAATGACTTTGCAGCTGAACTACATTAATAATTTTCTACTGTGAATTTTAGGCTGTTTCTAATTCATAAAAATTTGAGCTGATGTATATGACCAACCTAGACAGCAAATTAAAAAGCAGAGACATTACTTTGTCAACAAAGGTCTGTCTAGTCAAGGCTATGGTTTTTCCAGTGGTCATGGATGGATGTGAGAGTTGGACTATAAAGAAAGCTGAGTGCTGAAGAATTGATGCTTTTGAACTGTGGTGTTGGAGAAGACTCTTGAGAGTCCCTTGCACTGCAAGGAGATCCAACCAGTCCATCCTAAAGGAGATCAACCCTGGGATTTCTTTGGAGGGACTCATGTTGAAGCTGAAACTGCAATACTTTGGCCACCTGATGCGGAGAGCTGACTCATTGGAAAAGACCCTGATGTTGGGAAAGATTGAAGGCAGGAAGAGAAGGGGATGATAGAGGATGAGATGCCTGGATGGCATTATCGACTAAGTGGACATGGGTTTGGGTGGACTCCAGAAGTTGGTGATGGACAGGGAGGCCTGGTGTGCTGTGATTCATGGGGTTGCAAAGAGTCAGACATGACTGAGCGACTGAACTGAACTGAACTAATCCTGGGATGGGTAGGCAGGTCTAAATAACTGTATTGTTACTTTTGCCTCCACATGCCCTAAGAATTACATTTTCAGACTTTCTAGAAATCTGACTTTGAAGGTTGGGTCCTCATAGCCACTCTATTGTTTTTATAGTCTTAAGTTTAAGAACACCTGGTCCCCAGCAGACATTAACTCATAACTATGATCTTAAAATGTTTGATGTTCGAAAGAATTTAGAAATAAAAATATAATTAGGATTCAATACCTTAAAAATTTTTAGCTTTGAAGATTTATTAATCTCTGAAAGACATGAAAGAGAATTTCAAAGGTGTTAATTCAGGTTAAATTACTATAAAAATTGAAATACCCTCCAGCTCTAATAAAGTAAATTGGTAAGTATAAATGAGTATAACCCTAAGAAATGTATGAGCAAGCCAGTTATTTTCCTCTCATTCTAATTTTTGTTAAAAATAAGAGACTAATCTTACTTTTCTCATAGTAATTAACATTGTAAATATACAATACGTCATTACTATCATTATGTACTCCATTTCCTAAAATCTCAATACACCATAAAATTTTCTTTCATGTCCTGGAGTCTATCTTAAACTTATGTTTATTTCTCACTCCTGCATTGTCATTTTCCTTTCAAATTTGTTACTCAAGGCATTAAAACCAAAGCTTAATCTTTCATTTACTGATTTGACAAAAATTCAAGCACCTGCCCTATGCCAAGCAGTATAATGATGCTAGAGATAGAGTGCTTAAGAGTTAGTATTGTCTATGATTCAAACAGTTGAGAACATAGATATTTTTCCCTTAATCACTCATATGTCTTGTTAAGAATTAGGGTAAATCTCAGGTGCTAGAATGCAGTATACTCCGATATGATCTGGTCTAGGAGGTTGGGGAAGGCTTTCCTAATGATACGATGTGAATTCATATTGAAGGATGGATGTTAATTAACCAGGTAAAGTGGAAGTGGGATGAGAAGGGTTAGAGGCAAAGCAGTTTGTGTGATAAAGGCCCTGAGCCAAAAAAAAACAACATTTGTTAAAGAAATAGATGCAAGATCTGTGTTCCTAGAGCACAACACAAAGTCATAATGTACTTTCCAAAGAAGAGCAGTTGCAGAGGAGTTATTAGGCAATGTTCAAAATTGTGGTCTTTACCCAGTATAATGGAGGTGGTAGCGACAAATGAAATTCACATGTGACGTGAACATTGAACCTTATCAAAATTTCAAATTTTACCCTTTTGCAAAATTTCTAAATATAATTATTTCAATAGTAAATGATGAATTGTTTTTTACCACCTTATTATTCTTATATCTTATCTAATTAGTTCACACTGCCAGAAGTATTTGTAAAGTACAATAGGCTCAACATGTAATATTGAAAGAGAAAGTAACTACTGGAATGTGTAATCAACAAAAGAGATAAATCTCTTTTTCCAGGAATTTTATTGTTGGCTCTCCTTAGCATGTTTTCCCCTCTCTTTTTCAAGTTAGATCACATCTGATCTACAATATTGAACCTCATCAACTATCATCTCTAGGAAGGTTTGTAATTTATTTTTTTGAGAGATAGTCCTCTGGTGCTATAAATTTACATCTCTTCTTCTAAATTTATTTTTTGTTCAAATGAAAATACTAAACAAAAGTCTACCTTGAATGACCTACTATAACAGAGTCATTGTCTCACAGGTAAAAATATCATTCATTTGACTCTAATGGGTTAATTTTAAAAATGTCAATACCATAAATATTTGAAATTTTTCTGGTTCTGTAGAAACATGGAGAAGAATGTTTAGTATTTTTTTTTCCACTCTTCATAATCCACAATTGATGAAAAGTGACTCTTCCAACAAGAGAACAAGAATTTTATTTAAACAATTGGGAAATAAAGTGACAAAAACTATTTGAGATTATTTAAAGAACAGATCCTTGGGAAATAGGGAGTTCTCTGATACTGTTTCCCCGCCCCCCCTCCAGCTTTGTTGAGATACGATTGACAAATATTATTGTGTAAGTTTAGTACAATGTGATGATTTGATACATATTATGAAATGATTACCACGTTATGTTAGTTAACACATCCTTCGCCTCACACAATAACCGCTTTTTTCTGTGTTAACAACATTTAGGATCTATTCTCCTAGCAAATTTCAAGTGTACAGTACAGTATTATTAACTACAGTCACCATGTTGTATATTACACGTGCAGAATGTATTCATTTTATAACAGAAAATGTGTAGCTTTTGGCCACCTCCCCATTACTGCCCCTATTCAGTCCCTTGTAGTCATAAACCTGCTTTCTATGAATTTGACTTTTTAAATTCTACATATTAGTGAGATCAGAAAGTATTTTGCCTAAGAGTTTTTTGGTAAATATATAATCATGTCATCGACAAATGAAGACTTCTTCCTTTCTGATTTGGACTCCTTTCATTTCTCTTTCTTGCCTAACTGATGTGGCTAGGACTTTTGGTACTATGTTGACTAGGAATGGTGAGTAGGCACTCTTGTTCCTTATTTTAGAGCAAAAGCATTCAACTTTTCACCATTAAATATGATGTTAGCTGTTTGGTTTGCCATGCATGTGTATGTTGAGGTATATCCCTTCTGTATCCAATCTATCGAGAGTTTTTATGATTAAAGGGTATTCTGCTTTATCAAATGCCTTTTCCTCATCTATTGAGAAAATCATATGAGTTTAATCTTTCATTCTATTAATGTGATGAATCCTATTTATTGACTTGCATATATTATACCATCTTTACAATCCTTGAAATAAATCCCATTTGGTCATTGTGTACAGTCCTTTTAATGTTGAATTTCATTTGCTAGTATTTTGTTCACAATACTTGAATCTGTATTCATCAGGCTGTGCCCCACCAGCTGGATGGTGCCCCTGGTTGGACTCTGTGTTCAATCCTGGCTGCAGTCTGTAAACATGGAGTCTGCTAGCTGAAATTCACTCTTAGTCTAAGTCCATGGCTGGGATCCCTGGCGGAGCAGGGGCTCCAGCTGTACCTTGCAGTTGGGTGGTGCTAGAGTCTGTGATCTGTAAGGGTTGCTGTCCAAGTTTCCTGGGCACGTGGACCTCAGGCTACATACCGTGGCTGGGAAAGGTGGCCAGCTGGGCTCTGCCTAGAAGAGGAAGATGGCTGTGTTCAGCCTTTAGGTGGCAGTGTGGGCTCAACACGAGAATTCCTAGGGTCATGCTTTGGGCTCCCAGGCATGCCATGGGACTGGAAGTTATGTTCTGTGGTTGGGTGGGGCAGCCAGCTTGGCTCTCTGCCTCAGCTGGGTTCCAGGGTGAGCATCACAGCTGCTCAAGGTCTCTGGCTGGGCTTGCTGGTCAGGCAGGGCTGGAGGCTATGTCTAACAGCTGAGTGGAGCTGCAGACTTGCTTCACGGTCTAGGCAAGTGTACAGAATGGGCTCTGCCACTGGGACAGCCTACTGGCTGTGGACTGAAACTGAGCAAAACTTCCTCTTAAACTGTCTGGCCAGACAGGGCCACCGACTTGGGTCTACAGATGGACAGAGCTGCTGGCTGGAATCTAAGATCAGGCGTCACAACCAGCAGAAAGTTGTCTGTCAAGATCTATAAGCTCCTCCATCCCACTTATAGCTATTCCCCAGTAAATCCCGTGAGGCAATACCTTAGAGGGTTTCCTGGGAAGCTTTCTGCATGCTGGAGAAGCTGGGTATCTGCCTTGGGCCCTCCTTTTTGCCCTGGAGAAATTATAGGTCAAGGCGGTGGGGAAGGGGACCTCCTGGGTGTGGCAGCATACTGGCCTGGGGCAGAAGAGATTTGGCCAAAAGGAAACAAGTGCTCTGACACTTTTAATATCAGGAAAAAACACTTTTCCTGGATTTTTGTGGTCCAGCTGTGTGCTTCAGCTTCATCCTCATGTTCTGGGATCTTCACAAAGGCATCTTGTCTGTGTGGTGCTAGTCACTCTTTCTATGAGGGGAACTGAAGTCAGGAACCATCCATTTTGCCATTCTGCTCTGATGCAGTTTTTCCATACCCAAGTCTCCCTAATCTGAAGTCCCATTACCAGATGTTTCTCTGTATTTATAGTGATATATTGATTTCCTTAAAAGAATAATTTATATCATCCAGGTGTGGCTAATGATAAGAAAAGGTTAATGTGGAAAGTCTATGATTATTAGTAAAGCACTTTCTCAAATCACAGCTCTCAGATTCCAGTGAGAGAATATTGAATCAAAGGACTGAAAGGGCAGAAGAAATTGAACAATGGTTCAATTTCGTAATAGATGTTATTTATCATTTTTATTAAACTTTGTATTAGCCATGTGCTTTGCATTGACTAGGATACTCCTCAACACTTTCTATGAATAAGACAGATGACAAGTCTTACTTCCATTTTTGGATTAAGAAAATGAGTCCAAAGTAGCTAAAATGCTTGCCTCGAGCAACAGAGAAAGTCAAAAAGATCAGAGTAGAAATTCTGATTACTACTTAAATCACTCTTAAGTTTCTGAACGTTGGATAAAATCATCGCTTAGGTTGAAAACAATTACTTTCTTATATTTATAAGTCAATCAGTCATTGAATATTTATTTCATATCTACTCTATGATTTACAATGAACTTTATGGTATTGGAAATATACCATGACTCTTCATCTGAATCTCACACAAATTCAACTTGGATAAAGAAGAATCTGTAATAAACCACAGGGACACATAATTGAATGCATTATGGGATTAACTGAAAAGTGTGTGTTGGACTTTGCATTGGTCCTTAAACATTTGAAGGAGATTGTTTGTAGAGTAGAAGTTCATTTGGATGATGTATGTGTGTGGTTTACAATTTGATGAAAGGCATATATATTCAAAGGATAGTCAGCCTTTGGTTCATAAAGGAGTTAAGTCCAAATAGAATTGAAGATTGTATTCTATTTGGATACAGAGAAGTTGACTATATCCAGACTTCCCTGGTGGCTCAGATGGTAAAGCCTCTGTCTACAATGTGGGAGACCTGGGTTTGATCCCTGGGTCAGGAAGATGCCCTGGAGAAGGAAATGACAATCCACTCCAGTACTATCTCCTGGAAAATCCCATGGACAGAGGAGCCTGGTAGGCTACAGGGTTGCCAAGAGTTGGACACGCTGAGTGACTTCACTTTCTTTCTTTCACTTGACTGTATCCTGGTCACCTATGGCAGTACCTTTAATTCAGGAAAACGAGTGTGATCTGACGATGGAAGCCACTGAAGGCATTTCTGAAAGGAATCATGTGGTCAAAGTGGCAACTGGGCAAAGTTGTCAGCTCTGTTAGAGTTTATGAAGACAAATCCGGGTTCAGCAAAATCTAGCTGAAGAGTTTTTGCAATAAACAGGCATGAAGAAGTCTAGATTTGGATTGGAGATAAAAGGGCAGATGAATAAGAAATTTAGCAAAAACGTCAAACCTTAGTGCCTGACTTACTTTGGAGGATTAAGAGGAGCAGGGGTCATAGGTGACTCCGTGGCATCAAGCCTGTGCTGTGCAGTCGTGTCCAGCTCTGCCATCCATTGGACTGTAGCCCACCAGGCTCCTATATCCATGGAATTTTTCAGGCAAAAGTATTGGAGTGGTTGCCAGTTCCTTCTCCAGGGGATCTTCCTGATCCAGGGATTGAACTTGGGTCTCCTGTGTCTCCTGCATTCCAGGCAGATACTTTACCTGCTGAGCCATCAGGGAAGCCCAACCTGAACGAGCTAAATAAACAAATAAGGGAGCATGTGACTGAAGAGATATGTTTGCTGGTAAACTTCTGATTTCCTTTTTTGAGCTGATTGGAGATTAGAGCACATTTTCATTTGTGAAGTGCTAAATTTGAGGTAGTGATAATTCCATCTGGACACATCCCCTGATCAACAGATTATAAGTCAAGAACTCAGGTGAGAGGAGAGGATTTAGATACACATTGTTAATATTCTTGGGAAGGCTTATACATAACACCTCTCTTCTCTCTTTGAATTATAAATCAATTAAGCTGTAAGTGGAAATTTTAAAGCAGATAGAATAAAAGATCACCTTTATTGTTGATACAGCTAATATAGAAGAATATGATTCATAGCTAAGGGCAAGTGGGCTTTCTACCATTGAACTCTGGGGTTAGAAAGATTTCCTCACTCCCTTGCAGGCATCTTGCACAGTTTCACACCTCTTGCTTTTGTCTCTGACCCTGGAAAACTTAAGACATGAAGCAGCACAGCAGAATTAATGCCCTCTGAGGCCAGGATGGCTCCCAAGAGAGAAAAGACATATAGTCAGCTTATTTTTTCTTTCCAAACTCACCAGTAAGATTAGGGCACTACTTTTCTAGAATGAGGCTAAGAGTGTCTCCCTGAAATGGTTTCTACATGGGAGTAAATATCAGTTATGGGAAAGAACCACTTCTTTTTCTCACCCCAACACTTTAGAAGTGCTCTGTATAGAAATGGACCTTCATGGGTTCAGAAAACATTTATTTTGTATCTATAATCTGACAATCTGGTACCTGGAAAATATTAATTGCCCAACAAATAATTTTTGATTAAATGGGTAAATAAAATTGGCAGTTGAAAATGATGGATTTCCATTGCAGAAGTCCAACTTGGTGGATTTCCATTGCAGAGAGTGTAAAAAGAGGAGTGTAGCCCCATGGAATAAACTTGCCAAGGCAAGGGAATTAAATGGGAAAAGGACAGAGGGCCCCTAGTAAGACTGCAGATCTGAGATGGCTGATTTCATGATGACACGATGTGTTGTAGTTTCAGAGTACTTCCATTGATGTCATTCTCTATTTTTTCCATACTTTGATCAAGTTGATAGCTATTCTAGCCTTTGTGGTTTCAGAAATGTGATTAAAGAAAAGATGTCCAACAGTGATTACTGTTTCATCTTCTGATCCATCAAACAAAATTTTCAGCCTTAACGGGCATGTTTCAGCCTTAACCAGGTTGTTGCGACATATTACTTAGACTTTATTAGATGCAGGTAGAAGGCAATGGCAACCCACTCCAGTACTCTTGCCTGGAAAATCCCATGGACGGAGGAGCCTGGTAGGCTGTAGTCCATGGGGTCACGAAGAGTTGGACACTTACTGAGCGACTTTACTTTCACTTTTCACTTTTCATGCTTTGGAGAAGGAAATGGCAACCCACTCCAGTGTTCTTGCCTGAAGAACCCAGGGATGGTGGAGCCTGGTGGGCTGCCATCTGTGGGGTCACACAGAGTCAGACATGACTGAAGCGACTTAGTAGTAGCAGCAGCAACAGAAACCAGTTCAACTAATGAAGCAAAAGAGGAAATGGGATATACGGTTATAGCCATACCTTGAAGAACCATTTGTCAGAAATGTGGTCTGGCCTCAGAGAGGGCTCCAGGCCTGGAACAGAGAGCTACAGGAAGCTGGGAAACATTCTCTCCATTTCTTATCTCCATCTCTGTGTGACTCTATTCTACTTCTATTTTTCCCTGTACTGTCCTTCTGTAATCCAGTGCCTGAGTTTACACACATCTTGCAATCAAGAGAAAGACTCAGATAAACTCTCAGATCTTTTAGTCAGGTAATGAATTTTAACCCCAAGCAGAATCCACTTATGGTTCTCAGGTTCCTGCACAACTGAATGGGTACATATTTTAGAGGAGGAAGAATTCTCAGAGGCTGCACTCACTATAAAATGTTTCCTCTATATTACACACATACCGCATATACACAGACATATTCATATAAAACGTGAAAAAATCCAGAAGTTGGAATGACTAAGAAGGGTGAAATGCAGCCAGCAAGATAAAAATAGGTTATGCTTAACAAATGCATGTTACCTGCCTTTAGCACTATTTAAGCACTATACACTAACTCATTTATCCTCAAGACAACATTTGGAGGTCCTCATTCTTAGGAAAAAAACAAAGGCAAGCTGGAATCAAGCCCAAAGCATCCAAAATCACACCATATGTGTCTGGAACATTTCAGATGTCTTTAAATGAAAACATTTAAAAATTATTCATATTTTCCAGCCACCAAGTCTGTTCATAATTATTGAATTTGCTTACTGAGAAAAAGTTCAGGAAACCTCCATTGGTAAAAGGATTGATAATGGGAAGGATTGATGATAGTACTACTGGTTCTTTGGGATACTCATAGGTCACAGGGTGTGCTGATATTCACCTGGAGGATACCTTATCCAGCTGTGGGAAGATGTAAAAGTGGAAGTGTAATTTGCCGGGTTTTCTTACAACTGGAAAATCCTGCAAATAGTAAAACAGTTCAACTCAAATTATAGACCTGACTTCTGCAATCCTACCCTGAGCCTATAGCTAGTAAAAATGATTCTACTTCTAATTAACAATCCCATGTTCCTTTTAGTTTCTTGGTTTCAGAAACTTTTTTAGTAGGTGTGAAGTGGGGGTGAGCAGTGGACAGGACAACAGGGAGATTTGAATGAACTGCCAATTTTAATTGAAAATTTTTAACACTTACTCAGAAATTGTTTATATCAAACACATAAGACATGAAGCTATAGAATGTTTGAAAGTAGTAGTTATATTTATATAATTAATTACATATACATTATATGTTGATGTATAAAATTTTATATACATATATGTGTATTTAATACCAATAAACAAATATTATTTTGAGCATCTATGTACCACCCACAGAAATTTAGTTTCTGATGGAACTCAACGAAAACCACTTAAATCTCAAGGAATCAGTATCTTGGAGACTATGATGATAATATAGTAAAATTAGAAATTAAAAAGAAAAGTATAGCTATGAAAAGTCTATAAATCTATACTCTTGGGTAAAAAATTTATAGAATACCTCGAACTACATGATTGGAGAAGGTGATGGCACCCCACTCCAGTACTCTTGCCTGGAAAATCCATGGACGGAGGAGCCTGGTAGGCTGCAATCCATGGGGTCGCGAAGAGTTGGACACAACTGAGCAACTTCCCTTTCACTTTTCACTTTATGCATTGGAGAAGGAAATGGCACCCCACTCCAGTGTTCTTGCCTGGAGAATCCCAGGGATGGGGAGCCTGGTGGGCTGCCGCCTATGGGGTCACACAGAGTCCGACACGACTGAAGCGACTTGGCGGCAGCAGCAGCAGCAGAACTACATGATAATGAAGAGCACAAACAAGCCAGCAATTTTCCATGACAGTTAAAGCATTTAGGAGGGAAATTTGGAAGGCAAGGAGAATGGAGATGCAGATGAAAGGGAAAGCAACAATAATAAAAACAGCATAACAGCAACAAAACCAGGAAAGGTATTGGACATGTTAATCAAGATGATGGGTCATGAACTGAGACACTGCTTAATAGTATTTTACAAAGATAATAGTTTTGATAAAATTAACTGCAGCAATGCAATAAGAATGTGTTCCATTTAACAGTTTTTAGAATGATTGTTGTTGTTGTTTAGTCCATAAATTGTGTCCAGTTCTTTGGGATCGCAAGGATTATAGCCCCTCAAGCTCCTTTGTCCACGGGATTTCTGAGGCAAGAATACTGGAGTGGGTTGCCATTTCCTTGTCCAGTGGTAGGGGGTTGTTTTACAGGGAATTATATTGATACTGAGGAGCTGTGATAGAAATGTTTGTACCAATGAAATGTCAATGCATGTTATAAATTACCACCCATTTTTTAGTTATTTATGCATCTGTCATCCATAAAAGACAGAGTAAAACATTAAGAAGAATAAAGATGGTGAGTTTGCCGTGTTAGCAAGAGAAGTCCATTTCATTTGTGGATTATTGCAATCTTCTGTTTCATTATCCAGGGAATTCATTCCTGTTTTCTAGGTTTCAGAGAAAAACAAAGCATAGAACAAACTTCCTCACTTTTCAGCTTGCCAGCCCAAATTTTTGACCTAATCATCTGAAGTTTCCTTGTAGTATAATTTTCAAATACTAATATCGCATGAATCATAAAATAGTCTCCACAATTTAACTCCATACTAAATGAAGCAACAAAAAGAAGCCTCAAACTTATTAACCTTTCAGCTATATAATAAGATAAATATGGCAAAGGGAGATCATTCCAGAGACTTTCATTTGAGTTCCAACGTGAATATCAATTTAAAATTACTTCTTATCCTATAAAATTTTTTTCCTTCATTGAGCAAATATGAGTCTTATCTGCATAATACCAATGCAAAGGTAATTCATACTTTTAAACTAGAAATTTACCATTGCAACCTTGGGTTGTTTTATACACCATTTCCTATCTTAGATGGATTTCCAGGTTATAAATAACAGAATGAGTTGTGATGTTTTATAACATCATTAAGATTTCTCTCACTGGTGACATATGTTTCTATCACAGTTTCCCAATATTCCAATTTACTGTTAAATTATTTCCATCCGTTTGTTAGAAACTAGTCTTTGTATAGATGTACAATATTATGTAGTTTAATGGAATAATTTAATTTATTCAACATATAAAAGCAACTACTGTGTGCCATAGTTGACTGTTGTGTACTGTTTTTCTCAAGTAATTAACAGTGAAAAAGAGACCCATAAACAAATTTAAGAGTGTTATAAAGGCTGGATAGAGGCATGCATGGGGGCTTATGGGAGCCTTTAAGGGTAAAACCAAATCTCATAAAGATAATAGAGATGAGATCCTGGAGGGGTGATGAATAAACCTGGCATTAAAGGTTAACCAGGCAAAAGGCGTATGGGAGGGCTGAGATTGTGGAAAGCATTCTAGCTAGTGGGTGCAATGTGTGTAATGCCGTGGAGGAAGAAATTGTACAGAGTGCACAGAGATCATGATAGACTCAAAGCTTGTGCTTCTCACCAGGGGCCAGGCCAGTAAATCAAAAGACAGGCTGTTGGGGAAAGGAATAGAGACTTTATCCGGAAAGCAAATAGACCGGGAAAGTGGCAGGTTAGTGTTCCAAAGAATCATCTTTACCTAAGTTAGAATTCAGGCTTATTTTATACAAAAAGGGGAGGGAGTGTGGCTGGTTGTTGCCCACTCCTTATTTCAAGAATTCTTTGTTCTTGCAGCTGTCCACATGGGTCAGGTCACAGGGGTTCCTATGTTATTCTCTGTCTGCAACTTTTTTTCTCTATATGAATGGAAAAGTGTTATTCTTTTAAAGATTAGAGCCTTGAGAAAGGGGCCATTCTGTATGTTTCAGGCTTTAGGTAACATTCTTTTACAAAAGGCCAGCATGACTAAGCACAGGCAACAGAATACAAGGGTTAATAGAATTAGGAATAAGGAACAGATCCAATATGGAATCAAATTTGTTTTCTCTACTACAGGGCCTCAAGTGGTGTTTGTGGGGGGTATAAAAACATAAAGCTGAAGAAGTAAGCAAAGGTCACATGGGATGACATACAACATTGGTGAACAATCTTTATACGATTCCTTGCAGGAAGCAAGGGGAAGTTACACAAAACCCTGTAGTGGGTAGAGACTAGAGTCTAGCATGGAAGAAGAATCACAATAAATTGGTCCTGACAGTTTTCTAGCCAAGACACATCAAGAACTAAAGCAGAGCTGTGGACATTGAGACTGAGATAAAGGGGTGTATTGATTTTCTATTGCTGTAAGACAATGGTGCTAAGAAATTACTACATAGTTAAATGGGGCCTTCCCAGGTGGTGTTAGTGGTAAGGAACCCACCCACCAATGCAGGGGACATAAGAGACGCAAGATATTCCTGGGTCAGGAATATCCGCTGGAGGAAGGCATGGTAACCCACTCCAGTATTCTCGCCTGGGGAATCTCATGGACAGAGGAGTCGGTGAGCTACAGTCCATAGGGTCACAAAGAGTCAGACATGACTGAAGCAACTTAGCACCCATGCACATATTTAAATGGCTTAAAACAATGCAAATCTCTGGAGGTCAGAAGTCTGAAATAGGTCTTATGTGGCTAAAATCAAGGTACCAGCAAAACTGTTCCTTCTGGTTGCTTTCGGGGAGAATCTGCTTCTTTGCCTTTTCCAGATTTCCTGCATTCCTTGGTTCATTTTCCCTTCCTTGCATCACTCTGACATCTGTGTTTGTCATCATATCTCCGACGGTGACCCTCCTGTGTCCCTGCTATAATGACTCACATTGAGATTGACTCACCCAGAAAATACTATCTTGTATTATTATCCTCATCTCACAAATCCTTACCTGAATCCCCTTTACAAAGTTCCTTTTACCATGTATGAACAGCTGTGAGGGATAAAGATGGAAACATTTTTGCTGGGTCATTATTCTGTCTACCACAAGGGACAAGTTGAAAAAATATTTAGGAGGACTTAGTAATTTATGAAGAGGTGTGGAATACGTGAAAGAGAAAGTGAAACACTCCTAGCTGTTTAACTTAGCTGACTTTCAGAGGTGCCATCAATGGGGATGGCATATACTGGAGGAAGAATTGTTCAGGTTATGCGAATTGTCACTCACATGTGAGGTGTGGAGTGTGCAGAGGTGGAGGCGCCTGTGGAACGTCAAGCCAGCAGGAGATATCTAGTTATCTAGCAGGCATCTTGCTATCGGAACCTGAAACCTGGATGGAAATTGTGTTGAAGGTGAAGGTGAAGTCGCTCAGTCGTGTCCGACTCTTTGCGACCCCGTGGACTGTGACGTACTAGGCTTCTCCGTCCATGGGATTCTCCAGGCAAGAATACTGGAGTGGATTGTCATTTCCTTCTCCAGGGGATCTTCCCAACCCAGGGATAGAACCTGGGTCTCCCGCATTGGAGGCAGACGCTTTAACCTCTGAGCCACCAGGGTGTTGGAAGTCTAGATTTGGATGTTTTCAGCCTTTAGACAGCAGAGTTGAGACCATGTTGGATGAAAACACATCGGAAGAAATTGAGGGTGGGAAGAACAACAGGAAGCCAACTTTAGGGATGTTTGGAAGAAAAGCCGTGAATTCTGACTGAAAAAGGTTTTGTTAGAAAATTGCTGAAGAGAATATCTCAGGAGCCAAGGCAACAGAACAATAGTTTTTACACTGTACTCCTCAAAGTCCCACTAGGGGTTACCCTATTTCACAATAGCAAAGAGGAGTGAATAAGTGGGACCCCGCATCTGTCACCAAAATCAAAATGACTGTGCTTTTATTTGAGTCATAGGTTCACATTTTCCCCATAGGGTTCTATTGAAATGAGGGTGTTTGTTATAAAAGTGTATGAAAATATGAAAATCTCCAGAGGAGAGAGTTTGGGATAGAGTGACTGATGAACATCACATGGTTGCTTGGCTGGAGCATAGGGTGGATGTCGCCAAAACGATGCAGCTGCAATTGCTTTTGTCAATCTGTTTAATTAACGATTCGTGTTGTTGGTTCCCATAGTCTCATAGCATCTTGTGCAAAGTTTGATTGTGGCTCGTTTCATATTCCATTTTCATTTTTGTTTTACTTCTCTGTATCCTTCTCTAGATTATGAACACACTTAAAAATCTCCCCGGTGGCTTTCATCTTTGTATTCCAAGAATAAAAAGATGAGGAGAAAAAGCATTCCCTAGGCTTTATCCTGGGGAGAAATTTTGCCTGTCTTCAGGTAAAGAGACAGACCTCAAAAGCATGCTTAAACAAAATACCATGCCTGCTAAACTGCTTTGTGGGAGAAACAGAGATAGATTGTTTTGTTCCTGAGGAGAGAGGAGGGGAAAAGGAACAATGAACAAAGAATAAAAAGAAAAAGTAAGAAAGCAAAGAGAATGCAGGAGATCTTAAGATACAACTCTGGCTCATAAATTGTCAGTAACATTTCTATACTTGTAAATCCTTTCCTTTAAATCAATAACTGATAAAGGTCATAAATTTTGGGCTGAGCTGGGATAGAGCAAAACAGAGATAGTGTGTAAAGAGGAAGTATTTGGCAGAAGTGCCTAGAAATGTAATATCTTGGAATTTGAAGAGATCAAAAAGAGGCTTTGAACTTTAACAAAAAAAAAATTATATTTGAATTAGGATATGTTAGGACAGTGGTACCCAATAGAAGTATAATGTGAATTGCAAAAGACAAGCCAACATAGGTAATTTATGTTCTTGTAGTCACATTAAAAAAGAGTAAAAGTAAATAGTGGAATTAGTTTAAATAATTTATTTAACAAAACATATCTAAAATATTTTCACTTAAACATGTAATTAACATAAAACTATTAATGAAATATGTCATATTCCTTTTTTAAATGCTAATTCTTTAAAAACTGGTGTGCATTTTGTACTCACAGTACATTTCAGTTTGAACTAGTCACATTCAAGGACTCAACATGTGTCTAGTGGCTTCTATATTAGACATTAAAACTCTAGATTTCCATGTTGTAGGTAATCTGCAGCTGATAGTAAGAGTTCATTTTCAATGCTCCCTAATATTATTGAACTTGAACCAAATAGAGAACTACATCTTGGATGATGCTAAACCAGTAATACATTTTCACCATAGCTGCCTAACTGTTGGATGCATGGAAGTTAAGATTCAGCAGAGCTTCAGTGAACACAGTTTCTTGAGTAGGAAGTGAATGTTTAAGTATCAAGTCTTCGATCCATTCTCTTCCTTTACTTGGAAAATGCCTCCAAGAAAGAACAAAGGTGACCTAGCAGTCTTCTTATAAGCATCCTAATTACAGAACTGCTGGGAAATGCACTAATGGTATTTAGTAGTTCGAGAGCCTTCTATGAAATGCTGTGAGCAGATGCACCTGGTCTGTCCATGATTGCTTATGGGAGTCTGTGAATTTGGGAGAATGAAATCTATGAATGTGTGGGCATCACCTTTCAGGAAACGTCATGGTATTTGGTATAAAATGAAGTTATTTAACAATTAAAATAGATCCCTTCTGTGTAGCTAGTGTAGGCACATATATTATTAGTGATCTCATGTTAATCAGGGCTGGAAGGTATTCTGATGTGGCGAGAAAACACCAGGGAAGCTGTAGGAGGGCTTCTAGACCTCTTTATTTTGCTTGTTTTATAGATTGATTTAAAAATCAAAAGGCTCAGATGGTAAAAAGTCTGCCTGCAATGCTGGAGACTGGCTTCAGTCCCTAGATTGGGAAAATCCCCTGGAGAAAGAAACGGCAGCCCACTCCAGTATTCTTGCCAGAGAATTCCATGGACAGAGGAGACTGGCAGGGTCACAAAGAGTCAGACAGGATTGAGTGATTAACACTTTCAAAGTTTCAAACTCTGAATCAGGTGAGTCTAATTCATTAAATCAGTCCTTTTCTTTCTTTCTTTGTTTTTTCCCCATTAAGAGTTTAAAATATTTAATGTGAATAAAATGAGGTCTATAAAGATACACTTACTGACTTGGTTGCTAATATAACCCTGATTATTAAGCAAGTACTTGAATGCTTGGCAGAAGTTACTTGCTCTAGAGTGGTGCTGTCCATATAGAAGCCTCTAGCCACATGTGGTTATTTAAACATGATTTAATGAAAATTAAATAAAACTTCAGGTCCTTACTTGTCCTAGCTACACTTAAGATGTTCAGTAGTCACATATGGGTATTCTATGGACAAGATGAATATTGAAAATTTCCTTCATTGCAATGAGTTATATTCAACAACCTTGCTCTTTAGAGGTTTTACTGGAACATACAACTTAACAGACTCTCTAGAGAGGGGCTTGTGTTTGATTTAGAACATTTCAATAAAATAAGAGAGAAATATCAGGCATGCATCTGGGAAAATAATTTGCTTAGGTCTTTATTTTTTTTGCCTCAAAAAGCTTTACTGTTTCCATTTGGTCCAAGGCTCGGGAGAGAACTTCAGAGTGGTTAAAAATCCAACTAGTGACTGCAGAGAGAGGCTTCAGATAGAAGCCCTGACACCAGAAGGCCGCCTGCCCCCAGATGCTGGTGGGCTTCGGAAGCTGCTAGTCCTCCTTACAGGTGAGTTTCCACGGGATCCTCGCCCAGCCCAGCCCAGCCTGAGAACCAGCCAGCCTGCAGAGATTGGTTAGCTGGTCGCCATCTTCTTGATTAGTTTCACCTGCTCCTCTAGGGCGTAGCTTCCCTGGCAGTCACAGAGGTAGGGGTCTGCAAGGGCAGAACCTGGGAAGTGCAATCCACAAGGGTACGTTTCAGGTTATTCTCTGTGAGCACAGGGACTTCCACAATGGGCTGGGTTTCACCCCACTCAATGACTTGAGAAGGCTTCAGGACATTCTGGGAGGGGAGGGAACAGCTACAGCACTGGTTTGCACTTAAAGAAGGCTTACTCCCTCTTGCTGCTCCTGCGCCATTTTGTGGGAAAAAAAAAAGTGGCCCAAGCCATCCCGAGCCACGTTGAGAAGGTCGGAAAAGAAGCCCAGAGAAAGGTAAGTGTAGGAGGCATGCACGTGCAGGTTGACCCGCTGTCTGATGACAGCCTCCACCTCGCTGGAATTAGTCTGAGGAACCCAAGAGCCATGGTTGATAGGTAATAAGGAATTTTAAGCTAAAAAAAAAAAGAAATTGGTTGGTCAAGGTAGCAGAGAACAGCTGAGTGGCTGATTCCAAAATTTCCAACTGGAAAGGTTGGAGGGAGGTCAGAGACTGAAACAAGGGGTGTTCCTGGATCTGTTCTGTCCAAACACTGTTGAAGCAAGATCTGCCTGAACACCGAGCACACTGCCCTTTAGGTCCTGAGAGATGGAGGAGAGTGGAGGAAGAGAAGAGAGTTTTAGTGGAGAGACACAGGGAACTAGAGAGCTGGGAGAAGGCTGTACATTCTGCCGTGTTAATTTCATACTCGAGAGTACAACATTTTAAAAAAAATATTTGTTTATTTGGCTGGTCTTAGTTGTGGTTTGAAGGATCTTTCTTTGTGGCATGCAAACTCTTAGTTGCTGCACTTGGAATCCCCTGACCAGGGGTTGAACCCAGGCCCCCTGGATTGAAAGTGTGGAGACTCAGCCACAGGCCCACCAGGGAAGCCCCAGGAGTACAGGAGTACATTGTTTAACAGCATCATTAAACTTGAGAAATAGCCAGGTGTGCATGTGTGGGAATGCCTGCTCAGTTGCTTCAGCTGTGTCTGCCTCTGTGACCCCTTGGACTATCTAGCCCACCAGGCTCTTTTGTCTATGGGATTTTGCAGGCAGTATTGCTGGAGAGGGTTGCCATTTACTCCTTCAGAGGGTTTTCCCAACCCAGGGATTGAACTTGTGTCTCCTGTAGCTACTCCATTGGCAGGCAGATTCTTTACCCCTGAGCCACCACTTTACCTTCCATTAGAACCACTAAGTTTCACAAATGGATGGATGTGGAAGCAGATAACTTCAAGATAAAATAGGGCTCTGGAAACATCAGTTGTGAGAAAGGCTTTGACTTTCCCAATATTTTATTTATTTACTTTAATTTTATTTTTAATTGAAGGCTAACTACAGTACTGTGGTGGTTTTGCTGTACATTCATATGAATCAGCCATGGGTATTTAAAATTCACAATCAGGTCATATGTCTAGGTCTCAGAGATGGAAAAGGTACACTTAATATTTTGATTATATCAGTATTGACCTGATGTCTGACATTAAATACCTCCTCAATAAAATGGTTGAATGAATGTACTAATATCCAGAACTAACTGACCTTTTTGAAGCAAAGTTTGTTTCTAGACAGTTATAAGTATTTGGAAAGTCAATACAGTATAATCTTTGACTTGCTTTTTTGAAAAGGAATTTCTTTGTAGTATAGTTTCTTACAATGGCATGTTAGTTTCTACTGTACAACACAGTTATTTAGCTATACATGTACATATATCCTTTTTTGAATTTCCTTCCCATTTAGGTTACCACAAAGCATTGCACAGAGTTCCCTGTGTTATATAGTAGGTTCTCATTAGTTATCTATTTATACACAGTTATCAATAGTATATATGTGTCAATCCCAATCTCTCAATTCATTTCCACCCCCCTTTTCCCACTTGGTGTCCATAGGACTGTTCTTTTTTTTTTTAATTAATTTTTATTTTTTAGTTTGTTTTGCTTTACAATACTGTATTTGTTTTGCTATACATTGACATGAATCAGACACGAGTGTACATGAACTCCCAATCCCGACCCCCACCTCCCCTCTCCCACCCCACACCATCTCTTTGGATTATCCCCGTGCATCAGTCCCAAGCATCCTGCATCCCGCATGGAACCTAGACCGGAGATATGTTTCACTTATGATATCATACATGTTAAATTGCCACTCTCCCAAATCATCCCACCCTCTCCCTTTCCCACAGAGTCCGAAGGGCTGTTCTATAGATCTGTGTCTCTTTTGCTGTCTCCCATACAGGTTTATCATTACCATCTTTCTAAATTCCATATATATGTGTGAGTATACTGTATTGGTGTTTTTCTTTCTGGGTTACTTCACTCTGTATAATCGGCTCCAGCTTCATCCACCTCATTAGAACTGATTCAAATGTATTCTTTTTAATGGCTGAGTAATACTCCATTGTGTATAATGGCTGAGTAATACCCATTGTGTATATGTACCACAGCTTTCTTATCCATTCATCTGCTGACGGACATCTAGGTTGCTTCCATGTCCTGGCTGTTATAAACAGTGCCGCAATGAACATTGGGGTACACATGTCTTTCAGTTCTGGTTTCCGCAGTGTGTATGCCCAGCAGTGGGATCACTGGATCATAAGGCAGTTCTATTTGCAATTTTTTGAGGAATCTCCACACTGTTCTCCATAGTGGCTGTACTAATTTGCATTCCCACCAACAGTGTAAGAGGGTTCCCTTTTCTCCACACCCTCTCCAGCATTTATTGCTTGTTGACTTTTGGATCGCAGCCATTCTGACTGGTGTGAAATGGTACCTCATTGTGGTTTTGATTTGCATTTCTCTGATAATGAGTGATGTTGAGCATCTTTTCATGTGTTTGTTAGCCATTCGTATGTCTTCTTTGGAGAAGTGTCTATTTAGTTCTTTGGCCCATTTTTTGATTGGGTCATTTATTTTTCTGGAGTTGAGCTGCATAAGCTGCTTGTATATTTTTGAGATTAGTTGTCTGTCAGTTGCTTCATTTGCTATTATTTTCTCCCATTCCGAAGGCTGTATTTTCACCTTGCTTATAGTTTCCTTTGTTGTGCAGAAGCTTTTAATTTTAATTAGATCCCATTTGTTTATTTTTGCTTTTATTTCCAGTATTCTGGGAGGTGGATCATAGAGGATCCTGCTGTGATTTATGTCAGAGAGTGTTTTGCGTATGTTCTCCTCTAGGAGTTTTATAGTTTCTTGTCTTACGTTTAGATCTTTAATCCATTTTGAATTTATCTTTGTGTATGGTGTTAGAAAGTGATCTAGTTTCATTCTTTTACAAGTGGTTGACCAGTTGTCCCAGCACCACTTGTTAAAGAGATTGTCCTTAATCCACTGTATATTCTTGCCTCGTTTGTTGAAGGTGTCCATAGGTGTGTGGATTTATCTCTGGGCTTTCTATTTTGTTCCATTGATCTATATTTCTGTCTTTGTGCCAGTACCATACTGTCTGACTGTGGCTTTGTAGTAAAGCCTGAAGTCAGGTAGGTTGATTCCTCCAGTTCCATTCTTCTTTCTCAAGATGGCTTTGGCTATTCGAGGTTTTTTGTATTTCCATACAAATTGTGAAATTATTTGTTCTAGCTTTGTGAAAAATACCGCTGGTAGCTTGATAGGAATTGCATTGAAACTGTAGATTGCTTTGGGTAGTATACTCATTTTCACTATATTGATTCTTCCGATCCATGAACATGGTATATTTCTCCACCTGTTAGTGTCCTCTTTGATTTCTTTAAGCAGTGTTTTATAATTTTCTATATATAGGTCTTTAGTTTCTTTAGGTAGGTATATTCCTAAGTATTTTATTCTTTTTGTTCGTCTGTGACTTGCTTTGATTTTGTAGTGATAATGTAAATTCGGATCAGTGGCAGTTCAGATATACACTCTTAGAAGCTAAAAGTGGACTGACTTGTACTGGAGACCGTTAGCTTTTGAAAGTCTGCAGTGTTTCTTTGGCACCCCACACCAGCACTCTTGCCTGGAAAATCCAATGGGCAGAGGAGCCTGGTGGGCTGCAGTCCATGGGGTTATGAAGAGTAAGGGCACAAATGAGCGACTTCACTTTCACTTTTCACTTCATGCATTAGAGAAGGAAATGGCAACCCACTCCAGTGTTCTTGCCTGGAGAATCCCAGGGACAGAGAATCCTGGTGGGCTGCTTGTCTATGGGATCGCACAGAGTCAGACACGACTGAAGTGACTTAGCAGCAGCAGCAGTGTTTCTTCATGTAGATTTGCTGCTGCACGCAAAACTCTGAAGCAACTTAGTATACACTAATCTGCAGCACATCTCTGGCGGTGGTGTTAGTTGCTCAGTCATGTCCTTTTCTTTGCAGTCCTATGGACTGTAACCCGCCAGGCTCTTCTGTCCATGGGATTCTCCAGGCAAGACTACTGGCATGGTTTGCTATTTCCTTCTCCAGGGGATCTTCCCAACTCAGGGTTTGAACCTGGGTCTCCTGCATTACAGGCAGTTCTTTATCATCTGAGCCACCAGAGAAGCCCATCTCTACCTACAGTATAAATCTTGTGAATTTAAAAGGATATTGCAGACACCATCAATTTGAAAAAATGCCAAAAGTTAGGTGATATGAAGATATGAACCATTTTGGCTCATTCTAATAAAGACAGTTATTAGAAAAGCCACATGACTGTGGCTCAGATCATGAACTCTTTATTACCAAATTCAGACTTAAATTGAAGAAAGTGGGCAACACCACTAGACCATTCAGGTATGACCTAAATCAAATCCCTTATGATTATACAGTGGAAGTGAGAAATAGATTTAAGGGTCTAGATCTGATAGATAGAGTGCCTGATGAACTATGGAATGAGGTTCGTGACATTGTACGGGAGACAGGGATCAAGACCATCCCCATAGCAAAGAAATGCAAAAAAGCAAAATGGCTGTCTGAGGAGGCCTTACAAATAGCTGTGAAAAGAAGAGAGGCAAAAAGCAAAGAAGAAAAGGAAAGACATAAGCATCTGAATGCAGAGTTCCAAAGAATAGCA
>SJXQ01004973.1:121279-285883 GCA_006408695.1 Aepyceros melampus | reverse complement strand
GAAAGAGACACGTGTACCCCAATGTTCATTGCGGCACTGTTTATAATAGCCAGGACATGGAAGCAACCTAGATGTCCATCAGCAGATGAATGGATAAGAAAGCTGTGGTACATATACACAATGGAGTATTACTCAGCTATTAAAAAGAATACATTTGAATCAGTTCTAATGAGGTGGATGACGCTGGAGCCGATTATACAGAGTGAAGTAAGTCAGAAAGAAAAACACCAATACAGTATACTTACACATATATATGGAATTTAGACTGAGGGTGATGATAAACCTGTAGGCAAGACAGCAAAGGAGACACAGATGTATAGAACGGCCTTTTGGACTATGTGGGAGAGGGAGAGGGTGGGATGGGTTGGCAGAGTGGCAGTGTAACATGTATGATATCATAAGTGAAACGAATCGCCAGGTCAGGTTTGATGCAGGATGCAGGATGCTTGGGACTGATGCACGGGGATAATCCAGAGAGAGGGTGTGGGGTGGGAGGGGCGAGGTGGGTTCAGGATTGGGAGTTCATGTACACTCGTGGCTGATTCATGTTGATGTGTAGCAAAACGAATACAGTATTGTAAAGCAAAACAAACTAAAAAAAATTAATTAAAGAAAAAAAAAAAACCATTTTCCTTGGGAAAAAAAAAAGTGCATCTCAGTTTTGATCCCAGAAAACCAGTCAGGAGATCTGATTCTAGTGCCAAAACTGCCCTGCCTGAAAACTGGTTTCAATTCAGCATTGCTGAACTGTGAAAGAGAGACTTCATTAGAATGAAAATAGCTTTCATTCTATTTATGCCTTAAGTGAAAATAATACATAAGAAATCATTGCTGACAGGGCTAGAATTTGTCTTCAATTATTTATTGTGATACTCTTCTCTCCACCCACCATTATACTCTAACAAGTCAAGTATCAGTTAAAGGAATGTTTAAGACCCTGTAATTCACAACATGGTGACTGTTTTGACTATATTTAATGACCAACACTTACTCCAAATGAGTTAAAGCATATTATTGTGTAAGCATTTATTTCTACTTTACTGCCTTAGTAAAACACTTTGCTGTTTTTCCTCTGCTTTTCTGTCTCTTGTAAGTTTAAATCACAGGGCATAACTATTAATAGCTAATGAATAGGATTAGATACTGTGCCAACAAGGTTTATAAGTATAGGAAATTACCGCCAATCTGACAAATGGATAATTGTGTATATACACATGAGACACCTTGGTCTCACATTTTTCCACGTGTCCATAATTATTTGAGAATTTTGCTCTTCAACTCAACTCCTCAACCTATGTCTCCCCCTCTTAGAGAATGGTATCACCTTGTTTCTCAAGTCAGAATTTTGGCTATCATTTTCAACTATCACCCTACTGTAGCTTATCAATGCATTGCATTTGGTGAATTTAGAATCTAGCTGTATAGCGTACATGATAATTTGAGTGAAGCTTAGTTCTTTTCCTTCTCTCCCTTCTGGGTTATCTAAATTGTCTGCATGAATGTTTATCATCTATGGATGATTAATTGTAAAGACTAGTTTTTCTTTCATTCCCATACTTATCTTTTTCACATTTGAATCAGCCATGAACTTAATTTTGTAACATCTTACTGTGTTTAATAGCTCTTAATTATTGAATAAGAAGCAAAATAGATATTTGGATATATTGAAATATTGGCTTTTGCTATTTTTCTTAAATTGGCTTCTAAGGAACTTTAATGAGAACCTGACCATCTATATCAAAATTAGAATACAATAAAATCAGAATTAGCCTTCCTACAAGTAAATATGAAAGTTTATGCTGTTACATCACCCATACATAAGCTATTGTTAAGAAAACATCCCATCATCCTGTTATCTCTGTAAGAGTCAGAGAAAAGCGTGTTCATGGCACTATGTGGTTAATTGGCTAGTTATAATGACTATATGTATTAGCTCTATGTGATTTACTGGAATAAGTATCAAGGGAAATTAAGAGAAAATAATAAACATAAAATGTACATATGAGGAGCTATAATCTAATACAAGAGACAGTACAAAAAAGATATTAAATAAGTAAAATTCATAGTCAGCTAAGATTGTAAAATTGTATATTCAAAATTTGAGTATAAGATGATGTTTTTATAGTATTGAAATGGCATATAATAGGAGATAAATGTCAGTGGTGCAATAAATAAATAAGTGAGATAGATAAGCATTAAAAATGTTGCTTTCCCCAAATATTCAAAACATGAGAAATGTTCACAATATTACATTGAGTAAAATCAACATGACTCAAAATCAAATATGTGGGGGAAAATTGAGTCTCTGCAGCTTCCAGAAATTTTCCTTTCACTCTTATATTAAAAAAAAAAACAAAAACAAAACCAAACCTGTTTTGCAGTTCAGTTCTCATAGCTGTGTTTGCTCTACTCCTTCTTGTTGGTGTCATCTATTACATCTCTCATCTTTGAGGTGAAATCTTTGGTACTATGCATATATCCGTCAGGATAGGTTAATATGCATAAAACAACACATAAATCCTATTAACTTATAATTGTTATGTTTATTTTTCTCATGCTATATTCTGCACTGGTTAGTTCTCTGTTCCTTTTATTTCCCTTAGAACTTAAGGTGATGGAACCATAGCTATCTGGAATGAGTAAAGAGGCATGGCAAACCACAGTAGACTCTTAAAACCTCTGCACCTCATTAGCTCACAGCACTTCACGCACATTTGTTTGGCCAGAGGAAGTTCAGGTTCAGCAGCGTGGGGACGTGGAAGCATCCCACAAGAGGGGCACTAAAAAAAGGGAAGGAATAACATTGGATCTCACAGCAAGTGACCCTCAGCTCTCATTCCCTCACTGTCTCACACTAAATAACTTTGCCACTTTGTTGTGGTGGTGGTGGAGTCACTGAGGCATGTCTGACACTTTTGCTATTCCATGGACTGTAGCCTAGCCAGGCTCCTCTGTCCGTGGAATTCTCCAGGTAAGAATACTGGAGTGGGTTGCCTTTCCCTTCTCCAGGGGATATTCCCAACCCAGGGATCAAACCCGCATCTCCCGCATTGGCGGATGAATTCTTTACCAATGAGCCACATGGGAAGTCCACTATTTCACGTTAATTAATTGTCACTACTCCCTGTTATTACCCATACTCATGTCATATCTTGTACTATGGTTTTGGACTCTCAAAGGGGTTCAAAGATTGCTTCCTCTCACAACATTCTGACTCCTTATTTGAGAAGAGGTAGGAACATTCCACTCAGTGGGCCTTTAGGAGATGAGATGCTCAAAGTCAGAGACATTATCTTTTAGCTGAAAATGGATAGGGGCTTTCTCTGCTGAGATGGAGTGGTCGGGTACTGTCAGTAGCCTGGAGCATCCTCATTCTCATAGTTGTTAGACCGTGTATATTTACTCTCTCTCCCTTTTGAATGATCTCTGATATAATCAGGTAAGATGAGTGAATGGAATGGGGATGGAACTAGTTAGCTTTTAGTAAAAAACAAGGTAACTATTCTCTGTGAATATCCTAAACATTTTTCTTTCTACTTCTTTCTGCAGTGGTGGCCTTTCCTTCCATTGAATATTTGAAACATGTGACCACTATTTGGGATTTGGTATAGAAACAGAAAGACATTTCCACTTCAGCACTTTAGCTCCAGAACTTTTCAACTTAAGCCCAGACTAGTTTCTTGCTAAAATGTAGTGATTTTCCTCTGATTTGTGGTATTAAACTAGTTTTTATATCTTTAATTTTTCTTAGTTTTCTATATTTTCCAAACATTTATTTTATAATAAGCACATTATTGCTTTTACATTTAGAAAAAATACAATGAACTTATTTTCCAAAACAATTTAATTAAAGAGTGTACAGGAGACAGGGATCAACACCATCCCCAAGAAAAAGATGCAAAAAAGCAAAATGGCTGTTTGAGGAGGCCTTACAAATAGCTGTGAGAAGAAGAGAAGCGAAAAGCAAGGGAGATAAGGAAAGATATTCCCATTTGAATGCATAGTTCCAAAGAATAGCAAGGAGAGATAAGAAAGCCTTCCTCAGTAATCAGTGAAAAGAAATAGAGGAAAATCTTAAGCCCAGACTAGTTTCTTGCTAAAATGTAGTGATTTTCCTCTGATTTGTGGTATTAAACTAGTTTTTATATCTTTAATTTTTCTTAGTTTTCTATATTTTCCAAACATTTATTTTATAATAAGCACATTATTGCTTTTACATTTAGAAAAAATACAATGAACTTATTTTCCAAAACAATTTAATTAAAGAGTGTACAGGAGACAGGGATCAACACCATCCCCAAGAAAAAGATGCAAAAAAGCAAAATGGCTGTTTGAGGAGGCCTTACAAATAGCTGTGAGAAGAAGAGAAGCGAAAAGCAAGGGAGATAAGGAAAGATATTCCCATTTGAATGCATAGTTCCAAAGAATAGCAAGGAGAGATAAGAAAGCCTTCCTCAGTAATCAGTGAAAAGAAATAGAGGAAAACAATAGAGTGGGAAAGACTAGAGATCTCTTCAAGAAAATTAAAGATACCAAGGGAACATTTTATGCAAAGATAGGCACAATAAAGGACAGAAAGGTCTGGACCTAACAGAAGCAGAAGATATTAAGAAGAGGTAGCAAGAATACACAGAACTGTACAAGAAAGATCTTCATGACCCAGATAACCACAATGGTGTGATCATGCACCTAGAGCCAGACTTCCTAGAGTGCGAAGTCAAGTGGGCGTAGAAAGCATCACTAAGTACAAAGCTAGTGGAGGTGATGGATTCCAGTTTAGCTATTTCACATCCTGAAAGTTGATGCTGTGAAAGTGCTACAGTCAATATGCCAGCAAATTTGAAAAACTCAGCAGTGGCCACAGGACTAGAAAAAGTCAGTTTTCATTCCAGTCCCAAAGAAAGGCAATGCCAAAGAATGCTCAAACTACCGCACAATTGCACTCATCTCACATGCTAGTAAAGTAATGCTCAAAATTCTCCAAGCCAGACTTCAGCAATACGTGAACTGTGAACTCCCTGATGTTCAAGCTGGTTTTAGAAAAGGCAGAGGAACCAGAGATCAAATTGTCAACTTCTGCTTGATCATCAAAAAAGCAAGAGAGTTCCAGAAAAACATCTATTTCTGCTTTATTGACTATGGCAAAGACTTTGACTGTGTGGATCGCAAGAAACTGTGGGAAATTCTGAAAGACATGGGAATACCAGACTATCTGACATCCCTTTTGAGAAATCTGTATGCAGGTCAGGAAGCAAAAGTTATAGCTGGACATGGAACAACAGACTGATTCCAAATAGGAAAAGGAGTACATCAAGGCTGTATATTGTCACCTCGCTTATTTAACTTCTATGCAGAGTACATCATGAGAAATGCTGGGCTGGATGAAGCACAAGCTGGAATCAAGATTGCCAGGAGAAATATCAGTAACCTCAGATATGCAGATGACACCACACTATGACAGAAAGTAAAGAGGAACTAAAGAGCCTCTTAATGAAAGTGAAAGAAGAGAGTGAAAAAGTTGGCTAAAAACTTAACATTCAGAAAACTGAGATCATGGCATCTGGTCCCATTACTTCATTGCAAATAGATGGGGAAACAGTGAAATAGTGACAGACTTTATTTTGGGGGCCTCCCAAATCACTGTAGATAGTGACTGCAGCCATGAAATTAAAAGACGCTTACTCCTCAGAAGAAAAGTTATGACCAACCTAGACAGCTTATGAAAAAGCAGAAACATTACTTTGCCAGCAAAGTTCCGTCTAGTTAAAGCTATGGATGTGAAAGTTGGATTATAAAGAAAGCTGAGCGCTGAAGAATTGATGTTTTTGAACTGTGCTGTTGGAGAAGACTCTTGAGAGTCCTTTGGATTGCAAGGAGAACCAATCAGCCCACCCTAAAGGAAATCAGTCCTGAATATTCTTTGGAAGGCCTGATTTTAAAGCTGAAACTCCAATACTTTGGCCACCTGATGCAAAGAACTGACTCATTAAAAAAGACCCTGACACTGGGAAAGATTGAAGGTGGGAGGAGAAGGGGACGACAGAGGATGAGATGGTTGGATGGTGTCACCGACTCAATGGACATGAGTTTGAGTAAGCTCCAGGAGTTGGTGATGGACAGGGAGGCCTGACATGTTGCAGTCCATGGGGTCGCAAAGAGTCAGACGTAACTGAGCAACTGAACAGAACTAAGTGGCACAGTAGTAAAAATCTGCCTGCCCATACAGGAGATGCAGGAGAATATCCCCTGGAATAGGAAATGACAACCCACTCCATTATTCTTGCCTGGAGAATTCCATGGACAGAGGAGCCTGATGGCATAGTCCAAGGGATCTCAAAGAGTTGGACAGAACTCAACTATTAAGCACATGTGTGTGTGCATGCACACCCAGAAACACACACACACAGGAGAGACTGACTTCAGGGAAGTCAGTGGTAATTGCATGTCACTTGATAATATTTATAATATCTTGTTTGTTTTTTATATTAATTACTTTTCCCAATGTTAAAAAGCTGTGTGTGACCCTGATGGCAGTGTTACTCTTAGAAACACATATCCAAATCTACATTAGACAAGTCAGCATTTGTGTATTTGTGTCTGTGTGTGTATGTGTATGCACACAACTTTTGGGCAATGTTAAACAGAGAAGGCATCCCATGGTAGGGGGGAAAAGACACTGCAGAAGTTTTTAGGGCTTTAGACCCACGTGCTAAGTTACTTCAGTCACCTCTGACTCTTTGTGACCCTATGGACTATAGCCCACCAGGTTCCTCTGTCCATGGGGATTCTCCAGGCAAGAATACTGGAGTGGGTTCCCATGCCCCCCTCCAGGGGATCTTCCCATATTCCATATATCAGTTCAGTTGCTCAGTTGTGTCCAACTCTTTGTGACCCCATGAACTGCAGCATGAAATGCTTCCTTGTCCATCACCAACTCCCAGAGATTGTTCAAACTCATGTCTATCAGGTTGATGATGCCATCCAACCATCTCATCCTCTGTCTTTCCCTTCTCCTCCTGCCTTCAATCTTTCCCAGCATCAGGGTCTTTTCCAATGCATCAGTTGTTTGCATCAGGTGGCCAAAATACTGGAGCTTCAGCATCAGTCGTTCCAATGAATATTCAGGACTGATTTCCTTTAGGATCAACTGGTATAATCTCCTTGCTGTCCAAGGGATTCTCAAGTGTCTTTTCCAACACCACAGTTGGAAAGTATCAATTCTTTCACGCTCAGCTTTCTTAGTGGTCCACCTGTCACATCCATATGGACTACTGCAAATTTCTCAGCTTTGACTATAAGGACCTTTGTCAGTGCAGTAATGTCTCTGCTTTTTAATATGCTATCTAGGTTGGTCATAGCTTTTCTTCCAAGGAGCAAGTGTCTTTTAATTACATGGCTGCAGTCACCATCTGCAGTGATTTTGGATCCCCCCCCCCAATAAAGTCTGTCAGTGTTTCCATTGTTTCCCCATCTATTTGCCATGAAGTGATGGAATTAGTTGCCACGAGCTTAGTTTTTTTGAATGTTGAGTGTTAAGTCAGCTTTTTCACTCCCCTCTTTCACATTCATCAAGAGGTTCTTTAGTTCCTCTTCACATTCTGCCATAAGGATGCTGTCATCCGTGTATCTGAGGTTATTGATATTCTCCCAGCAATCTTGATTCCAGCTTGTGCTTCATCCAGTCTGGCATTTCACATGATGTACTCTGCATATAAGTTAAATAAGCAGAGTGACAGTATTCACCTTAAAATCTTCCTTTCTCAATTTGGAGCCAGTTAGTTGTTCCATGTCAGATTCTAACTGTTGCTTCTTGACTTGCATACAGATTTCTCAGGAGGCAGGTAAGGTGGTTTTTTTTTTTAATTTTATTTTTAATTAAAAGATAATTGCTTTACAATACTGGTCTGATTTCTGCCATACATCAACATGAATTAACCACAGGTGTACAATTGTCCCTTCTCTTTGAACCTCCCTCCCAGTTCCCACCCTTTCCCATCCCTCTAGGTTGTTACAGCACCCCAGCTTGAGTTCCCTTGAGTCAGACAGCAAATTTCCATTGGCTATATATTTTACATATGGTAGTGTAAAGTGGTCTTGTATTCCCTGTCTTGAAGAATTTTCCAGTTTGTTATAATCCACACAGTCAAAGACTTTAGCATAGTCAATGAAGCAGAAATAGATGTTTTTCTGGAATTCTCTTGATTTTTCTACGATCCAAGAGATGTTGGCAATTTGATCTCTGGTTCCTCTGCCTTTTCTAAATCCAGCTTGAACATCTGGAAGTTCACGGTTCATGTATTGCTGAAGCCTGGCTTGGAGAATTTTGAGCATTGCCTTGCTAGCATGTGAGATGAGTGCAATTATGTAGTAGTTTGAGCATTCTTTGGCATTGCCTTTCTTTGGGATTGGAGTGAAAATGGACATTTTCCAGTCCTGTGGCCACTGCTGAGTTTTCCCAATTTGCTGGCATATTGAGTGCAGCACTTTAACAGCATCATTTTTTAGGATTTGAAATAGCTCAACTGAAATTCCATCACCACCACTAGCTTTATTCACAGTGATGTTCCCTAAGGCCCACTTGACTTCGCACTCTAGGAAGTCTGGCTCTAGGTGCATGATCACACCATCATGGTTATCTAAGTCATTAAGATCTTTTTTGTGTATTCTCTGTATATCCTTGCTACCTCTTCTTACTATCTTCTGCTTCTATTAGGTCCATATCATTTCTGTCCTTTGTTGTGCCCATCTTTGCATGAAATGTTCCCTTGGGGTCTCTAATTTTCTTAAAGTGATCACTAGTCTTACTGATATATAATTCTTATATGGTAATTCATATAATTCCATATATAGAACTCCATATTTAGACCCATACTCCAATATAAAACTCTTCTGAGTTATCCTGCACCAAAAAGATCAAGAATGTTTTGGGTGGATTTTCTCCATTTAAACCATCTATGGACTGTAGCCTGCCAGGGTCCTTTCTCCATGGGATTTCTCAGGCAAGAATACTGGGGTGGATTGCCATTCCCTTTTACAGGGGATCTTCCCAACTCAGATATCGAACCCAGGGCTCCTGAATTGCAGGCAGATTCTTTACCATCTGAGTCACTAGGGAAGCCCTTCTAGATTTAAGAACATAGAAGCAGAGTACACCATATTACCTATCTTATTATTTACTTGACTTGTGCTTAGTTGCTCAGGTGTGTCTGACTCTTTGTGACCCCATGGACTGTAACCCGCCGGGTTCCTCTCTCCATGGGTATTCTTCAGGCAAGTATACTGGAGTGGGTAGCCATGCCTTCCTCCAGCGGATCTTCCCAACCCAGGGATTGAATCCAGGTCTCCCGCATTGCAGATGGATTCTTTACTGTCTGAGCCACCAGGGAAGCCCAGTATTTCCTTACTGTAGCACAAATATGTTTCAGTTCAGTTCAGTTGCTCAGTTGTGTCTGACTCTTTGCAACCCCGTGGACTGCAGCATGCCTTAAATGCTTGCAAATATAGTTAAGAATTTATAATTCAGAGCACACCCACCGGTAGGCAAAAGTGAGTGCAAGAACAGGATACAAAGTCTTACATGAATGTTTGAGCATTTTCTTAGGTATAGAGATGTTTTCTTCTTTTGGACCTATTTAACTAATATGACATGGAGGAAGAAACATTCTGGAAAAGTTATATCCACATGCATCACTGGCAGAGAGTCCAATAAAATCTCCAAGTATCTGAACATTTCATAGCAGTTCTCTTTGTTTTCGCTGAAGAGCAGCGAAAATTGCTGGGAGCAGTCTGAACCAACATTTGACACCATTGCAGAGGCCAGTCTCTGCATGTAGACACAAAGAGATAAATTTTAGGATGGATAAATCTTCTGGTATTTCAAATGGATTGAAGGTAGATTAGGGTTTTTTTTAAGAGATAAAGCCTTTGGCCTTTCTTCTTCACTATATTGTCTTTACCGCAACCACCTAGAAGATTGATCATCAAATTTTCATGCATACATTTTATGAATAATATTAATAAATTGTAGCCTGTAACAGATCTAATAAACATATCTGATTATCATATTAATAGTCACAAATAGACAAAGCTAGCGCTCCAAATGTACAATCCTCTGTCATACTGACAGCTTTACTAACTATTATTTGCACTGTTTTACAAACAGCTTGTAGGGATGTTATGGTTTATTGGAGCAATACATTTGTATCATCATGGATTTTTCTGGCTGTACAAAATTCTCCTTTGAGAACACATCAGAAGATATTTCTGAGTTTAAAAATCCAGGTCAAATTATGAAAATTAAAACAATCCTAAACTTCAAACCTGATCATGTGAAAAGTGAGTAAAGTTCAATGTAAGAGAAAAAGTTAAGGCAATCTCCAATAGTTTAAAAGAAAAAAAAAGATTTTTGAATAAAAAGAGAATTCTTTACCACCTTAATCCATTATTAAAGGTGACCATTCATCCTTAGTAATAAGATCAATTTGTGCTGAAAATTTAGTTCTATATGTGTGAATTGGAAGTGATCTTATTAGTGTTCTACTACATCAAGTTTGATAAAATCCCCAATCCATTTCAGTTAAGTTTCTATTGATCCACTTAAGAGATCAATTTGGACTTGTTCGATTCTTTTGTCAAGGGATTTCATCTGGCTTGAGTTTAACTTTATGAAATAAACATGATTTAGAAATGCAAGATGGAATAAAAAAGAGTCAGATAAGTGTTGACAATTATTTGAACTCAAGTTTTTGCATTTGAGCATTTGATAGGGCATTGCCACTTAGAAATGGACTAGAAAAACAGTGGGACAAAGAAGACAGAGTGCCTTTCAAAGTAGTGAAGGTCATATTTTCCTTCACTTGGACTAGTGATTATGTTTCTGTGTCATTGAACAACTTGAAATCTATTTGTCAATAAAATAGTTTTGCTTTTATTCTTTAATATGTTTTACATCTGATACTGACTTTCATTAACTAAATACGTCCTTCATATCAGCTTTTCATTTTCCTATTTTCTGCAGTTCACCCTAATTTTTATTAGGAGACAAAGAATAGATTTTAAAATGTGTAAAGGTCTTGGGGACAGTGACATGAGTTCCACCTGATAACCAGTTTCCTGTCTCTTCTTACCTTCAGGAACAGTTTTAGATGATGCTAAAAGAGAGAACTGCCCAGAAACATTTCTCTTTCACACTAATTCTCTTCTTATACCCATAGAATAGGCAGGGAAGTTCTTTTAGCAAGAAGCAGCCCTTAAGACCTGTTTTACGTGGTGAAAAAAAGGTGTGTAACACAGGGAGCCCAGCCTGGTGCTTTGTGATGACCTGGAGGGGTGAAATGGTGGGAGAGACTCTGTGTGTGTGTGTGTGTGTGTGTGTGTGTGTGTGTGTGTATACACACGCGTACACACACATATATAATATGTATGTTTTATACATATAATTAGGACTGATTCATATTGCTTTATGGCAGATACCACCACAATATTATGAACTAGTTATTCTCCAATTAAAAAATTAGGTGTATAATATGCAGTGATTTTGCATGTATCACATTGTCAGGGAAGTTCATTGTCCTTTTCCCTTGGGGTATCTTCTTGAGCACAAAGAGATTTGAAGATAGAGACTCAATATGTGCAAACAAGTCAGAGAGTTGATTGGTGCTCAGCGTGGTATGTCATGCTGATGTACCCATCAGCTTTCAGTTAGCAGAACAGAGCCACTCTAAGTTCCATGGAATAACAGATTCATTAGACTTTGTAGAAAAAATTAGACTATAGACAAATGTGGGGCCTTGCTGAGGAAGTGATGTTCTGGAAGGGTGGGTGATGTTGGAGTTCAGAGAAACAGTTACTACAAATCACAAAAGAGCTAGTGCAGGCAGACAAATTGAATCTCATGGGAGATCCAAGAAACTAAGCCCTCTAAGTAGTCAAAATGGGATCAGATGTGCACACACATGCTCTCCCATGATACTAACAGCATAAAAATGTGGAAGAAAAATGATGACGAAAGACAAGGCCCTGGGAAAGAAATCAAATAAGATGCCTTTTTCATCACATTTTTAATTTCAATTTTTGTTATTAAATATTAAAATGTAAAGACCTCCATTTTGGTTATTTCTCACATTTCTTGGTTTTCTAGATGAAAGGCAACAAGCTACTTAAAAAGTTTCACCCTGACATACATAGAACATTTGGGAATTCAACTTGTTTCATTTTGTAGATGAGCACACCGAGACCTCAAAAATTAAAGAAATTCATTTAAAATGCCACAGTCAGTCAAGATAGAGTTCTGTCAGCCAACTCCTGCCTCAGTGCTCCTTCTGTTTTACATGACTCCTCCTTGAAGAGACATTTTGAGTTAAACTGTGGTGAAGTCTCACTCTTTAAAACTCGCTTCTAATTAACACATACAGAACTAAATTTTTAGCCCAGATCTGATTATTAAGGATGATCCTGTAACTGGCCTTATTGACATTTCCTTTGGCAAATCCATCTTTCAAGGCTTACTTCCAAGAGTCAGGGTGGTCTCTTGCTTCTGTGGAGGTCATGTTGAAAGAACTGGGTGACAAATTATAATTTCCTGTATTCTTACAACATAAGAACATTTATCATTAACCAGTTTTATCCAGTGAGTATGAAAACCTAGTCTATGCTATATCCTGCATTAGACAATAAGAAGAGGTACAGAAAGGATCAGAGACGACCCTTCTGCTTTAGGTTATCCTACGGATCCATTCTATTTTCTTGGGTGTCTTTAGAGCTACCTTTACATCAGCTTTTTAAGGGTTGAAAATGCTTGCTAAATTGGATAGCTTATTCATTCACCTCAAACTTATTCCAGTAGGCAGAAAAAATAAAGGATATGAAAAGGGGTTAAATAAAGTATTTTTGTCAAAGATACAAAAATATAGGAAAAAATCTTACATTGATGGTAAACTATGTGTTTGGCCTAAAAAAGCTACATACTTGAAAATGGGAACACATTATGAACCAAAAATTACCCTAAAATTTTACAATTAAAATCAAACTCTTTTGGTACAAATTCAGGATTCATAAACTTTGTACCATTTAATACTGTTTTATTTTCCATTTTCATGACATCTAAGATGACTTGAGCCAATTACAACCAAATTTAGTTGTGCTTGTTGGTTTTTCACAATTGCTCTGTTTCTGTTGTGTAAAATTTGCTGATCGCATTGATTCATTAATCATGGCAACTCTTGGGAGCTTAATCTTCAAAACAATTTAATGTTTGTGCAGTTTATAGTTAATGCTGCAATAGAGATTTTTCTTTTCATGCATTTAAAAATCACAGAGAAATTACCTTTCTTTCTCCTTCAGGGTGATGGGCAGTTCCTTCTCTGACTTTCTGGAAGTGGTTGGTAGGAGTGAACTATTGGCAGCCGTTCAGTAAACAACTGAAGATGAGATCTGCTTTCCAAGAGGATAGTGGCCATTCTACCATACTATTTCCTGTGCCAGGAAGTTGAGAGCAGAAGTATATTTGGACAAGTGAAAATATTACTAATGGGAGAGGTACAGTGTCAGTACCTAAGACAGTTATTGGAGAACTGATGGGCAGAAAGGGAAGGATAGTGAACATGTGCTAAACACGCGGGAGCGTTTCTGCTCTGGATTGTGTTGTGTGTGCTCCGCCTGGTTTCTTCTGCTTCCGGTTGCTGAAGGCCCTCTGAGACACCGGTGTACTCTTGTCTGTTCTGCAGCTGAACTTCTACTCCATGTGCTTTCTTACTTCCTGTGAGAACTAAGTTAGTCCCTCTGTTCCAGCTGAATGGAGGGCTTTTACAAGCATAGGGATGCAGCTTGAGTCCAGGCCTGAAGCGGGCACCAGGGGTTTGATTGCTTTATATCACATGGAAAGCACAGGGAGACAAGGTGGGAGAGCCCTCCAGTGGCTGCGTCCCCGGCTCTTGCCCCTGTGACAGTGTTTCCTCCACAGGCGGAAGAAGCAGGGATTAATTACTTCTTGCTTCATTTCATTTTTCTTCTCATTGGTTTTAAGAGATCTCCTAGCTGTTTAGTTGTCTTCATAGATTTTCTTGATATTCATTTTAACCGTACTTCACAGAGGAGGAGGGAAACCAATTTTGATTTGCTCCAGGTTTGATTCCTCTGCCCTTCTGAAAACTCCATTACAGTTGAATTTAGAGAGCTTACAATGGTCAAGGAAAGGTCTAAAGATGATAAAATTATAGGGAAAATTATATGAGAAAATTTGTTTACAGAAATTGAGTCATTTTTCATAAAGAAATGAAAGAGGAGCAAGGATGATGACCATGTGGTAGCAGAGGTTCCAGGCAACCAGCTAATGGTGCATAAATAGAAACAGGAAGTAGCTAAAAGTGCATGGGGTAGAAACACAGAGCCCCAGTTGTATTATTATCCCCCCAGTTGGTGAGAAATTGGAAGGGATTCCCTGGTTCTCGTGTGTTGAAATGATCACAGTTTTATAGCGCTTTCTTTATCATAGTTGTTGTTTCTTCTGCTAGATAACCTTTCCATATCTTATCTCCCGAGACACTTTCATCTCTTTATAACCTGCCGCCAGTCATTGTAGAAGTTTTTATTCAGGGGTATTACTTCCATGGTGACTTCAAAAGGACCCTGAGCTCTGTGAAAATAGGAATTATTAAAAAAAAATTTTTTTATGATTGAAAGTCTCTCTAACAGTGCTTCATGTATAATTAGTGCTCAATGAGTATTTTTTAAATATCCTCTGAAAGAAGTTGCTGATCAGCTTGGTTTGAAGCAAAGACTAGCAGAAAAGCTTAATGCTCGGGCTGGTACACTGGGATGACCCAGAGGGAAGGTGGGACGGGAGGAGGGAGGGGGGTTCAGGATGGGGAACTTGTGTACATCCGTGGCAGATTCATGTCAATGTATGGCAAAACCAAAGTAATTAGCCTCCAATTAAAATAAATAAATTTATATTAAAACAGAAAAGCTTAATGTAGAGATCTTTCTGGAGCATTAGGAAATGGACATCCTAGTTGGTTGCATGCCTGTGCCAACCTTGAGTCTTTTCCCAGCCTTTTGCCTTTTTCCACCATTTTCTCAGCTCCTTTAACAATTCTAACCAGCTAGAGAGACTGGAGCAGTAAATGGGAACCTACTCCAGTATTCGGGGTCGCGAAGAGTTGGGCAGGACTGAGTGACTGAGCACAGCATAAAGACAATATTAATAGTTAGCGATCAAATCAAACTCAAAAAAAGTTTTAAAACCCCAAATAATGGAAAAGAAAATGAGGACATAGAAGTGGTCCATTCACCCACATGATTCATCGACTTTTCAATAGAATCTAGGACACCATATGGATGTGCTGAATGGACCAATTCTCTGGACAAGAAAACCATCGCAGCCACTCTTTGTGAATCTATGGGGACAAAATAGTACCAAGAATATGTTCACTGTTGGAAACTGGCCCAGAGGGCCAGGAAGAGTCCATTTGTTCCATATTCAGTTATTTTTATGACCAGCCATGATTATTTCCTATAAATAGAAATCATCAATATGAATATTCAGAATGAATTCTTATCCTAGGTGTGTGGAGTATGTTCTTACCTTCAGCAAAAAGTGAACCAGAAACAAAATGCTGACCCCCCTAAAGTTTGTTTTTAACACTTTCAGTGTCTCTTTTATATTCCTCTGATATTCTTTTCTATTCCTCTGATATTCCCATGTACTGCTTTCAGTTTCTGCCTTTTGAGAGCTTGGCTACCATGTTGAATACAGCACTCTTTCTGCATAAACAAGTTCAATTCTTAAATCCTGTTGTGCAAAGAAATGCTTTGTTATTTTTATAATATTTTGGGAAAATAGAAATCAGGGCTTCAAGGAAGACATAAAGGGAGAAACAATATTGCATTGTAATAAGGAATCTATTCAGTAGGACCGAAATCTGAGTTGGTAGGTGACCACCTCCTCTGTGTGGATACTCGAGTTGTGGCATTCAGCAACAGAGGAGAGCAAGCAAAATTTTGACATATTTGTTCAAGTGTAATAGTTTATTCATTTCCCTGAATAATTGGTTTCTTAAAGAAGCTTTTATTCTGAGTCTTATTGTATCCTGACCACATGAAGGGATATGAGTCCTTTAGTAAATAAATAGGCTCTGTATGTTCTAAATGAGTAGAATATTGACCTCGACTCTTCCCAGCAGTGTAGTAAAGCAGTATGGTGGAGATGACTTATGAGGCAAGTCTACCACATTAATTCAAGTGACAAACTCTTCCCTTCACAAATAGCTTCCACATTCTCTGCCCACACAGCAAGTGTCTTCTTTTGAGTCAGCAATAATACAACATTTGCTCACTTCCACACATTTAAATAACCAGTTCATAAAAACCCTTTTAATCTGAGACATATTTTTTAAAAGACTGTGAAATTTCATACTTTGCATTGGCCTTTTATTGACTTTTTTTACTCAAAACATTAATTTTTGAAACATTTTAATTGGAAATGAAAGTATACAAATAAAAGCAAAATATGTATGACATGGCATTACTAAAGATAGGAAATTTTGGAAATAAGTTCTGACAAAATTTCATGATACTTGCAATGATTTTGCTGTTAATCAGCTTCAAATTCTAAGTTCTCATCTTGCTTTAGTGAGAGAACTATGTATTTTAAAGGTATGTTTGTGACTAGTATGAAAGTCGCTCTTTGCAAACCCATGAACTATACAGTCCATGGAATTTTCCAGGACAGAATACTGGAGTGAATAGTCTTTTCCTTCTCCAGGGATCTTCCTGACACAGGGATCAAACCAGCTGAGCCACAAGGGAAGCCCAAGAATACTGGCGGGTATAGCCTATCCCTTCCCAGGGTATCTTCCTGGCCCAGGAATCAAATCATGGTCTCCTGCATTTTAGGCTGATTCTTTACCAACTGAGCTATCAGGGAAGCCCGTTTAAAAGGTAACCTCAGATATGCAGATGACACCACCCTTATGGCAGAAAGTGAAGAAGAACTAAAGAGCCTCTTGATGAAAGTGAAAGAGGAGAGTGGAAAAGTTGGCTTAAAGCTCAACATTCAGAAAACTAATATCATGGCATGTGGTCCCATCACTTCATAGCAGATAGATGGGGAAACAGCAGATAGATAGATAGTGGAAACAGTGGCTGATTTTATTTTTCTGGGCTCCAAAATCACTGCAGATGGTGATTGCAGCCATAAAATTAAAAGACACTTACTCCTTGGAAGAAAAGTTATGAGCAACCTAGGCAGCATATTAAAAAGCAGAGACATTACTTTGCCAACAAAGGTCAGTCTAGTCAAGTCTATGGTTTTTCCAGTGGTCATGTATGGATGTGAGAGTTGGACTGTGAAGAAAGCTGAGCACCGAAGAATTGATGCTTTTGAACTGTGGTGTTGGAGAAGACTCTTGAGAGTCCCTTGGACTGCAGGGAGATCCAAGCAGTCCATCGTAAAGGAGATCAGTCCTGGGTGTTCATTGGAAGGACTGATGTTGAAGCTGAAACTCCAGTACTTTGGCCACCTGATGTGAAGAGTTGGCTCATTGGAAAAGACCCCGATGCTGGGAAAGATTGAGGGCAGGAAGAGAAGGGTATGACAGAGGATGAGATGGTTGTATGGCATCACCGACTCAATGGACATGAGTTTGGGTATTGATGATGGACAGGGAGGCCTGGCGTGCTGTGATTCATGGGGTCACAAAGAGTCGGACATGACTCAATGACTGCACTGAACTGCAGGTCTTTCAAATGATGAATAGCCAATAATGTTTCATATTTATAGTTTGTTTAGTTGATGCATGGCTGTAGCCTTGGAAAACAAGATTCTTGGTGAATAGTACCACTCTTCATTTCTTATAACATTATAGTCTGTGAGTATTGCAAGGAATTTTGAAAGCCAAGATTTCTCACCTTTGTACTTTATGATAGAATTGTAAAAGTGAGGTCACCAGGTGGAAGTTTTATTTACCTTACCCTTAGAGGGAAAAAAAATAGATAAAAATAAATAAATGGCTTATCACACCATTAGGAGCAAATTAGGAAATCAATAGTTTTTTTGCACCTTCCAACTAGTTTTAAAATCATTCTACTTTTAAGAAAATAAACCTAAAGCTGGTAATTTCTTTTTATTTAATAGGATTATACACCTGTGTAATATTTTGACTGTAGGATATCACAGTCTCAAGAAAAGTAGGTTAATTTATGTATTTATTACTTATATCCTTCATTTTAAAAATAAGTATTTAAAAGGGCTTATAAGATACCATTTTTTTAGGTAATAAAACTGGAAAAGAGGGAAATAGGAAAAGTAAAATAAATCTGGGGATAATGTTTAAACATAGATTATATTCTGTAATGTCCAGCAGGCTTTGCTATAGCTTGGCTGAAAATTTGACCTCAATCTTTCTAGCAGCTGACAAACAACATTCAAGTATTTTATTCCCTGTAACAGTGTAAGATTTTTCCTATGGATCCTACCATTGTTTTATATGAAATATGTATATCAAGCATCTATTTCCAAAATGATATATTTAGCAAAAAGATAATACAGTGAGAAAGAATTGTTAAATAAGAAAGCAAACTAAATTTTAGCACAATGTAACCTAAATTAGTCTTGGTCTCAGTTTTAGGTGGGATGAAATGGCTTCCTGGCTGTACCCAGAAAAACGGAAGAGAATATTAAAATGGACATTTCTATATTTATGCAGTGATATTTACTAAACATTCTTCATATACTTTGAGAATCTAGTGAATAATTTTTCTCTGACACATGAGCAAATTGACTGAGTAGGCCCATGATAAATATTCAATATAAGCTGAACATCTCTCGTTATCTCTGTAAAACATATTGTGGGAATGCCAGTGATGGTGGTCAGCTGGGAGAACCGCTGAGACCTATTTGGACCTTTTACTTTTCCCTTGTTCCATAGGTCATGCAAATATTTCTTCCCTACCTAGATGTTAGTGAAAATAATATTAACAGTATTTATTGAGCCAGTTATGCACCAGGGTTTGTAGTTGCTACAGTTGATACTGGGCTTCCCAGGTGATGTTAGTGGTAAAGAATCCACCCGCCAGTGCAGCAGACACAAGAGATGCAGATTCGATCTGTGGGTTGGGAGGATCAGCTGGAGTAGGAAATGGCACTCCACTCCAGTGTTCTTGCTGGAATATGCCGTGGGCAGAGGAACTAGGTGGGCTACAGTCCATGGGGCCTCAGAGAGGCGGACATGGCTGAGAGACTGCACGCACACACACAGTTGATATTAAGAAATCCATAATTTCACAGTGTATGTAATATAGTAAAGGGACAAATAAACTGAAGACTGTAATCTACAATCTACCTAAGAAAGGCCATGAAGAAGGACCAACCTTGTCTGATGGAGTGAAAAAGAGGGACGGTGGCCTCTTTTGAAGGGATAGGTACAGGTTTCTTGGTAAATATGGTACTTGAGATGGGTTTTGATGAATGGGTATGATTGGGATGAGTGGAAGGAGACATTCCTTGCACAAAGAATGCCATGTGTAGAAGCCCTGAGGTGGCACTTAGTTCCATTCACATCCTTCACACTCTGTCCCCAGCCACCCAGAGATGCAGCAATTATAGGAAGTCTTTAGATCTCTCCTTTCCGCAGCTTTTGACTGCATCTCAACCCCTCCACTTTTAAATATTTCCTGTCTCGTATCTCTCTCATTCTGGTTTCATCACCAAAGCCTTATTTCTGCAGCACTCATTTAAACTGACAACTTGTTTGGTCTGCATGACTTTCCTCCATAGTAACTCTGAGGGATGATCTGGCTCAGATGATTTTCTTAGTTGCATGCCAGCTCCCCGTGGCAAGGACTACTTCTTCCTTCCTAGGCCCTTCCCTCCCTTTCCTCCCAATCAGGCATCTAACATACCCTACTCTAACTCCAGGGCCCCGGTTCTCTGCTTATTTAGGGGGCAGGATCAGATCAGGAGAAAATGCTAATGTCACAGGAACTGCAAATAATCTGGTTTACTAGGAAGGAGATGCACTCAAGTGATTCGTAGAACACACTGAGGAGAGAGAGAGAATCTAGGCTTGTATTGTGGGAGTCTCTGACATGCTGAGAACATTTTATCTGATTTGATAATAAAGGGGAATTCAGTGGAGGATTTGGAGCAGGTTTTCTGTTTGCATTTGTTTCTCTCCTGTGTGTGTGTGTGTGTGTGTGTGTGTGAGAGAGAGAGAGAGAGAGAGAGAGAGAGAGATCTTATAGGAAAACGAATGGCATCTATTCGATTTTCTCTATGGTGCCATTCACAACTGTGTGCACCCAAGTATGTGTGTGTGTGTGAGTGTGAGTGATATGTTCTCATAGGGAAAGGGATGGCATCTATTCGATTTTCTCTATGGTGCCATTCACAACCGTGTGCACCCAAGAAAGGCTTTGTAGAGATGAGGGTGGTGATGAAATTTGGAAAAGTTTGTCAGACCATAGTGCTTTTCAGAATATCATCTTCATAAAAGGTTCAAGCATCCTTGAGAAGGAACTGTATTGCTTAGAAAAGAGTAAGTGGACAATGCCAGTAAAAATGGAAATATGTATTTAGCCTGTAGAAGTCTTTAGTTTTAACTGGCAGAGACCGGATGGAAACTGAAACAAATCTCAGAGTTTCATGCTCTGCTGACAGCAGAGATGTGGTTCACTTAGCTTCTAGCCGAGTGTTTAAGTGATATTGAAACACTTCCAGTTTACAGTACATTTGGCAGCTCTCTGTTGAATAATCCTTTTTATGTGTATTCTGTTTGGAAGTGAATGTATACCAGTTATTTTAAGTAGTATTTTTTAATCTGTTGCTGTGTTAATTATAGCAAAGACAGCAGCAACACAATCATAGACTGATGTGAATGTTTTATTCAATGAACCAAAGAAATATCCACCAGGGCTGTATAGAAATTGCAGTGGCTGAAAATAATCAAATATGAATGGGTTTAGGTAGCCAATGGCACTGACAGCTTATGAAGCTAAACACTAGATTTTTTTTTTTCCTGCTGCAGTTTGTGTGAGAGTCACTGAAGAAAGAACCCTCCATGTGATTATATTTTCTTGTGGAATGTAACTAATTTCACAGTGGAATAATTTTGACAAGAGTTCTTAGTTTCCTTCCATATGTTTTATTTCATTTTCTAGAAAAGGGGTCCTTGCCCTGGCACATTTGAATGCTGTTGAGTACCATAGGGAAGCTGTTTATTTTGGTGCAATTATCAGTGGCAGAAAAGAGAGAAAAAAAAGGTAAAAATAGAAAGGGAAGGTGAATCTGGGTGAATTGCTCTTGAACTTGCATGGTAGCACAGAGGCGTCGAATCTGAGCAAAGCAATGGGACATCACAGCTTCTCCTTAAAGTCTGAACCAAAGAGAAAATTATGGGTGAACGTGTGTGTGGAATTCCATGCCTTCCGCCCCCTGCTGAACAACTGGACAATAACCTTTGTTCTCATTGTGTTTTCTTTCAACACACTGTTACTGTGTTTCATTCAACCAGGGAAACACTTGAGAAGCAGTAGAATGAGAATAAGTGGCTGATCCTAGAAAGTTAAATTTTCTTTTCTTTCTATAAAAAAATACCATAAAATTTGTATTTAGGATATGCAAGGAGGGAAATAAAGAACAGAGGTAGTACTAATTGATGTTGCATTCTTTGAAGGGCAAGTCTCTTATTTCCTTGAATTTTTCTATTTATTGACTTCAAAGCTGTCATTTCTAAGTAGATCTCTGGGACTAGGAATCTTGGCACAAAATCTTCAGTGTGCTCCAGGAGGCTTTACTCTGGCACATTACCCAGTAGAAATATGTGGAAATGATATAAACAAATAATTCATTAAAAAGATATGCTTAAAACTATGAAATGGTACTCAATGTTAACCATAAAAGAAGAAATACAAATTAGTATTGCACTGAAATAACATCTCTTACCTATTAAGATTGCTAAGATACATAAGTTTGTTAATACTGTGTTATCAAGAATGGGGGGCAGGTAAGCACTTCACATATTGCTTGAGAATGTATGCATTCCTACAACACAAATATTCAGGACTATTGAAAATATTTATCAAAATTTCACACTCTTTTATAGAAGAACTCCAGTTTATTCTGTAGATATAATAGTGTGTGTGTGTAAAAGTATGTTGTTAGACTATTGTTTCATTGCTTAAAATAGCAAGTTAGAAATGCCTTGAATTTCCATCAATAAAAGAGAAGTAAAATATACTATTTATAGCTCTGCAGTAAACTACTATCCCTGGAGAAGGAAATGGCAACCCACTCTAGTATTCTTGCCTAGAAAATCCTGTGGACAGAGGAGCCTGTCCCTGGGGCTTGCAAAGAGTCCATGGAGTTGCCAAGAGTCAGCCAAGGCTTAATGACTAAGCAATAAAATACTCCACATAAATAGAATATGAGACAGTGATGCCATATTCTCTGTGTTAGTAGGAAACTACCCTCTCCCCAAAACACCCCATTAAGTGAGGGAAAAAACAACATGTAAAACATACTGTTGTATGCCACCATTTGTATAAAACCAGACAAAAATTATACTTGTCTTTGCTTATTTATATATCTATGGAAACAGAAACAAAATTAACCAATGGGAAAAATGGATGACAGAAACAGTGGTATAAAGGAGACTTTGTTGCTGTTGTTCAGTTGCTAAGTTGCGTCTGACTCTGTGACCCCCATGAACTACAGCCCCGTCAGGCTTCACTGTCCTTCACCATCCTCCTGAGCAGTATGGAAAGGCGAAGGAGACTCCAGTGCATGCCTATTTATGTTTTTGGCTCTTGAACCCTGTGAATGCATTACCCGTTTGAAAAACTAAAAGTATTTTTTTAAAAAAAGGTGAGAGCAAGTCATTCCAGCCTGGATGGTCAGAAAAGACTTCAGAAAGGAAGTGGTGTTTGAGGTGAATCTTGGAGGATAAGAAGTTCAAGCAGAGAGAAAGCAAGAAAAGATATCATGAGCAAATGCTCAGAAGTTGGAAAATCTGTGGAGGGTCAGCAAAGCCATTCAATGGCACTGAGAAGGAAGCTTCAAAGAGCCAAGAAGAGAGCAGTGATATATAAAACAAAGGAAAGGGAAGGTTCAGGAAGGAGGGCTTGGTTATTAGCGTCAGGAGCCACAGAGAGGTCACTGGGGCTGCTGCACCCCTGCAGTTTGTCTGTGGTTGATTCCACTTTCAGCCTGACTTTTAGTCGCTGGACTCTGTGGTGAAGGGTGTTGGTTTTCTTTCTAGTTTCGTGAACCAGTCATCTACAGATTGTTTTCTATAAATGCATCTCTTTGTTAGAGACCTGTGTAATAAAAAAGTAACAGGAGGCATAACAGATGACTTCAAAAGTTGTAAAATCTATTTCCTGAGAGAAATTGCACATGCTAAGCAACTTGTGGAGATTACAAAGCAGTCTGCTTTTTCCCAGCACTGTTTATTAATATACTTCATAGTACTTGTTGCTTGGTCATCAAATGAAGTGACGTGTGTGTTATTACAGTGTGCAATATATTTAATATAATGGGTGGTGATGAAGATGATGGCATAATCATGGTGACAATGATAAAGATTATCTTGAATTGGAAGTTTCCCCCAGCTTTGGCTTTTCTCTCTGACACGAGTTTCTCCTTGTGTTTCCTTTTGGTTTTGGGTGAGTGGTGTGACAGGAATAAGATTGCCTGGGGTCCCTAAAGAGCTTCATGGATTTATGCTGGAAAAAAGGAGTAGGACATTTCAGAATAATAATCACACAGGACTGGGTGATGAGGACAGAAGAAAACAGAGCATGAACAAAACTGTTGTCTCCTGAAAGGGACTGATGTGTTATAGTGTCCGGCGTGGGAACAGTTGCTGCACCTATGACCTGGTTATTGCCTTGGTGGGTGACGTTGGCTTGATCTTTTCACCTCTCTCAACTTCAGTTTTTAAAATTGAAGTATAGTTGATTTACAATGTTATGCAACTTTCTGGTATACAGAAAGTGATCAGTTATACACACACACACACACACACACAAATATATATTTTCATATTCTTTTCCCTTATAGGCCATTACAAAGTACTGAGTATAGTTCCTTGTGCTGTACAATAGGTCTTTGTTGGTTATTTATTTTATATATGAAAGTGAATGTTGCTTAGTCGTGACCAACCCTTTGTGACCCTGTGGACTGTAGCCCACCAGGGTCCTCTGTCCTTGGAATTCTCCAGGCAAGAATGGGTTGCCATCCCCTTCTCCAGGGGATCTTCCCGACCCAGGGATCAAACCTGGATCTCCTTCATTGCAGGCCGATTCTTTATAGCTGAGCTACCAGGGAAGCCCATTTTTATATTATCTCTATCTTTATCTATATTATTAGTGTATAATGTATTCCCTTGTAAAAGAAAGTGGATAAGATCTATGGTTTTTAGTTTTTCTCTTAACAGTACAATTTTATTTTCCCAAGAGAAACTGCTGAAAAGACCTGTGATGGAAGCAGGCAGGGGAATCACGCTTCTATCACCTTTGAGTAGCCTTTGAATGAAGCATTGTAATCCATTTGTAAAGGATGGAATCAAATCATCTTCTGGTGCCTTCAAGGTCTAGCTTTTAAATTATCCATGACTTTAATATTCCAAGACTACTAAAAATATGAATAGCATAAGAATGGGGTAATTCTAAGACCCCATTTTAAACATTCTCAATGTTTACCTTCATTTTAATAGTTTTGCAATTTTTCATTGTAATAAACCCATTTACCTGAGTGTCCTGATGGTTTAGGACACCCCAGTGAGCTTACTGAGATATCTATACCAACTTGAGAATCTTGTAACTAAAAGGTGTGTGTGTGTACGCACACATGTGCTTAATTGCTCAGTTGTGTCTGACCCTTTGTGACCCTATGGACTGTAGCCCACCATGCTTCTCTGTCCATGGAATTCTCCAGGCAAGAATACTGGAGTGGGTAACCATTATCTTCTCCAACTAAATGGTCCATGGGCTGAAATTAAGTATTATATAGATTCCAAAGCAAAGGTAGTTTTTAGTGATTTAGAACAGTATCACCTTAACATCAAATTATATTTATTGGAATTATATCATTCTATTATTCTTGTATATCTGTAGGACAGAGGAGTAATGTATCAAAAGTTAGTTTTCCTTACAGACTTAATCTACAGTTGATAATGGTGCATGCATGTTGAGAGACCATGAAATCCACAGTTAAGTGTTGTCATAATTTGGACTAAACTCTTGATGAATTCCAAGTTAATTTATTGTAGAGAAATGTACCACTCAAACAGCTAATGGATCCCCATTTCTAAACCTTATATGGTATTTAATTCAAAGTTGGTAAGCCAGTTTCTCGCTGCTAGAAAGACAGGATTGATGTCACCTAACTGGAATCAATCCATAGTCTTAGGACATTTGCCAGAATGGATTATTTAAGAGAACTCATGGTGCTCAGTGCCCAGTTTATTCAGTAAAATTAACTGAAAAGGATTAATTTCTGCTGGCTGAGGCTTGTTGTGGCTGTCTGAGGGATATATATATGTGTGTGTGTGTATATATATCAGCAGCACGTTTTATCTTGGGCTCAGGAGTCAAGGAAGGGCCCTGTGTGTGTGCTGAGGACAGCCTCCTGTTGCTAAAATACTGTCATGTTGCATAGGCCTTGTTCTTAGTAAATGTGCATTATTGACATGTGATCGAGAAAACAGTGAGGCTGGATAAGAAGGAAGGGAAAGGAAGAATGCTATCAATAGCCTCCACAGGGGATTTATTTAAAGCCTGCCATCTTGTCAGCATTGTTTCAATATGACAGCTGGGGCTTTCGCCAACTATTGAACATCTGACCCCATTTGGCTTCTCACTTGAAGCTGTGCCTTAGTCTCAATGGAAGGGCTGACTCTGAGAAGCCATAGCCTGAATCTGAGTTTGGTTCATCACCAAGTTCATGATGATTATCTGAAGTTTGAACCTCAGGGGAGAATAAAATTGAAAGTCTCACCAGAATGAGTTTTGCCAGTGATTTTTTTGGCTTTCAACTTTTGCTAGAAATGACTTGAAAGCAGCTGCTGTTTACTGGCCATTTGAGACTGGGTGGTGGATTCCAAATATATCATATGCCACACTGGTGTTAATCCATCAGGGAAATTTATTTAATTGTTGTTGAAATGATAAACAGGACATGGAATTTAGTCTCAGATTTAAACATGGTTTTAAATTGTGTTTCTCTAGCTGACAGATATTGTCGTTTACAACAGTTTATTTCAGCCTCAAGAGACTGAGAGTTTTCCTACTAAAAATTTCAACAACTAGGATTAGTCAGAACTCTCAGAAATAGTGAGAATGCAAACTGGAGTTAGACCTAGATTTAAATTTTGGCTTTACTAACTTCTTAGGGATGAAACCAAAAGCAAGTTATTAGCCTCTCTGAGCTCCTACCTACTCTTCTTTGAAATAGGGCTGGCAGTGCCTTCTCTACAGGTGAAACATAGTGTCCAGATTACAGTAAGTTCTCTAGAAATATTAACTACTTTTATGCTAATAGAGCACACAGAAGACATGTAATCTATGCAATTAACCTACAAACATATTCAGTCACATTTCCCACCATCCCTTTGAAAGCAAGATATTTTATTGAAAAAAATAATGAAGGCAATGTGGTGATGACTTTGGAGGATTATTATACTATATATTGCCATTATCCATTATATAAACATTATAAATATTTGTAAGACAGGAATTATGTCCTTTTATTTCACTGCGTATTATTGGCATTGCTTGTTTTTTCCTTTAAAAAACCTGCCATGCTGCTATACTCCATCAGCCAATATTTCAACAATTTTTAAGGAGCAACAATTTTATTCAGCATGATAAGAAATGAGAGGTTTTGTTTAGACTGCAGATTATAATTTAAGGAGTTTTGCTCCTAAAATGCTTGCCTTCCTAAGTGGAGGGACATGATCATTCTTGAAATTGTAAACAACAATGTCAGGAGTGAGTGAGAATCCTTAGCTGGCTGCGGAATTTGCACTAATGTTGAGCTGGTATAAAGTGGCAATCAAGGACCAAATATATTAACTGGTTTGTGACATCTCACCTGTGCTATGCAGGTAACTTTTCTTCCTACATGTTTATCTGGTGATACAGAGTACCTCATATAACCAAATCAGTGGTGAAATCAGAGTGGATTAGTGATTTGGTTCATGACCATTCACATGGTCTGTTTGGCACATGATGATGCAAAAATTTAAGCCCATGAATATATATCAAAATGAATAGTTCTCAGTATAAGTTTAAAATTTCTAAAAGCTCTTCAGTTTAATTGTATGGCTTTATCAATGACATGAGGAGGCAGAAAATATTCTAAGTAAATAACATTTACTTTGCTATTTTTGGCGGAGGCCATGGAATTTGGGCTTATAATAAAATGTGCAAGCCTTCCCTGGTAGCTCAGTGGTAAAGAATTCATAAGCAATGCAGAAGATGGGAGACTCGAGTTTGGTCCCTGGGTCAGGAAGATGCCCAGGAGGAGAAAATGGTGACCCACTCCAATATTCCTGCCTGGGAAATCCTGTGGACAGAGAAGCCTGGGGGGTCACAGTCTGTGGGATCACGAGAGTCAGACATGACTGAGTGACTAAAGAACCAAGAACATAGGATATGAAAGCTCTAGTGACTAATTTCTTGCATAGCTGGTATTGTGTACAAAATTAATTCCAAGACTGACATTTTCAAAATACTTAGAACAAAGTTATCATTGAAATAATAGCTTCTAGTGGAGGTTACTTTGAATAAAAATGTTCATTTGAATGATAGATACTTTTAACACTTAAATAACGCTGTCTCCATGTAGTTGCCTATCATGTTGTATCATTTAAGAGCCTCTAGTCTCTTTCCAGAATACTAGCCTGGTGCTGCCTATTTTCCCTGTGTTCATTAAGCAACTGAAAATTTCAAAATAATAATTAAAAACTTTTAAGTTCTATGCCAAAAGAAAACCACCTGTTGCTATTCACCCTTAAACATCAGTCAGCTTTCATTGAAAAATAACACAAAAGATAAGTTCTCAAAAAACAGGCACTTAATTTCTTTCAAAGAAACAACAAGCATTTTCCCTCAATGTTGACTAGTTGAACCTATGAGTAATCAAAGCAGCCAATTCAGGAACAAAAGACAGTTGCTTATGATTCGGTCCATTTGCTAATTGCAGAAACTTATTTTCTAAACTGTATCAGAGGGATTAATATCAAGGCTGATCATCATGAGTAGGTCTATAATAAGGATGGTGCTACAGTATTTCACACATGTGTTTCTAAAACTCAAAAGAAGGTTGATATCTTTCCGGTTCTATGTATGTTGCCATAGATTCAACTCGTGTCTCTCATATTACATTCTCTCTTTTTTAAAATTATGTGTTCTTCGTAATTATGAAAAACAGAGTTACTATTTTTTGCTGAAATTTTTCACATGGTAGGCTATTCTCTGGGTTCAATGCATGCTATTCCCCCCTTTTTAAAAAAAATATAATAGAATACTTGAATCTATTCATTCCTCTAACCTCTGTGAATGTTTCTATCCCCCTGATGTCTTGGGGAGTCTAAACTTACCAGAGAGGTTTGTCAAATGTGTAGTCATTCCAGCGGCTCCTGGATTATAGTAATCAAAGCAGCCAATTCAGGAACAAAAGACAGTTGCTTATGATTCGGTCCATTTGCTAATTGCAGAAACTTATTTTCTAAACTGTATCAGAGGGATTAATATCAAGGCTGATCATCATGAGTAGGTCTATAATAAGGATGGTGCTACAGTATTTCACACATGTGTTTCTAAAACTCAAAAGAAGGTTGATATCTTTCCGGTTCTATGTATGTTGCCATAGATTCAACTCGTGTCTCTCATATTACATTCTCTCTTTTTTAAAATTATGTGTTCTTCGTAATTATGAAAAACAGAGTTACTATTTTTTGCCGAAATTTTTCACATGGTAGGCTATTCTCTGGGTTCAATGCATGCTATTCCCCCCTTTTTAAAAAAAATATAATAGAATACTTGAATCTATTCATTCCTCTAACCTCTGTGAATGTTTCTATCCCCCTGATGTCTTGGGGAGTCTAAACTTACCAGAGAGGTTTGTCAAATGTGTAGTCATTCCAGCGGCTCCTGGATTATCTAAATTTCCCCCTAAAAGATAACTAGATTCAATATGAAAATCATTTCATTGCTCTTAACCACCACACAAAAGCCAGTGATGTTCCTGCTCTTTTACACAATACGATTACCTTGCTGGTAAGTATTTCTTTTAATCCCATCATGAGACGTTTAATAAATAATTGTTCTAATTGGTCTTTTCGTAACTGTGTTTCATGATCACTTCTTCATTTCATCAGAGCTGTTTTCTTTTTAACTGGTATGTAGTTGATTTACGGTGTTGTATTGCTTTCTGTTGTAGAGCAAAGTGAATCAGTTGTGTGTGTATTTATATATGTTTATGGAGAAGGAAATGGCAGCCCACTCCAGTATTCTTGCCTGGAGAATCCTGTGGATAGAAGAGCCTGGTGGGCTGCTGTCCATAGCGTCGCACAGAATTGTACACGACTGAGGCGTAAAATCATTTCATTGCTCTTAACCATCACACAAAGGCCAGTGATGTTCCTGCTCTTTTACACAATACGATTACCTTGCTGGTAAGTATTTCTTTTAATCCCATCATGAGACGTTTAATAAATAATTGGTCTAATTGGTCTTTTCGTAACTGTGTTTCATGATCACCTCTTCATTTCATCAGAGCTGTTTTCTTTTTAACTGGTATGCAGTTGATTTACGGTGTTGTATTGCTTTCTGTTGTAGAGCAAAGTGAATCAGTTGTGTGTGTATTTATATGGCAGCCCACTCCAGTATTCTTTACTGGAGAATCCTGTGGACAGAGGAGCCTGGTGGGCTGCTGTCCATAGGGTCGCACAGAATTGTACATGACTGAGGCAACTTAGCATGCATGCATGCATTGGAGAAGGAAATGACACCCCACTCCAGTGTTCTTGCCTGGAGAATCCCAGGGAGGGAGGAGCCTGGTGGGCTGCCGTCTATGGGATTGCATGGAGTCGGACACGAATGGAGCAACTTAGCAGCAGCAGCATGTATATATATGTGTGTGTGTATTCTTTTCCTCTATGGCTTATTACAGAATTTTTTGTTTTAATTTATTTTTATTGTAATACAGATGATTTACAATGTTGTTAGTTTCAGGTATACAGCAAACTGAATCAGTTATACATATATCCACTCTGTTTTTTTGTTTTTGTTTTTCCATATAGGATAATATGGAATATTGAATAGTTTATGTGCTGTACAGAAGGTTATAATCTATTTTATCTGACAGGATAGCGAATATAGTTTCCTATGCTATACAGTTGGACCTTTTCTATATGTTTTATACAGAGTAGTTTGTATCTGCTACTGATGCTGTTTTGAATACTGCTTCAATCTACTAAGAATGGCAGGGTACTTGGAAAGTTAGAAAACAATGAAGGTAACAGATTTAATGACAAAAATAAAACACAGTGGACATTTTATTCTTTCTGATCTTTATTAATGTATGTGGCCCCATCTCAAAGGGGCTTTATTTTCTTTCCCAGTAAATGATGGAGTTGACAAAGAATGCTGTAATTCAAACTCCACTAAAGTTAATAATTTAATCAGTTGTGTTTTCAGCAGTAGGCTTTAGGTTTCAAATCTCTGCCACGCTTTTAAATTTACTCTCATAGTTCCACGGGCACACATGACACTGATCGTGTCTTCCGCGAGCTACTATGAACTGGGATGAAACAGTCACAGAGCGTGAAGAAGCACTGGCCTGCATTTTGTAATGCTGTTTCTCCTAAATGCATCCTGTGAATGGCAGGGAGTGCTTCAGACCTTTCTCATTCTTCGTGTGCCAGTGATTTTTTCTTCCCGCTTTCTATTATTAACATGTACTGAGGAGGAGCGCTTTCGGGTGGTGTGCCGCATTATTCTATGTAGCCGCAGTCTTGGTGTTCCTGTCTCCATTGATCCTCCCTCCTTGCAGGAGTTCTATTTCTCATCTGATCTCACACGAGGATGAAGAGATGGTTGCCTCCCTGGGCTTTGCAGAGTCTTTTAATGACTCTTGTGTTGTTCAAAGGCTTCTCTCTCCAACCTGGAGTCTTTAGAAATCGTGATTTCATTTTATTTTCTTTTTTGGGTTTTGAACTAATAGGTGTTGCTTGGAAAGCTAAATTTCCTAGTCTAAACCTGTAAAAGTGACAAGCCTCATATCAGTTTTATAGTCACTATTTCTCAGAAGATGGATGATTATAGAACATGAGAAAATATTTAGTTTAGAAAGAAAACCTAGACAAATTTTGTCCCAGATATTAAGCCAAGGAAATAAAGGATGCATGACAAATTGAGGTGAAAGAATGTTTTCCAGTTTAGAAAAAGTGATTCATATTCTAGGTCTGTGGAAATCTCTTTTAACATAGGGCAGAGGCCAGAAAATGTATTCATTTCTCTACCACAGGAAAGCTATATGATTGGAAAGGCAGAGTACTTTGGGGGAGAAGTAAATCACTTTCATTGTATTTGTGTTTTGTTCTCATGAACCATTTCCCTTTGCTGCCACCAAAGGGCTACTTACTAACCTAGTCTCTGAAATTTTGAGGTGCCCTAGAACCCTGTTTTCTGTTAACTAAGACCCTCTGGTAGCCTGTGCTTGAAATGAAATTTCAACAACTGAACCTCCAATCTTAAGATCTTGGGAGGGGATGATAATAGACAGCATTGATGATGGTTTGATTTCCTGCAGGTAGCGCTCAACACTAAGCTCCATGGGGTGCGTTGCAACTGAGCTCCACTTGTAATCAATGCAGGCCCTTAATTTATTGAAACTAATTTTGAAATCATGGTACCATACATACTGTCTACTGTAGGAATAATTGATAAACATTAATTGCAGGAAAGAGAGGAGCCATTTGCTTCAAAGAGCCCATCAACAAGCTGTCCTTCCTGTTTTATCAGTAAGCAACGTGAGAGCAAATAACAGATGGAACTGTCCCTCGGTGGCAGCACAGAGCATTCATGAAATATAGCACAATCTTCCTCCAGTGTGTTATGTTTTTAACAGTGGAAGATCAGAAGCAGGCGAGGTGTGGGCTAGGATGAATGACTGCCTCTGATGAAACATCCTTTTCTTCTAGGAAGATTCCTGTAGCAGATTGGGCTTTGGCAGTCCATCTCCGTGGCTTGATAGAGTGTCATTACAGAATGCATCTGGAAGACTGTGGAAGAGGGACAAACCTCAGAAGACCAAGGTGAATCTAAGGTCTGATCTGTGCTCTTATGTGCTCTCAATGGGTGGTTAAATTCTAGTTCCTTTAAGTAGCCATGAAAGACACCGCAAAACCAAAGAGAAAGCTGCCCCAGACACTGAAATTTGGCGCTTATTTGCCATCTGTCACAATCATTTCATCCTCTGCAATATTTTATTTCTGCTTAACATGACTGCAGGAAGGTATTTGTGCCTTTTATGTGTGTGGGTGTGCGGCTAACATCTTCTCCTTCGTCTGTTGTTTGTATAATCATGCTGAAGGCTCTTACCATGGCTAGGGAAGCTGGATTTAGTATATACCTTTTTCCTCTAATGGAAAATTCTGTCAGCCCAACTTCAGTGACTGTTTGGTAACAGCTTTGTAGCCAGTCAGATAGGAAGTGGTCCTCAATTCCATGAGTAGGTAATTTATTCAAGCCTAGTTTATGATTCCTTTTCATAGTAGCTTTTCTAAATGGTTTCCAGTGATCCCCCCACCCCCACATCTAATTCTGCCTCATCCCTTCAGCCCTGATCACTGCTCATACCTCCTATTTAAGTAAACAGGTCAGGGCTCGCTGAGAGGACTCATTTAGTAAGCAACTGCAACTTGCTCCTCTGACTGACAGTGTCCCTGAATTTATGTTTTCATGTCCCCCAGTTTTAGTGAAAGAATTATCCTCATCCTTTAGGAAGTTAATCCAAACACATGTGTTATTAATTTTTCCAGATATTAGTCATTCCCTTAATTACTAAAATGTTCAGCCTTTTCCTCTTAAAGGCACCCCTTAGATCGACTTGCATGCCTTTATAAAGGAAAATAAAACATTTCTTCCAAAACCACATTGCCTTTCGAGCTATTGTTGCTTTTATTCTTACAGAGGTTCTTGTAAGATTAGCCTCAGCTTCTGTCGTCTTTCCTCCTCATTTACTTTGCTCTGTATTGTAATCTCATTTTCTGCTCTCTGTTCTTTGAAACTATTTTATAAAAGTGCACAATTTCTATGTATTGAATACAGTTGTCATGGTTTTGGACCATTCAGCGTCTGAGCCCTCTTTCTCTCAGGGGTAAATTCTTGAATTTCCACATTTTGGTAAAAGGCAGGGTTCATGTTTAAGGTTGAAGAGATACAGCTAGAGACAAGCATGCAGTCTTGGCTCAGCAGTTGGATGGTTCTGCCTGGGGATGGAGGAGAAATTATAAACAGAGGCAGCAGCAGCAGCCACAGAGCCTGGGGCAGAGGTGATGGTGCTGGCCATCACGTCTGTTGTATCCCAAACTCAGCTTTTCCTCTGTAGTGTTTTCTGGTTGACTCATCTCTTTTGGGTCCTTTCTACTTTCTCGGCCTGGTTTTTCAAGTGTCACGTCATTCTTTGAGCTAACTAATATCTTTTCTGTAAATGTCTTTTGTTCCTTCACTGAAGCATATTTGGTTTATGTCCCTTTGACTTAAAAGACTTCACTGATACAGATAATGGTACTTGGGAATGGGTTTAAAGGAATGGAGCCTTTGGGGGAGTGGAGTGAAGAGTGAGGGTGTGGGACTTATTAGCAAACAGGGCTGAAAATGATGAATCCCATTTGTGTTTGGGGACAGAACCCTGGCAGCTCATCACATGCAGTGGTGAAGAGCTAATTAAACACAGCCTCTGTCCTCTGGAATGAAAGACTCCCTTGGAATGAAATGTCTGTTCAAGGAAAGGTTTTGGGGAAACCATATTGCTGCTGTCACTAACTAGCTAAAATAAAAGATTATAGGGATACCAGGAATGTTTTGAGAACACTGACCAGCTGGAAAAGGTAAATGATAAATTTTTCCCCTTAAATTCTTGATTGTGGCAAAGGCTGGATCTTAGGAATTTTAACAATGCTCAAAGAGTCTCTCCATTCTCTCAGCTTCTTTCAACTTCCACACACTTGAAAATGAAACTAGGTTTGATATGGTTGCTGAAGCACAATACCAATTAACTTAATATCCTGCTGGTCTTTTTATGTGGAAGTGAAAGCACTGGTCAGAGTTGGACCATATGGTCTGATTCTAAAGACGCACAGTGCCCTGAACCCCTAGCCTTTTCCCTGTGCTTCAGTGGTCTCTTGGAGCCGGCTCTTTATGGCTGCTGGTGGTGGTGGTTTACATGCTCAGTCGTGTCTCACTCTTGTAACCCCACAGACGGTAGCCCGTCAGGCTCCTCTGTCCATGGGATTATGTAGGACAGTTGCATTTCCTATTTCCTAGCTCTGTTCTCTGTGGCCACGTGGACAACTTGATGCCAACCGTGGAGCACCTCTCCCCCTCTTGCTGGAGTGGGTTGTTCAACATTTACCAGCACATCACTGTTCTTGGGATTTCAGAAGTACTTCTGCCTTGTTTGATAGGGCCGTCTCTTCTTGTTTGGAGACTGTATTGGTTTTTCTCTGGGGCTGACTTTGCAAGGGAGTTCCAACTTACAGACCTCCCCCTTAATCCCAAATTTCTAATCAACATGTCCCAGAGGAGTTGATTGCATTGTCAAACCTAACTGAAGAAGTTTTATCCTTTTATGTTTTCTTTGAAAAAGGTTTTTGACCAACCTTGGGGCTATATGTAAGAAAAATGGTGACTAATATGAATGATTAACATTGAACAGGTAAAGCATAGTTTTTCAAAGAAATAATTGTGTCAGTCTGTGCTGGCAGGCATGTGTTTCATCTTTGGAGCATTTGTTTGACTATAATCTGGATTCAGGGGAGGGCTAGGTTGGTGAAGCTGAGATTCTGGAAATCCCTTAAATAACACAGAGAAGGGTGGCAAGTGACTCTGGGGTAAAATAATCCTATACAAATTACATTCACTCTAATTTGTCCCTGAAGAGGTTCTGCAAAAGGTCTTAAGAAATGTGTTGGTGAGGGGAGTGACATCAGTTTTGAAGAGTTTGTGCTGTGGCTCTTTCTAGACAGAGGATGCTGGTGGCTGTGCTTCAATTAAATTGTTTCCTTGATAGAGATGAGGAGGAGACTCTTGTAGGACATCTGAGGTCACACGAGAGCATTCAAAGGTGAAATTGTTTTGGCTTACCATAATGGGCAGCAGGGCAAGCTCATCGGTCACAATGTTGTGAATTACAGGAATTTCTGGTCATGGTTGGTGGACCATTGGGTCCCTGGATTGAAATAGGAGATAGTACGTTATTCCTTCTTGATTTGCATTATAGAAAACATTCTACTTCTGAAGTACAGGTCTGACATGGACTATCATTATAGGGAGTTTCCCATTTTCACCCAATTCTTAGATTTGTCTCCATAGTCATAATTCCTTGATGATAGACTGCAATAATATCACTCCTAGCCTTCCTCGCCTTCACCAAAGGATCTGTGGCTCTTTCCTATACAGCCCTTAGTTTGGTTACCTATTCTTTGTTGTGGATTTATTCAGAATTGCTGGGAGATGCTGTCATTTTGGAAAATGAATTCCAAAGAACATAGCTCTTTTATACCAGTAATCTAGCAAATATTAAGAATAGTGGTGTTGCATTCTGAGGGTAATGTGCTTTCAGGGGTCAGCATTCACATAAACATTTTTAGGTACCAAATGTTATTGTTTCGACTTTGTGACAAAAATAGACTGCTTACATTTCAGGTCATGCAGATTCAAACACTTCCTAGAATCTGACTATGCAGACATTTCATACTAGGTATTATCTATGTGTGAATAGAATAGAAAGGAGCTGTAAAATTCCTTACACTAAACATCTATATCCCAAGCACGCCCTGGGAAAGGGGGAAAAAAAAAAAACGGCTTTGGGATATTGTTAAACACCAATGCTGAGTTACCTAATTCCTGGAGAGTGAGAAAACTGCTGTGATCTACTGCTCAGAACAGCAAATTGCACTTGAGATTATGGATTGAGTTTTGATTGGAGCATGACTCTAGGTGGTCTAGTCTTCTGGTTATTTTTCTGACTACCTGACTGGAATAGGTCTCTGGCAGGAATCCCCCTGGGTCCCTGTACCATGTCTAGGGCTATGACAATTGGAAATGCCACTCTTCTGGAGGTGCTCCTAGCTACCAGAGAACTAAAATCCAAAGTGATATTGCACCCAGAGTTGAATCATGAAAATGAAAGACATCATCATGAAAGATGGAGAGTCGATGATTCTTTACATGTCTCTATTGAGGTCTGTCTGGAAGATGTACAGCCTTAGAAGACGTGGAGATACATTGAGGGATTATAAATTATACCCAGTTGTCCATTTAACACACATTTTTTCAGTACCAACCAAGACTCATGCTCTGTGCTAGATGTCTAGGGTGTATCGATAAGCAAATCTTCAGGAGTCTTTCTTTTGTGGCATGGATATTTTGGGGCTCGAGATAATTGAGCAATTTTTGCTCAAGATAATTCTAAGTGCTTGTTTTATAAGGGAGCCCTGGCATTTGTGTGTTTGTGTGTTCAGATGGACTTTGGAAGAGGGAGCACGAAAGGTGAGGGAAATCCTTCTTTAGTAAGTTACACTTAGATGTCCTTGGGAGCAGAGGTAGGTGTTGTTAATAGCTTTGCAAAATTGGGGCAGGGGGAGCTGACACCACAGACAGCAGGAGAGAAGTGTGTGCTTGAGGAACTGGATGAAGGACAGTGTGGCTGGAGTGATGAGTGTGAAGGGCAAAGTGACAAGAGAGGATGCTGAAGTAGTCGACAGGGGACGGAACTTACCGGATTTGCTCTTACCTGACTATCCATGAAGGCAAGTACATGGTTATAAGTAGGTACAACGTCATGATCAGATATTTAAAAGACTTCATTGACTGCAGCAGGAGTCTGAACAGAGAGTGGTAGGATATCACTGAGCTGTTGCAGCAATCCAAGGGAGCATTTGTGGTATGAATGTAGAAATCGAGTGGTGAATTTATGAGATATTCTGGGAAGTGCTATTAATACGATTGGTGATGGGCTGTTGATGATGGATTGAATATTGGGCACCCAGCAGTAGGGAACATAAGACAATACTTTCCCATTTCTGCTGGTATAGCAGAAAACATTTCTCTCTTGATCTCTGTATATCTGTGCATGCTCAGTTGCTTCAGTCATGTCCAACTCTTTGCGACCCCATGGACTGTAGCCTCCCAGGCTTCCCTTTCCATGGGATTTTCCAGGCTAGAATCCTGGAGTGGGTTGCCATGCCTTCCACCAGGGGGTCTTCCTGACCCACAGATCGAACCCAAGTCTCCTGCATTGCAGTTGGATTCTTTACCACTGAGCCACCAGGGAAGCCCGTATCTATCTATCTGCCTAATCTGAGCTGACTGGACTGGGTCTCATTTTTGGCTCATTTGTTTCACTATCATCTGAACTCACTGGAAAATGTGTCTATCCATATGTCGCTGAATGATAATAAAATGGGGGCTATGATAGGTTCTTTCTTGGACCTGTAGAGATTGAGGGGTGTGACAGATTTATGTAAAGATGTTGAGTGAAAAATTAGACACAAGGTTGAACGAGAACAAGTTTGGAGTTGAAATAAATCATAAATATGGGGGTCACTGGTCCGTAGATGGGGAGTGAGGCCAGAGATGTGGAGCAATGCAGAGTAATAAGAGAAAAGCCTAGGAATGTGCCCTGAAGGACTTCAGCAGATAAGGTGCTGATCCCCCCTGGAATGCAGTGAGGACAGTACACTGCACCTAGCAATGATTCATTAAAGGTTTATGGGCTTAAGAAATAAAACTGATGGAAAAAGGAGGCCTAAAGAGGCCCTGTCACTTCTGCAAGCTTACCCTAAAATAGTAAAAATAATTATAAAATTTAACTCAGATCCTCTGGTTCTGATAATGTTGGTGACTAAGTATTTGATTTATTGATTCAAATAAAGTATAAAGCATTTCTCATTTATCTAGTGACTTTCTGATACTCTTATCCCCATTTCTTGTGTGTCTCTACAGTACTTAGAAACCTCTGCTTTATATTTAAACTGCTGATCTAGGAAATTTCCCAAGCTTGGGAAATCTGGCAGAGAAAGCCCTTGGTTTTTTTTTTTTTTTTTTTACCTTTCTGTTCACAATGCTAGGGGTGTGCCTCCTAGATAGTATATGGTCTGTCTCTTATAACCCTTAATATGTTTTCTTTAGAATGTGTTTCAGTCCCTGATGTAAAAAAAGATATACATTTTATATTTGCAAATTGGCAACAATTTAAATGCAAACCTCCCTTTTTATTATTCCGCTTAGAAGTAAGCATTGAGTTCCACACATTAAGGAGCTAATGGTGTTCTTTGTGTATTTTGCCCAGATGGTCCCGTTTTTCTTTCCTGACTAGAAAAATGCATTTCCAAAACTTGACCACTGGGGGGAAGCATAGTGCAAAGTTAGCCTTTAGCTTATCCTTCATGTACCATGTAGTGGAGACTCGGTAAAACCTCCCGGTCAAAGACTGTTGTGCGTTTAACGTAAGCACAGCTTTTGTCTGTCTGTCCACCTGCCGGTCAGTATGTTTTTTCTTTGTCAAATGCTTTCCTTTCCCTCTTTTCCCAGGGTTCTTGGTGAGTTAAAACTCTTATTTTGAAACTTCCAGGAGCTTAATTAATGAACATGCAAACCGAGTGGAAGCTGGCGCAGTGCCCTTTTCTGGCTCAACCACATGGGCTTGCTAGGGTAATTGTAGTTATTTACATTTGGCATCCAACTGACACCAGAAGCAACATTGCCTCTTTTTTTTCCCTATGAGTACTGAAGCTATTAAATTAAACAGGTTAATGTGGCTACAGCATCTCGCCCCCTACTATCCCCACAGCTATAGTAAATCTGCCACCTGTTTATTTCCATAAAAATTCAATTACAGCACCACCAGTTCTTCTTCTTATGCAAGCAATTAACTTCAGGCATTTTCAGGCCCCAGAGAAAGGCCAGGCTGGCCAACTCCTTTTTTTCCCCTCTTTGCTGCCTTTAGCCGACAGTGGTTTCTTTTACTAAGTGACTATGCACCTCCACACCAGTGAAAAATGAAAGGATAGGCTAGACTGCTGTGCACTGTCGTGCTCGTGAAAAAGGAAAAACTGAGAAATCACAAAAAACCTTCTGCCTCCCCCTGTCCAAGCAGTGGGGGAGCCTTAGAGGCCAGAGAAGTGAACAGCAAGCCCACAGCCAGGGCCACAGAGATGCTCCAGCGTGGCTGAAAAACACACCAAAATGAAGAAGGAATTGCTTTAAAAATTGTTGGTTTTCTTTCTTCTTCATCTTTGTAAAAGATGTGGCTGGGTAGGGAAAGGTTGGTAAAATGCCGTAGCATCCTGGTTAAAGCAAAACATGATTATGAAGCGAGAAAACCATATTAGTCTATGCTCCTCAACAATGTTGATAGAATTGAAGGCTTCTAAAGCAGTTGCATTGCTTTTTGCCTTTAAGAGGAATGGATCCTTAATACCAGTTTGAAGATACTGACTTTCATCTTTTCTCATGCTTAGTTCTTTTTATCATATTTCTTTCTCTTTTCTCAATAGTTTACCCTATTAAAATTAAAATTCTGAATCTTACATGGAATGGTTTCCAAGTGGTTTACTAATTATTGGATAGCAGATGAGTTACTTCCTTCCCATGAATCCCTTTAAAGCCATCGACAGTGCTCTTGTTTGAATGAATACTATTTACAGAAAATGTGTAAACACTGTCTCAAGAGTGAATGAGACTGAAAAGTTCATAAATTAGATCATGCCTAGGTTTCAGGATAAAACAGATGCTTCTCCTTAAGTGAGTTCATACCAACTACTATTGAGGTGCAGTTGTTATTAATAAATGCAGAGAATGACAGAGCATTAGAAAAGAAATAGGTTGTAAATGGATGATAGAACCCAAGGTGGTTCTGAGCTCCTACCTGGAGCAGGTGGCTGAGGTCGGGGGTGGGTGGTGTCAGGTGACTCCTTCAGCCTGTCAGTTGGTCCCTGAGCAATAATTACTCAGGCATGTTGCTAGACTGGCATAGATGTCACATGTTAGCCCTTTCCAATATACTCCCAGAGGATAAAGTGAGTTTGTAAATATCTCCGTCCTTCCTCCTGCATCTCGAAGGTGCCCTGTGTCAGCCAGCATTAGTACGTGCTGGGGTAGACGGATGTAATAAAGTGGGCTTTGAAGGCAGCATGTCACAGGAAAAAGATACAGCCTAATTAAATTTAATCTTCTTTTAAATGGTTACTCAAAAGAGAGACTCTATTAGAAGTTCAAAAAGGCATATATAAATTCTCCCCAAGGCAAGTCCAGGCTTCCCCGGTGACTGAGTGGTAAAGAATCTGCCTGCAGTGCAGGAGACTCAGGTTCCATCCCGGGGTCAAGAAGATCCTCTGGGAAGGAAAGGGCAACCCACTCCAGGATTCTTGCCTGAAAAAGTGAAAGTGAAAGTCACTCAGTCGTGTCTGACTCTTTGCGACTGCATGGACTATTCAGTCAATGGAACTCTCCAAGCCTAGGCCTGAATCCTTGCCTAGGAGTGACTAAACAACAGGTAATTGCACACAGGTGGAAGAGTGCAGATTTTAGAGCCTATGTTATATCTTGATTGGGATGATGGGACTTTAATGAAGAAAGACCAGTATTCTGTGGCCCTGAAAGCGTGTCCTCTGCTGTCAAATGGGTTCAAGTTCATGGTCTTGAAAACTGTATTTTTCCTGTCTTCAAATGTTCTCATGAGTCCTTCTCTCTTCAGTTCAAAGGAGAAATTAAAAGGGATTCTACATGTTTATTCTTCATCCTCAATGCTGGGCAGATGCCTAATTTCCCCTGCTTCCTTACCTCCTGAAGAGTTTCAGGCTTTTTGCTTCTGCCAAAATGAAGCAACCATATAGCTTAGTACTTTGAAGTCTGAGTTAAAGCAAAACTAAATGGACCATGTTTATCTGATCAATTAAGGCATTGCCTACATCCTTAAAACTGATGTTTCTCATTTAGGCGGCATTCTATACAATCCTCAGGAAATTAACAACAGAGATTGAGTTTGGGGAATGGGGGTCATTATACAAAGAAACACAGGAACAGTGTGGGAGAATTTGACTCTACTCCAACATAAGCTTCATAAACTGACTGGGCCCCAGTATAAACTAAAGAATGTCTTTGTAGAAGTGGCCTGTAGAAAAATATTAATGACAGTCCCCAAAATAGACTTTTGATTTAAAACTCCCGTTATGAAAAGTGATCTACTAGATTTAAGAGTCTTCAGCGTGATGGATGTTTAGAATGACGAACTCCTCTTTTTCTCAGAGATTAGCATGTGTTCAGTTTAACCACAGTTCAACAGGGCATGCTCTAGAAATAGCAGAGTATTAGGTTTAGAAAAAATAAAAAGAGCATAAATGAAAACTCACAAGCTTCCCAGGTAGCTGAGATGGTAGAGAATGTGGCTGCTAATGCTGGAGACCCAGGCTGTATCTGTGGATGGGGAGATTCCCTAGAGAAGGGAATGGCTATTCACTCCAGTGTTCTTGCCTGGAGAATTCCGTGGACAGAGGAGCCTGGTGGGCTACAGCCCATGGGGTCACAAAGAGTTGGACATTACTAAGCGACTTACACTTTGACTTGACTTTCTCTAGACGTTGACAGTTTTTCTCTCTTGAAAGCCAAACTGATCACCACCACTTAATCAGAATGGTATAAAGTGGTGGGTAATTGAACTCTCAGGCTGTCCCTTATCAGCATCCTGTCCCATTCTTCTCAGAAATAGTTTGAACTAGTACTTGTTGGGCTTCCTTTCCAGCTGGCACAGGACCTGGGCACGTGACCTGTTCCAGACACACAGTTCTTTCTCTCTCTCATCGGACATGCACGCAGATTCCTTAAGTCCTTGGTTTGAGTGAGCGCCATCTTTCCAGTTGGCGGCAACAGATTTATGTGTTTTTTCATGTTTGGCAGATTCTATGAAGATTGCCTTCCAAATTCCAAGGTTTGTTTCCAGAATTGTGGCTTGGCAGGAAAACGAATGCATAATCTTCAGGTATAGGTTTTTTGAGGTTTTCTGTTGGATATTACTACTATAGGTTTAGAGGCAACCTGCAATTTTATAAAATAACTTTCCTTGGGTGCCATGTTTTAAGCCCTTATACTCACCAACTGTAAATGGGGAATTGGTACCAGGGAGGCAAAGATAAAGCATTAAACTCTCTGACCCATATGTGCTATATGTGGTCAGTCATGTCTGACTCTGTGAACCCATGGACTGTAGCCTGCCAGGCTCCTCTGTTCATAGGGAGTCTCCAGGCAAGAATATTGGAGTAGGTTGCCCTGTCCTCCTCCAGGGGATCTTCCCAAGCCAGGGATGGAACCTAGGTGTCAGCATTGCAGGTGGATTTTTTACCATCTGAGCCACCAGGGAGGCTCCTTTGACCTATATTCCCTGCTAGAGTTGCCTTCCACCTGCCTTTACTTTTCCATATTTTTTATCTTGTGCGTCTGACACTCCCACCAAAGCAGAAGATGCCTGTTCAGATTTTGAATTAGATTGTAATAACTCTTTGACTTGACTATATACTATATATAATATACATTATTATATGTTATGGTATTATATTACATTATGTGTGTGTACTCAGTCATGCCCAGCTCTTTGTGACCCCATGGACTGTAGCCCACCAGGCTCCTCTGTCCTTGGGATTTTCTAGGCAGGATTACTGGACTGAGTTGCCATTTCCTTTTCCAGGGGATCTTCCTGACCCAGAGATTGAAATTGTGTCTCTTGTGTCTCCTGCATTTCCAGGCAGATTTTTTATAACTAGGTCACCTGGGAAGCCCTTATATTACATTATCTGTTAGTATATACCAGAAGTGATTATTTGTGAAGACTTTTGTTCAGTTCAGTTCAGTCACTCAGTTGTGTCTGACTCTATTTGACCCCATGGACTGGAGCACACCAGGCTTCCATGTCCATCACCAATTCCTGGAAATTACACAGACTTATGTCCATTGAGTTGGTGATGACATCCAGTCATCTCATCCTCTGTCATCACCTTCTCCTCCCACCTTCAATCTTTCCCAGAACCAAGGTCTTTTCCAATGAGTCAGTTATTTGCATCAGGTGGCCAAAGTATTGGAGCTTCAGCATCAGTCCTTCCAATGAATATTCAGGACTGATCTCCTTTAGGATGGACTGGTTGGATCTCCTTGATGTTCAAGGGACTCTTCTCCAACACCACAGTTAAAAGCATCAATTCTTTGGCACTCAGCTTTCTTTATAGTCCAACTCTCACATCCATACATGACTTTGACTAGATGGACCTTTGTTGGCAAAGTAATATCTCTGCTTTATAATATGCTATCTAGGTTGGTCATAACTTTTCTTCCAAGACTTTTGTAGGTACCTGCAGAAAATCTGCTCTAGGGAAAACGTTTAAGTTTTGCTAGGGAAAACTTTTAAGATGGCACATTTCTTGACAAACAGCTGAGTCATTTTAATCGAAAACATATTTCTCATTTATTATATTTACATATAAAATTTTATTTCACTAAATGAAATAAATGGAAAAGTTAAGTCAAGTGTAGAAAGCGAAGTCAATCAAAGTGTAGAAAGTAAAGTCAAAGTGTAAGTTTCTTAGTCCTGTCCAACTCTTTGTGACCCCATGGACTGTAGCCCGCCAGGCTCCTCTGTCCTTGGAAATCTCCAGGCAAGAATACTCGAGTAGATAGCCTATAGGGCACATTTGGAAGGCAAGTCACTTTTATATTTAGGAAAACTTCATGTATATTTTAACCCCCAAGGCAGTGTTACTGGTTACTTTACAGTGAATTCATTATTTGCTTTTTCAGCCTTAGACAAAGTATCTTGATTTATCTGATGTGGTTGTAAGTGTTCTTATGTCTACGTGTATCCCTATGTTGACTAGTGGGATGACAATTCTGAAAAGAGTAGGAAAAGGAGGGAAAGTTGTTATTCTCTTTTTATTTTATTTTTAAGAATACTTCAGAATGCCCTCACTGTTTTGCAAGTGACAATTCCTCTTCCCTTATCAGCAGAGAATTAACAAATCTGGTCTGATTCATGTTTGGAAAAATGTGGGTTTTAGACTTAAAGTTCCTGGTTTGAAAAGTGTTGTGTGAGGGAGAAAGGAGCAACAAAATGAAACTCAGTGATGCAAGTGAGACAGACTCACGGAGAGGGCTCCTCAAGATCTCAGCCTGTTTAGCCCTTTTGCATATAGCTTCCAATATTCCAATATTTAAAAGATAGTAAGTTCAGGTAGAGATACTGGGTTTGTCCTTTCAAACCAGTGTTGAGCTACATTTAACTTGATAGTTAATTTGCCATCTCAATAATGGCAGGAAAATTGTCAGAATTTTGTCTTCTATCCATCTTTGGTTGGAATACTTCGACTGCTTCGTATAGTACAATTGCCCAAACACTGTAATTACTTAAATGACTCAAGGACTTAGACCTCTAGTTATCTGTTTCCTGGAGATTTTGGATGCCAAGAACAGTGTAATTTAAGTTTCTTATAAGCCCTTTTGCTCTGAGAAACAGCATGGTTTATCCCATGTTTGTACAAATGCATCTGTATCTTATCTGTATTAAAATATCCAAGCATTGCATCTAAACTTTGTGACCTTCCTCTGACCAATGCCAAGTCTGAGGATCTTTAATCATGCTGTCACATGAAGAGCAAGGAGCTTCTTTGGATATTAACCCTCCTTCTGTCACTCTCTGGAGAATTTATGACAGGAACATAATACATAATGTGACTCTTCTTTAGTTCAGAATTGGACTCTGTGTGGAAGGGAACTTTTTGTGGCTTATCACCTAAGAACTCAGTATGAACCCTTGTTCAATGTTGCTTATACTGCCGTAAGCCAGAACCACTGGGAGACTTGGGTCAGTACAAATGCTCTAGGGACAAATTAAATCACGGTTTTGAGTTGCCTGACTTCATCTCATGTTAAATGGTAATTTGAGGCTGATTGAACTTCTGAGTTCAATTTCTGGGTATTTTTGAGAAGACACTGACAAACTTCCTCCTATATGTAAAGTTGGTGTAACTGGCTCCACTTTCAGAATTTCTTCTTTCTGTTGTTTGTTTTGGTATCTGTCAACCTTGAAGCAAGTTCAATGCTGTCTTGTATTTCCAGCTACTACTATCCTTTTCCCTCTTACTCTGTAAGTCATTACTAGAAGGTATATAAAGACATTATGCAGCTTTAAAATTTCATTCCAAAAAATCACCCTTAGACATCTCTTCCCAAATACTCACCTCTCTCTCTCTCTCAAAACATTCCTCATCCTTTTTTGAAGGCAGTTTATGTGTAAGAAGAGTTGCATAGAAAAAGAATAAACTTTACTTTTTCTAAGTGCAAGTAAATTCTGTTGATCATATTATGATAATATATTGTTTATTGGGCTTGAATGGACAATTCTACTATCAGAAACAATGACTTACAATGAATCAATCTGGCATTAACATCACTCTATTTGATAACATTCACTAAAATAAGTCATTTCATTTGGTTACTTTTAGACACATTGTACAATAATCCTAGCAGATGCCCCAATAAGCTTATTCAAAGTTTTTTTTTTATAATTTCATTAATGAGAATTTTCTGTTGGTTATTTTAAGCAACTGTTAAAACTTGTTTTGGAAACTTTACAAGTGAAACCATTTAGGTCAAAGCTTCTTAAACCCTCTGTGATAAAGAACTATTTTGTTGTTGTAGTTCTTATTGTACATTTAATTTTCATGCAGTCACATTCTAATATGTTTGTAGAATGCACTGATTGTGTGCTTGGGTGGCATGCCAATATCAAATTGTTAAATGTCTCTTCGTGTTCATTACTAATTTCTGAATTCATATCACTGTGGACTTGTAGAAATTTCTAGACCATCATCTGTCCATGGGGGTACATTTGAATGGCACTGATGGAGGCTCTTACCTGTGGTGTAGAAATTTGGGGGGTTTGATCAATAGGTTGTTATTTTACTGTGCTGCTAAGTTGCTTCAGTTATGTCCAACTCTGTGCAACCCCATAGACGGCAGCCCACCAGGCTCCGCCATCCCTGGGATTCTCCAGGCAAGAATACTGGAGCAGGTTGCCATTTCCTACTCCAGTGCGTGAAAAGTGAAAGTGAAGTCGCTCAGTTGTGTCCGACCCTCAGCGACCCCGTGGACTACAGCCTTCCAGGCTCCTCTGTCCATGGGATTTTCCAGGCAAGAGTACTGGAGTGGAGTGTCATTGCCTTCTCTGTCTTTTACTAGAGAAAATTGTAATATATATTCAGGAAAGATTCATTTCTCCCTAAAGGAAAACTTTTAGTCCTGCTTTCTAGAAGTAAGATATTCATCTATTGAGGATGGCATTATGGATTTGTAAATCATTGTCAACACTGCCCTTCACTAGTCTGTAGTTTTTTATATCACAGAACATGATGCTTATAATCCAGTGCTTTGCAGAGAATATAACCTTGAAATCTAACTCCTCCTAAAACTCTATATGGAAGAAATTATTATATCCTCTGCTGCTGCTGCTGCTAAGTCGCTTCAGTCATGTCTGATTCGTGCGACCCCATAGACTAAACCTCCTTTAAATATTCCAGGTTGTGGTTGAAGATATATTTGCTTATTTGTTTTTAACTTGAATTGAGTCAAAGCAGTGAATATCTTGAGTTTGTGAATCACAGTGCGTTGACTTCTGGTAGAATCATTTAACTGAAGGAATTATAAATCATGCTGTTGGCTTTTATTTAGAGATATTAAACATTACTAAACTCAAATATTACATTCTCTTCAGGAATTTGGGGGAAATTTTTCTTTAAAAATTTTTTTTAATATAAATTTATTTATTTTAATTGGAGGTTAATTACTTTACAATATTGTATTGGTTTTGCCATACATCAACATGAATCTGCCACAGGTGTACATGTGCTCCCCATCCTGACCCCCGCTCCCTGCTGCCTCCTCGTACCATCCCTCTGGGTCGTCCCAGTGCACCAGCTCTAAGCATCCAGTATCATGAATCAAACCTGGACTGGCGATTCATTTCATTTATGATATTATACATGTTTCAATGCCATTTTCCCAAATCATCCCACCCTCTCCCTCTCCCACAGAGTCCAAAAGACTGTTCTATACATCTGTGTGGGGAACATTTTCTGTTTCAGTTCAGTTCAGTCGCTCAGTCGTGTCCGACTCTGTGACCCCATGAATCAGCATGCCAGGCCTCCCTGTCCATCACCAACTCCCGGAGTTTACTCAAACACATGTCCATCAAATCGGTGATGCCATCCAGCCATCTCATCCTCTGTCGTCCCCTTCTCCTTCTGCCCCAAATCCCGCCCAGCATCAGGGTCTTTTCGAATGAGTCAACTCTTCGCATGAGGTAGCCAAAGTATTGGAGTGAAGGACTGATCTCCTTTAGAATGGACTGGTTGGATCTCCTTTAGAATGGATTGGTTGGATCTCCTTGCAGTCCAAGGGACTCTCAAGAGTCTTCTCCAACACCCCAGTTCAAAAGCATCAATTCTTCAGTGCTCAGCTTTCTTTATAATCCAACTCTCACATCCATAGCTTTGACTAGACGACCTTTGCTGGCAAAATAATGTCTCTGCTTTTGAATATCCTATCTAGGTTGGTCATAACTTTCCTTCCAAGGAGTAAGCGTCTTTTAATTTCATGGCTGTAGTCACCATCTGCAGTGATTTTGGAGCCCCCCAAAATAAAGTCTGACACTGTTTCCACTGTTTCCCCATCTATTTCCCATGAAGTGATGGGACCAGATGCTATGATCTTCATTTTCTGAATGTTGAGCTTTAAGCCAACTTTTTCACTCTCCTCTTTCACTTTCAGCAAGAGGCTTTTTAGTTCCTCTTCACTTTCTGCCATAAGAGTGGTGTCATCTGCATATCTGAGGTTATTGATATTTCTCCCAGCAATCTTGATTCCCACTTGTGCTTCTCCCAGCCCAGCGTTTCTCATGATGTACTCTGCATATAAGTTAAATTTTCTATTTAGTATTTGATATTAGAAAATGTGGACTTCCCAAGTGGCACTAGTGGTAAAAAATCCGCCTGCCAATGTAGAAGATCTGAGAGAGTCAGGTTTGACCCCTGGATCAGGAAGGACTGTGGAGGAGGAAATGGCACCCCACTCCAGAATTCTTGCCTAAACAATCCCATGGACAGAGGAGCCTGGCAGGCTGCTGTCCATGTGGTCACCTAAAATCAGACGTGACTGAGTGTCTGACCACACATTAGAAAATTCATGTGGGTAATCAAGTTTATTTCATGTTTGTAGAGAAGTCCCTCTTTGCAAGGTACTTTTTGTTAAGACCTAATGTACCTCACCTAAAAATGGGAATTAATCTAGTTAATCTAGTACAAGCTCAGATATTACTGTCAAGTTCAAGTGCCTCTTGTATGCCAGGTGTGATATTGTGCTCAGTTACTCAGTTGTGTCTCACTATTTGTGACCCCAGAATACTCTGTCTGTGGACTTCTCCAGGCGAGAATACCAGAGTGGGTTGATTTCTTCCTCCAAGGGATCTTTATGACCAAGGGATCAAACCTATGTCTCCTGCACTGGCAGGCAGATTCTTTACCACTGGTTACTTGGGAAGCCCTTACATGGTATTAAGTTGGAGCTTCCCAGCTGGCGCTAGTGGTATAGAATCCTCCTGCCAGTGCAAGAGACACAGGAGATGCTAGGTCAGAGAGATCCCCAAATGGCAACCCACTCCAGTATTCTTGCCTGGAAAATTGCATTGTCAGAGGAGCCTGATGGGCTATATACAGTCTGTGGAGCTGCAAAGAGTCAGACTTGATTGAGCCCCCACATCAGACTTGATTGAGTCCTCAAACAATTCAATGATGAATAAACTAGAACTTTCTTGTTGTTGTTGTTTTGTTTTGCTCTAAGAGAGTAAAGAGTTAGTGGGGAGACAGGCATATAGTCAACAATAAAACACAGAAATGTAAGCGCATGGCAGTGATGACTACTCTAAAAGAAAGACATATTGTTATAAATGTGATTTTAATGGTATTATTCTGCCAAAAGAGATGTGAATATGTTTCTCTGCTCTATTGCCTTGTTCTGTGCTACTAGGTAATGACAATAGTTTGTTTTAATACATAGACATGCAGATCATCTCTTTGATATTAACATTCCGTGTGCTGTCATGAGGGTCTGAGAAGAGAGACAGTGTTTCTGCAGGGAGACAGTTGATGCACTAATGAATTGAACAGAGTTGGCTAATGTGTGTGATTTTTGCCATGCATGGCTGTGATGTTGCTAGAGAGAGTAGGCTGGGGGTTGATGGTGGTTACTTCAAACAGAATAGTGGCACCAAGCTTTGAGATCCCCTTTTTGAGGGTCAGGGCCAGCACTCGTAATAGACCATGACTGCAGAGCCATCTCCTAGAGCTCACGGGTCCATATGGGCATGGAAAAGCTCTAGCTAGAGTCAGGAAAGATACAGCACAAAATAAGTTTGTCTTCAACTATGACTGCAGACCACAAGGTTGTCATTGTTCAGGCCCTCAGTCGTGTCCAACTCTTTGCGACCCCATGGACTGCAACACACCAGTCTTTGCTGTCTGCTATCTTCCCAGAGTTTGCTCAAACTCATGCCACTGAATCAGTGATACCATCCAGCCATCTCATTCTCTGTCACTCCCTTCTCCTTCTGCCCTCAATCCTTCTCAGCATCAGAGTCTTTTCTAATGAGTCAGGTCTTTGCATCAGGTGGCCAAAGTACTGGAGCTTCTGCTTCGGAATCAGTCCTTCCAATGAACATTCAGGGTTAATTTCCTTTAGGATGGACTGGTTTGATCTCCTTGCTGTCGAAGAGACTCTCGAGAGTCTTCTCCACCACCACAGTTTGAAAGCATCAGTTTTTTGGTGCTCAACCTTCTTTTTGGTCCAACTCTCACATGCATACATGACTACTGAAAAAAACATAGCTCTAACTGTATGCACTTTTGTCAGCCACAAGGGGGGCCAGGATAAATGCTGACAGATTTCTTTTGTGGAAAGATGTTGAGTTTGGGATTATTATTTCTGGACCTTGGTAGGCAGCATCAGACTGGTTGCTGATGAATCTGCTCATCTTCATCTTACTGAGAATCTTGTTAACTATTTGCATTTAACCTGTTTCTTGACCCTGGCCAGGGGAATGGTGAGATCAGGTCATGCTAGAAGCAGTGCTATCAAAGATGGAAAGAAAATTTTATGCTGATACTCAAGTGGTCAAGGTTATTCAGTATCTTGGAATTAAGTTTCTTGCAACTCTTGGCCTCTAATATCTTGGGTTTTGGAAACATCAAGGGGAATGGCATAAAGACAATCTGGGGCTTCCTCAGGTTTATAGAAAAGCAGCTAGCAGCACCACTATCTGCTAATGAGAATTAAGAATCATAGCCCTAAAGAAACTTTAATCCTTTTCTTGTTAAAATTAAAATATATGTTATAATGGTTGATGAGAAAGTCTTTGAGGGAATAAAAGTGGTATAGTAAATAATCTCCACTGACTCCAAATTTGCGAAAGTATCACCCAAGAAGCACAAAGGTCTTATTCAGATTGCATCCTTGGGGATTCAGCACTTTATCATCATGGATTTGCCACCTTCTATCTTTTACCAAGAAGAGTAGAACTCTCCTTTCACATTCAGCCATTAACTACAAAGGTTCTGTTGCTTTCCCTTAAAATGTAACCTTTTGAACTGCAAGCTGTGGTTGTAAGCAAGGCTTATAAAATATATATGTGAGGAAATTGTATTTGTTCACTTACATTTATAGGCTATATTTGTCATTGGTAATTGAATTTTCTCACTAACCTTGTGATAATTGACCCATAGGCTATGACCTCATGACCTTACTTTACTTAAGCTACCAATATAAAAACTGTGTAAAATTTCTTATTCGTCAGAGGATACCTTGGACCTTGGGCATGTTTTTCATTTCTCCTTCTGATCCTATAGGAGAGTAGACAGAGAATGAGACTGTCCCAAAATAGCCACTCCTATTTTTTCCTTAGCAACAAAACTCCAAGTTTATTTAATGTAGCAATGAGCCTAGGTATCTAAGAACCATTTGTGTTTTCTAAATATCATTAACAAGTAGGGACTGTTATTTGCCTCTGGACCTACCAAAGATTTGCATGGTTTTGTTAAACTTTGGAAATATTTAAAGAGTTTCATTCATTTCAGGGGATGATATATTTTTCAAGCCTCACAATGCCTGATAAAAATTTATGATTTGCCCTGGCTTCTGAATGAAATCTATGGATCTGAACTAAGTCACAAAAGAAAATTGTGAAATAAAGCATATTGGACTTTACTGTTTTACTACTTTAATTTACCAAGGAGATAACAGCTTTTATTTGGCACTTTCATGTCTGTATGGTAAAATGGAATAGTGGATTCCATTATTTAAACAGAAAATGGTGATACAGAACAGTGTTCATTATGTTCAAATTTGGGAAAATGTTCCATTCTTACATTTGGAATATGATGGCCATTTGTGTGCCTGAATATCTGTTATTTTGGCCTGTAGGTTATCTGTCCCCCTCCTTTGCAAATAAAAAGCACTCCTATTTTGTTTTATTGAGCCATCCTTCTCCAGTTCTCAGGCCAAGGGTTTGGGAGTGTTTGATTTTTCTCTCGGGGGCGCTGGGAAAGTCTAGGTCCTGGCCAATCTGAGTCACAGGATTCTCGTTTCAGGGATGGGCATGTGACAATGAGCCTTTAGGTCAGCTCTCTTTCAGGATGAATAGGTGGAAGGTTGTACACACCAAGACAATATTAGTTCTCTGTTCGTGTAGAAGGAGCCTGCCTGGGAATTAAGCCCATACAAAGGTAGAAGGACTGAAAGATGGAGGTCAGCCAGACAGCACGTGTCTGAAGTGGTGCCACATCTTGATTTTTCAGTTACCAGAGACAATGAATTCCTCTCTTTGCTTCATCTTCATTTGGGGGCGGTGTTCTGCTCCCCGTATAGAAAGACCTAACACCTGGCGCTCCCTGTCTGACTCTTTCTTGTGAACCACGTTGGACTGCGTAGCTGGGCACAATTTGTGATGAGAAGCAAATTGCAAGAGAATTTAATCTAGTCGTAAATGTGTTCCAGAGTTAAGGTCTGGTGGTTGTTCTGACCTACTTAGTAGGCGAAAATAATTCCCCACCCTGCTAGGCTTTGGAAGCTGCAGAAGGAGCTCTTCTCCTGAAAGAGACACCATTTCCCTGGTTGAAACTTGGCTTTATTGTTGCTGCTGCTGCTGCTGCTAAGTCGCTTCAGTTGTGTCCGACTCTGTGTGACCCCATAGACTAGCCCACCAGGCTCCCCCGTCCCTGGGGTTCTCCAGGCAAGAACACTGGAGTGGGTTGCCATTTCCTTCTCCAATGCATGAAAGTGAACGTGAAGTCGCTCAGTTGTGTCCGACTCTTAGCGACCCCATGGACTGTAGCCTAGCAGGCTCCTCTGCCCATGGGATTTTCCAGGCAAGAGTACTGGAGTGGGGTGCCATTGCCTTCTCCGGCTTTATTGTTGGGTATAGGTTAAAAGTGAATAAAAATGAGAGGATGTGAGAGACTTTGGCATGCTGGACTCTTTTCGGGCCACATGTGTGTTTGCCAATACCCTTTTCAGCCCTTCCAAGGGAGGAGGAGACACTAGTGTGATTCATCGTGGGCACCCTGCAGCTAGACCTCCTGATGTGTGGATGGAATGCCCAAGCAAGGGACCCCTGCATGTGTCTGGGTGCAGCTCCTTGTCTCTCTTCTGTTCCGGGTCCCGTGCACTTGTGGGTCTGTTGGTGTGAAGGCTCTTCTGGTCACGGTACTGTCTTCTGCTCTGTTTGTCCCTCTTTGTCCTTCTCCTTCTCATCCCTTCTCAGTCACGCATGGGTGTACTGTTTCTATATTCACGGACTCTATATTCACGGACTAGGTGGTTCTGCTTGGAACACTGAGACCATGGTACCCTAACTCGGAATTTACCATAACTCTGAAAGTTAAGAGTCAGAAGCTCAAAGCTTGCACAGCTTTGAATGTAGAGGGACTTTCATTTCCATTGTATTGTTATTTATGCAAGTGAGAAATAGTATATATAAACAATAAGAATAAGGTAAATAATAAATAGATTTTCTTTCTGGATCATCTGTCAGGAAGCCATATGTGTGTCTTAACTTGTGTGTGTGTGAGCAACCCTTTGGCTTTCTTAATCTGTACTTGTAAGGCTGCACGCAGGTGTCACTGGGCTGCATTCTTATCTGGAAGCTTGACTGGGGGAATCCACAACCATGATCATCCAAGTTGTTGGAAGAATTCATTTCCATGTAGCTATATGACCAAGGGCCTGGGTGTTTTGCTGACTGCCAGCCAGAGGCTATCCTTAACTCCTTGAGGTTGCCAGCAGTTCTCTTCCATATGGTCCTCTCCACAGGTAGTTCAAAATATGACTGCTTCTTATGAGGGCAGCAGGGCAGTTTCTCATTCCAGTCTTCTAAGATTCAATCTTATGTAACATGGTGTAATCATGGGAGTGACATCCCGTAATTTTTGTGTATACTGAAACTTACTCAAGGGATGGATAGCCTATTAACAATGCCATATTCAGTGGGCCAGAAGAGAGTCACAGGTTCTGTCCACATGCAAAAGGAGGGGGATATGCGGAGCATAACACAAAGAGGTGAAGATCATGAAGACTATCTGGGAATTTCCCTGCTCTTTTTCCCTAAGTGTGGTTCACTGAAGGTTACTCGATTAGGTTTTAAGTTTGTATTCACCAAGAATCTTTTCCAAGGAACAGAATACAAGTGACAAGAGACTGATTCGAACAATCTGAAGAAAATTTTTAAAAGTGACATTATTTTCTTATAGAGCAGCAGATTTGAGTGTTAGGCAGACAGGGTCGCGATGCAGTTAGGACCAAGGAGGACTCTGTTTCAGTAAAGCCATGGTAGAGCAAATAAAGAGCATATCAGAAACGAGACTGAACAGCACTCAGGGAAAGATCTGCTAAAGTAATCAGCCATAATAGGGTTAGGGTCAAAGGAATCCACTTGAATTCTCCGTGACTGACATCATATCTGAAGACTATGCCATGTCTCATTCATTCAGGATGAGAAAGGAGGCTTATGTCCTTCCAACTGTTACGTTCTTCTATACCACACAACATTGTCTCTTGTACCTTTCTGCATTTGTAATTTCTAGTAACACTTTCTCCTATAGAAACCTTTGCTCATCTCGTCCTTGTCTACTATGCACCTGCAAAACTCCTATTCATTTTTCCATAATTTAATTCAATAACTCTAAGAGGACCTCTCTCATCCCTTGCTAGCCATCTAGGTAGATTTGGGGGCCACCCTTCTTGTGCCCTAATTTGGGAGATGCTATTACTAAACTCAGCTCAGTCCCCATGGCAAACCTCTTCTTCCCTCAGACTTTTAGATTGTCATGACGATTTAACACAGCTTTTGCCAATGTATATTGTCACCCTGCTTATTTAACTTATATGCAGAGTACATCATGTGAAATGCTGGGCTAGCTGAAGCACAAGCTGGAATCAAGAGAGAAATATTAATCGAGAGATTAATTTAATATAATCAAGAGATTATATTAAATAATATCGAGAGAAATATTAATAACCTCAGATATGCAGACGACACCACCCTTAGGCAGAAAACGAAGAACTAAAGAGTCTCTTGATGAAAGTGAAAGAGGAGAGTGAAAAAGTTGGATTAAAGTCAACATTCAGAAAACTGAGATCATGGCAGCTGGTCCCATTACTTCATGGCAAATAGGTGGGGAAACAATGGAAACAGTGAGAGACTTTATTTTTGGAGGCTCCAAAATCACTGCAGATGGTGACTGCAGCCATGAAAGTAAAAGACACTTACTCCTTGGAAGAAATGCTATGACCAACTTAGACAGCATATTAAAAAGCAGAGACATTACTTTGCTAACAAAGATGGACAGGGAGGCCTGGCGTACTGCGATTCATGGGGTCGCAAAGAGTCAGACATGACTGCGCGACTGAACTGAACTGAACAAAGTTCCATCTAATCAAGGCTATGGTTTTCCCAGTAGTCATGAGTGGATGTGAGAGTTGGACTATAAAGAAAGCTGAGCGCCAAAGAATTGATGCTTTTGAACTGTGGTGTTGGAGAAGACTCTTGAGAGTCTCTTGGACTGCAAGGAGATTCAACCAGTCCATCCTAAAGGGAATCAGTCCTTAATATTCCTTGGAAGGACTGATGCTGAAGCTGAAACTCATACTTTGGCCACCTGATATGAAGAACTGACTCATTTGAAAAGACCCTGATGCTGGGAAAGACTGAAGGTGGGAGATGAAAGAGATGACAGAGGATGAGATGGTTGGATGGCATCACCAACTTGATGGACGTGAATTTGAGCTGGTTCCAGGAGTTGATAATGGACAAGAAAGCCTGGCATGCTGCAGTCCATGGGGTTTCAAGGAGTTGGACATGACTCTCTTACTGAACTGAACTTGCCAATGAAACATAAATCACATTTTGATGTGGGGGAAGCTTTTGTTTTTCTTTTTTGTTTTCTGCCTTATCTCACCCTATCCTTCTCTGATGTTAAATAATAGAAATAATGCCTAAGGCTCCACCATCAGTCTTATGACTGTTGTGGAAATGACAGAGACTCATAAAGATCTGCTCTCGTGATATCTTTAAGTTGATGAGTCAGCCTAGCAACCAACTTCCTCCTACTGTACTTCTTATATGCACAACAAAAAAAAACTAACCTTTAGTTGTTTAAGCCGTTATACTTGGGTTTTTAAACCTGCAACCTAGTAAGATCCTAAGGGTTTCCCTGGTGGCTCAGCTGGTAGAGAACCTGCCTGCCAATGCAGGAGATACAGATTTGCTCCCTGAGTCGGGAAGATCCCCAAGAGAAGGAAATGGCAACTCACTCCAGGATTCTTGCCTGTCAAATTCCACGGACAGAGGAGCCTCATGGGCTACAGTCCATGGGGTCGCAGAGAGTCAGACACGACTGAGCGTGCATGCACACAACAAGATCCTAAATGAAACATAGTCTTCTGTGTATCTAGATGGTAGCATTGATTATAGAGCAGGCAGTTATTTATGTAATTTTCTACCTAACCTCTGGCACCATGAATGAACTCTTTCATATAATAAAGTTTTTATTATTCCTATCCTGCATCTGTATGCTTAGATGAGTACCTAGCACCTAGTAAACGTTCAGCAAATACGTCTTAAATGTTTTATCTTCCAAATTTTAATAGCTTATTTGGAGAGAATATTGTTTTGTTGATAATCAATGAAAAATGTCTAGTGGTATAATTTATCTAGACTTTCAGTTATTGATTTATTTTATTCAGCATGTTATCAGTTGTTTAGAAATACAGGGAAGGTACAGGAATAAATCTATAGGGTTGCAAAACTAGCTAAAGCTGAACTATTGCATGATAAAAACAGTATTCAAAATGAAATAGTAAAAAGATTGGGGAAAGTCTTTTATCCTAAGTGTGGTAAAACTCAATAGGAATAAATGAACTTAGCACTTAGATACAAAAAGAAAAAACAACCCTCAACCATACAATTCTGGATTCAGAGTTGATCAAAAGCAAAAACTGACAAACCTAAACCTAAACCAAACCCATTTGCAGAATACAAGACACTTCTAAGTTAACACCAGATGAAAAAGCACTGACAGAATGGGGGGTATTTAACTTGCGGAAGATGATTCCTATAGATATGCAAAGGGTGGGGAGAGAAAGGGTTTATAACATGGACATATTTGAAGCCCTTTCTTTTAGGAGATAAGTTAGATTTATTTGATATAGTTTCAAAGGGACTAAGGGGAAAATTTGAAACAAAGTGTGCGAGCTTCAGGTTGAGAAATCGGATATCAACTTGAGGAAGATGTGAGTAATACAAAATTTCCTAAAGTGAAATTGCCTGGCTTGTGAGACCCAGAGCTGTGCTGACTAACGTGAATTGCCACGTAACAATCTGTTAAGGAGAATAACAAAGCTTTCTGCTTTGGTTAGGAATTTGACTAACTTGCCTGTTAAGGTGCTTTCATTTAGGTTAAACCAAGTGGACAAATTCTTTTTGTTTGTTGCACACAGTAGTATTTTGGTATTTTATTTCTAAGATAAAGTGACAAGTTGGTTGTAGTTAGTTGGGCTAAGGGCTTGATAATCATATCCTTTGTTCAACTTGATTTTTAAAATCAGGGGCTTCCCTTTACTGCCCCTTACTTATCTCAGGATGAAAGTGTATCTGATGCTGTCTGTTGGTATCAGATGAGGGGGGCTCTGTGGTTGCCTATTTCAGGTCCTATGTTGGCATGACTATACACAAACACAATATTCTGGGAATGAGAATATATTCTGATATATTGACCAGTTGGTCAAATGAGTGAATAGATGAATCAATGAATTCATGCCCCAGAATAAGCCAGGGGTTGAAAATGTTTCCAGCTCTGCCAGATTTTTGTACCTGTTTGGGGAGAAGAGTGATCTCCTGCTTGAGGAGAAAGAACAGCCAGATGATCCAACTTGGGGAGACCCTTTTCCCTCTCAGGAATTAAAAAAAAAAAAAACACTAATATCCCACACTATGAAGATTAGTGTCCTCTGTGAAAAATCCTATTCCCTCTGTTTACCTAATTTTGATCTCTTTATCAATATATACTGACTATCTTGATGCAGGTTGTATTAGAAATCCTCCTTAATTAATTTGGAAATAAAAAGGTCCAGGTTTGCTATTATTGCTCACATCTTGTTATAGTACTATTAAAAAGGCTAGCTTATCAAATGTATTTTAAATGTATATATATCTCGAGGGCTTTAGCTCCTTTTTCCTTTACCAGCTTATCCAAATGCCTTAAACATAGTAAGCAGTCAGTAGACATCCATCATTAAATCAGTCAGCAGCGCCAAGTATCTCCAAGTCACATAAAGTTCCTTAGTCAACAACCTAAAGGTCCCAGCCATTATGGAGCATACAATTAAGTACTAGAAGAAGGGCAGGAGGAAAGAAGAGGCTTCAGCTATGGTTCAGCAGTAAAGAGTCTACCTGCCAATGCAGGAGGCACAAGAGATTCCGGTTTAACCCCTGGGTCAGGAAGCTCCCCTGGAGGAGGGCATGGCAACCAACTCCAGTGTTCTTGCCTGGAGAATTGGACAGAGGAGCCTGGCGGGCTACCGTCCACACGGTCGCCGAGTCAGATAAGACTGAAGTGACTAAGCAGGCATGCACGCACAGAAGGAGAGGAAAACAATAAGCCACAATCACAGTACATAAACAAATATATACTTTAGTAGAAAATGTGATAGAAATAACTGGTTGAATAGGAAAGGTAATCATGAGATGAGAATTGAGCTGTGATTTTAAATAGGTAGTAAATTAAAAACATCTTAATGGAGGCCACTATGCTTCAATCACATATAATAGTTTTAAGAGAAAAATAGTAACATGTATAACTTATTTACACATATAAAATGCATCTGAGTTTATTTTAACCTGAAATTTTATTTGTATAGTATTACTTGGCAGTTCTTTTGCTTGGATGAGACTGAATTGCTGTCAACTGGGAGGTAATGATAGAGGGCTTTGTAACCAACTGGGAAGAATATAATAAATGAAAATATTATATACTTTAGTCAATAATATTTAGTTGGAAAAGGGTGGAAAAATTGTGCCAACAGATTTTGAGGAGTTTAATAAATTGTTACTGTAAATACTGTTTATGAGAAACCAATAATAACAGTGAACTTTAGTTACCCTTTTTAAAGGGTAAAACTACAAAATAAGATTGTACTTGAAAAGATGCATAATGTATAGAATAAAAATTAAAGATTTAGAAAATAGTAATGAGTAAATAAACATAACAGCTTAGAAATCACATATATTAAATGGATTTTTTCAGATTACATGTTAAAAGTAAACAATTGAAGCAGAGAGTTGCTCAGATATATCCTCATTCATAACTAGATAAAAATGAACTTGTTATCCATTTTGTTTTGGAACAACCATTAAGTTGAGAACAAGAGATAGAAAAAGCAGCATGGTAGAAGAAATTATAGTGATCTTTGATCAAAAGATATGAATTTGTCTCATCTCTGACAATTGATCTCTCATATTTGTGGTTATATCTTTGAAATAGTTGGGCCAAATGCCTAGTAAAGGCAGTTCTAATTCTAGAATTACAAGAGTCCAAAAATTCTTCTGGATTATTTCAATTAATAGATATAATTACCTGGGCTTAGAGAACTGAATTGATGGTATTTAAAATCATGTCATTTTCATCATAAACCCCAAAATAAATATTCCTTTTAGGGGACTCCTGGAAATCTGAAGTTTTTCTTTTATTTCTGATACCAGTCTATTCTGTCATTGTATTGGAAGCAATAATTATAGAGGATTAAATGAGCATAAAGCTATATGGTTGGTCTTGATGTAAAAAATACTTGTAAAAATCTTTTTTCTTAAATAGGTAGCAGAGAAAATTACGTTTAGTCATAGTGCATTCCATACCAGGGATATGACAATAAATTAGTGGGATGCAAAGAATGAAAATCACTTATATAAAGACTTTAAATAGTTTTGGATCATCATTAATTATCTTACCTTCAAGACTCAAGCTCAGGAGATACCACTTTCAAGACACCAGTATGAAGAGCTCGATGGATAGATACCCAGGGAAACAAGCAAAACCAGTGCAAATTACAAAAAATAACCCAACCATGAAAGTTTCAGGAAATAGTCCTGAGGGCACACAGGGAAGCAGGAGAGAAGGAAACACTTAGTAAAATATAAAGTTGCAGTAAGATAAGTGAGCCTCAATCCCTTCCTCTTTCTCCTCTGTTCTAGCTCAGACACAAGTTTCACCCTAGGTAGGTGTGGCCGTGAAGAGGAGGGTCTCTCTTCCCTCAATTTTCAAGCAAAGTTCACTTTATCCCATTGAGAGGGAAAGTTTATCCCAGCATCTCTCATTTCCTCCCACTTCAAGTTGAAGAGGCTAAGTTTCTGATGAGTATGGATGACAGGTCAGGGGCTACCTTCCTCTGCTGCTGCTGCTGCTGCTGCGTCACTTCAGTCGTGTCCGACTCTGTGTGACCCCATAGACGGCAGCTCACCAGGCTCCCCCGTCCCTGGGATTCTCCAGGCAAGAACACTGGAGTGGGTTGCCATGTCCTTCTCCAATGCATGAAAGTGAAAAGTGAAAGTGAAGTCGCTCAGTCGTGTCTGACTCTCACTGACCCCATGGACTGCAGCCTACCAGGCTCCTCTGTTCATGGGATTTTCCAGGCAAGAGTACTGGAGTCGGGTGCCATTGCCTTCTACCTTCCTCTACCCTGCTTCAGTTCACAGGATGAAGCGCCTCTACCCCATGCAGGGGAGGTTGAGACTACTCAGACCAAGATTGCCCTCACTCCAGCTCACTTTAGGCCTGAGGTTCCATGATGGTAGTGAAGCAAGCTGAGAAGACCAGAGGCTACTGCCATGCCCAGTGCCCAGAACAGTGGTTCAGAGAGTTTGTCCAGAGGGAGAGGAAGTCTATAGGAAAAGAAAATTCTTCAGCTATTCCCAAAGGAACTGATTTTTTTTTTTTCCCATTAGAAACAGAGTATGGAGAAATTCAAGGCTAAATGGCCTTGTGAAAACAATAGTTCCTCTCAATTAAAAACAAAACTTAAAACCATAGGTGAGTTAATTCAACAGAGAACTAGGAAAAGAAACACCTAAGAAGAACCCTCCTAGAATCAGAAAAGAGCTCAAAGACCTGCCTCAAAAAATCGCCTTCATAGGAGCCCAAATTTAATTGGATTAGACTGTTGAGCAATGTATTCTCAATTGAGAGAAGAAATTGTAAAGAGTCTTGAGGACATTGCCCCCCCACAATAGAGTTGATAATTAGAAAAGAGTGGATAATTAGAAAAGCCCAGTGGATAGGGGCTAACACCAAATGAAACAGACAGCTAACCAGAGAGACCACGGAGAGAGACAAAAGAGAAATGTTAAAACCATTGTTATTTCAGAGTGACTATGCCCCATCCAAGGCTGCACCCAAGGAGTGATATAAAAGTATAAAAAGGTTTCACTGAGTCACACCAAATCACCAAAATATAAACAAACAATGAAAACAGAGTTTTGGGAAATCCAGAGTTCCTATAATATATTATTTTAAATGTCCAGTTTTTAGCAAAATTTGAGACTAACACAGAAACAGGAAAATGTAACTAATGTGAAAAAAATCAAATAAAAAAAACAGGAAACAGAAATTGCCTGTGAAAGGGATTGATGTCTTATTTAACAAAGACTTCAAAGGAAGCCATTATAAATATATTTTAAAATAAAAGGAAATTATGCTTGAAGAAGTAAAGAGAGGTATGAAGACACTGTCTCATAAAATAGACAATACTATTAAAGGGATAAAAAATTATAAAATGTGAACCAAACGCATTCTAGAGTTGAAAAATGTAATACAGAAAATGATAAATTTAATAGAAAAGCTGAGCAGTAGACTTATCCTAGAAGAAATAATCTTAGCTTTATCATGGATTGATCAGGATGATGCATTCCAAAGAAAAGAAAAAAAAAACAAATGAAAAAGTGAGCATACTTGAGATGAAATGGACACATTTCTAGAAAGACACAAACTATCAAAATGATTCATACTGTCCAGCTTCACAGTAGTAAATACTGAATTATGAATTAGTCACTATCATTTTTTGTGGGGATATCCTATTTCTTATATTCATTATGGAATGATGGAGCTGATGTTCCCATCAAATCAAGTAAACTTGTTTACCTCCTAGTTTTTCCCCACCAATTATTTCTGTTCTCTTATGAATAAGAATGAAAGAGAAAAAACGTCTGTTGGATTTTTAGTTATAGTTAATTGGGAGAAGAAATTTGTAGAGAGTATTCATTATGGTACTTCTGTTTGATATGCTTTGATGTTTCTGTTGCTGTTGTTCATTTGCTTAGTCATGTCTGACTCTTTGTGAGCCCGTGCCCTGCGGCACACAGTTCCATGTCCTTCACCATCTCCCGGAGTTTGCTCAACTTTGTGTCCATTGAGTCAGTGATGCTTTCTAACAGTCTCATACTCCGCTGCCCTCTTCTTCTGTCTTCAGTCTTTCCCAGCATCAGGGTCTTTTCCAGTAAGTCAACTCTTCACATCAGGTGAAGACTTCCCTGGTGGCTCAGATGGTAAAGCGTTTATCTACAGTGCAGGAGACCTGGGTTTGATCCCTGGGTCAGGAAGATCTCCTGGAGAAGGAAATGGCAACCCACTGCAGTATTCTTGCCTGGAAAACCCCATGGATAGAGGAGCCTGGTAGGCTACAGTCCATGGGGTCTCAAAGAGTCGCACACAGCTGAGCAACTTCACTTTCACATCAGGTGGCCAAATGATTGGAGCTTCAGCACCAGTCCTTTCAATGAATACTCAAGGTTTATTTCCTTTAGGATTGACTGATTTGATCTCCTTGCAGTCCAGGGGCCTCTCAAGAGCCTTCTCCAGCACTATACTTCGAAAGCATCAGTTCTTCTGTGCTCAGCCTTCCTTATGGTCCAACTCTTCACATTTGACACAACTACTAGAAAAACCATAGCTTTGACTATATGCACTTTTGTTGGCTAATATGACATCTTTGCCTTTTAATAAACTATCTAGGTTTGTCACAGCTTTCCTTCTAAGGAGCAAGCATCTTTTAATTTAATGGCTGCAGTCACTGTTGGCAGTGATTTTGGAGCCCAGGAAAATAAAATCTGCCACTGTTTCCATTGTTTCCCTATCTATTTGCCATGAAGTGGTGGGACCGGATGCCATGGATCTTAATTTTTTGAATGTTGCATTTTAAGCTAGCTTTCTCACCCTTCTCTTTTACCCTCATCAAGAAGCTCTTAGCTCATCTTCACTTCCTGCCATTAGAGTGGTGACATCTGCATAGCTGAGGTTATTAATATTTCTCACATAAGTATTGATTCTGGTTACAGCCTGTGATTCACCAGTCCATCATTTCACATGACATATTCTCCACAAAAGTTAAATAAATGGTGACAATATATAGCCTTGTCATACTCCTTTCCCAATTTGGAACAGTCAGTTGTTCCAGGTAATATTCTAACTGTTACTTCTTGACCTGCCTACAGGTTACTCAGGAGACAGGTAAGGTGGTTTGGTATTCTCCTCTCTTTAAAAATTTTCCACAATTTGTTGTGATGCACACAATCAAAGGCTTTGAAGTCAATGAAGCAGAAGTAGATATTTTTCTGGAACTCTCTTGCTTTTTTGATGATCCAACAAATGCTGGCAATTTGATCTCTGATTCTTCTGCTGCTTCTATTCCCTGCTTGTACATCTGGAAGTTCTCAGTTCACATACTGCTGAAGCCTTGCTTGAAGGATTTTTGAGAGTAACCTTACTAGCATGTGTAATGACTGCAATTCTGTAGTAGTTTGAACATTTTTTGGCATTGCCCTCTCTGGGATTGAAATGAAATCTATCCTTTACCAGTCCTGAGGCAGCTGCTGAGTTTTCCAAATTTGCTGACATATTGAGTGTAGCACTTTAACAACATCATCTTTTAGGATGTTAAATATCTAAATTGGAATTCCATCACCTGCACTAGCTTTGTTTGTAGTAATGCTTCCTAAGGCTTACATGATTTCATAGTCCAGGATATCTGGCTCCAGGTGAGTGTCCACACCACTGTGGTTATTTGGATCATTAAGACCTGTTTTGTATAATTGTTCTGTTTATTCTTGCCACCTCTTAATCTCTTCTGCCTCTGTTAATTCCTACCATTTTTGTCTTTATCATGGCCATCCTTGCATGAAATGTTTCCTTGATCTCTCCAGTATTTTTGAAGAGATCTCTATCCATATGTCTTCAGGCACTCTGTTTACCAGAGCTAATCCCTTGATCTATTTGTCATCGCCACCATATGATAATAAGGGATTTGATTTAGGTCATACCTGAATAGCCTAGTGGTTTTTTCTACTTTCTTCAATATGAACCTGAATTTTTCAATAAAGATCTGATGATCTGATCCACAGTCAGCTTTAAGTCTTTTTTGTTTGTTTGTTTTTGCTGACTATATATAGCTATCCGTCTTGGACTGCAGAGAATACAATCAATTTGATTTAGGTATTGACCATCTGATGATGTCCATGTTTGAGTGGTCCCTTGTGTTGTTGGAAGAGGGTATTTGCTATGACCAGTGTGTTTTCTTGACAAAATTCTATTAGCTTTGGCCTTGCTTCAGAGGTGGCAAGAAGACACAGAAGAACTATACAAAAAAGTTCTTCATGACCCAGATAATCACAATGGTATGATCACTCACCTAGAGCCAGACATCCTGGAATGTGAAGTCAAGTGGACTTAGGAAGCATCACTATGAACAAAGCTGGTGGAGGTGATGGAATTCCAGTTGAGCTTTTTCAAATCCTAAAAGATGATGCTGTTAACATGCTGCACCCAATATTCCAGAAAATCTGGAAAACTCAGCAGAGGCCACAGGACTGGAAAAGGTCAGTTTTCATTCCAATCTCAAAGAAAGGCAATGCCAAAGAATGCTCTAACTACTGCACAATTGCACTCTTCTCACACACTAGTAAAGTAATGTTCAAAATTCTCCAATAAGGCTGCAATAGCACATGAACACGGAAATTCCAGATATTCAAGCTGGATTTATAAAAGGCAGAGGAACCAGAGATCAAATTGCCAATATCCACTGGATCATCAAAAAAGCAAGTGAGTTTCAGAAAAACATCTATTTCTGTTTTGTTGATTATGCCAAAGACTTTGATTGTGTGGATCACAATAAACTGTGGAAAATTCTGAAAGAGATGGGAATACCAGACCACCTGATCTGCCTCTTGAAAAATCTGTATGCAGGGCAGGAAGCAACAGTTAGAACTGGACATGAAACAACAGACTGGTTCCAATTGGGAAAGGAGTATGTCAAGGCTGTATATTGTCACCCTGCTTATTTAACTTATATGCAGAGTACATAATGAGAAACGCTGGGCTAGATGAAGCACAAGCTAGAATCAAGACTGATGGGGAAAATATAAATTAACCTCAGATGTGCAAATGACACCACCCTCACAGCAGAAAGCGAAGAACTAAAGTGCCTCTCGTTGAAAGTGAAAGAGGAGAGTAAAAAGTTGGCTTAAAACTCAACATTCAGAAAGCTAAGATCATGGCATCTAGTCTCATCACTTAATGGCAAATAGATGGTAAAACAGTGGAAACAGTGACAGACTTTATTTTGGGGGGCTCCAAAATCACTGCAGATGGTGACTGGAGCCATGACATTAAAAGATGCTTATCCTTGGAAGAAAAGTTATGACCAACCTAGACAGCATACTAAAAAGCAGAGACATTAGTTTGTCAACAAAGGTCTGTCTAGTCAAAGCTATGGTTTTTCCAGTGGTCATGTATGGATGTGAGAGTTGGACTGTGAAGAAGGCTGAGCACCAAAGAATTGATGCTTTTGAACTGTGGTGTTGGAGAAGACTCTTGAGAGTCCCTTGGATGGCAAGGAGATCCAACCAGTCCATCCTAAAGAAATCAGTCCTGAATATTCATTGGAAGGACTTGATGCTGAAGCTGAAACTCTAGTACTTTGGCCATCTGATGGGAAGAACTGACTCATTTGAAAAGACCCTGATGCTGGGAAAGATTGAAGGTGGGAGGAGAAGCAGATGACAGTGGATGAGATGGTTGGATGGCATCATTGGCTAATGGACATGATTTTGAGTAAACTCTGGGAGTTGGTGATGGACAGGGAAGCCTGGTATATTGCAGTCCATGGGGTTGCAAAGAGTCAGACATGACTGAGTGACTGAACTGAATTACTGACTGCTTCATTTTGTACTCCAAGACCAAACTTGCCTGTTATTCCAGGTATCTCTTGACTTCCTTTTTCTGTATTCCCATCCCCTGTGATAAAAAGGATATCTTTGGTGTTAGTTCTAGAAGGTCTTATAGATTTTTATAGAACTGGTCAAACTCAGGTTTTTCAGCATCAGTTGTTGGGGCATAGACTTGTGATGGTGAATGGGTTGCCTTGGAAATGAACCAAGATAATTCGGTCATTTTTGATGTTGTACCAAAGTACTGCATTTTACACTCTTTTGTTGACTATGAGGGCTACTCCGTTTCTTCTGAGGTATTCTTGCCCACATCAGTAGATATAATGGCTCTCTGAATTAAATTCACCTGTTTCCATCCATTTTAGTTAATTGCTCCTAAAATGTTGATGTTCACTCTTGCCGTCTCCTGCTTGACCACATCTGATTTACCTTGACTCATGAACCTAAAATTCGTGGTTTATTATGCAATATTGTTTTTATGGCATTGGACCTTACTTTCATAACCAGAAACATTCACACCTGAGCATCGTTTCTGCTTTGGCTGAGCTGCTTCGCACTTTCTGGAGTTAATGAGTAATTGCCCCCTTTCTTTCCCAGTAGCATATTGGACATAGTCCAACCTTGGTTGTGGGGGGGGCTCATCTTCCGGTGTCATATCTTTTTGCCTTTTTATACTGTTCATGGGGTTCTTGATGCAAGAATACTGGAGTGGTTTGATATTCTCGTTCAAGTGGACCACATTTTGTCAAAACTCTTCACTGTGACCCATCCTTTTTGTGTGACCCTGCATAGCCTAGCTCAGCTTCATTGAGTTATGCAAGCTCCTTCATCATGACATGGCTGTGATCCACGAATGGTGCTTTGTTATTTACTCCCATTTAATATTTTCTTTTGTATTAATTTCTTCATAGTTTATACTGTGATAAGATATAGCTCAAATGACTTGACTGTTAAATTCTCCTAAATATTTAAGAAGCAATGTAACACTAATATTATACACATTATTTCAGAGAACATAAAGTGTATTAAACAGTTCTTCAATATGAATTATGGAGGCAGTATACCCTTTATACCAAAACTAACAACCGTTTGGGAAAAAAAATCACCAAAAACAACTATGAAGAAATCTTGAAGAAAATACCTGTAGCATCTATAACTATATAAAATACATCATGGCCAGCTTTGGTTTATTTGAGATTTATTATTTGGAAGTAGATCAGTTAACTAAGTCATACAGTCACAGAATTAAAAAAAAAATCATAAAATCTTCATACCAGGTACTGCAAAAAATTTGGTAAATTAGAAAACTACTTATAAAAGTAATTGGGAAACTGAAAATAGAATAATTTTCCTTATTCTGGTTTAATGTTTCTAAAAAAAAGAAAATCTTTTGGCCTGCTTCATGTTAGTGGGGAAATATTGATGTCTTTAAATCTCATATGAGGAAAGGAAAATAAGACTGCCCTCTGTTACAGCTTTTATTTATTATTGTGCTTGAGATACTATTCAGTATAATAAAATGAAAGTAAGTATACAAATACTTACAAAAAGTGTTTAATATTTGAAAATATGAAAGTTCCCATTTACTCACTGATAATTTTATTATACATACATAAATCCAAAATAAATTGCAAGTAAATTATTAGACCAAGTAAACGAATTCAGCAAAATTGAAGGATAGAACTTTATAAATTGTATTTTATATAAAACAAAGAAGTTTAAATTTTACAGAAATTACTAAAAAATAAAATTTATTTTATAATTTCAAAATGAGAAGAGAAAGAACAGAAAACAATTTAAAGAATTTTTGCAGACTGTTAAAGATTGATGTCAAGCAAAGGATACAGCTACCTAGGAGGAGGGACCAGGTTATTTGTACATTCTTTCTCAGCTCCACTTGTGATCTCTGTGCTCTTCTCTGTACCACAGAGGACTGGATCCCCAAAGGTACCTTCCTGAGACTTCTTTGCCTGTTTGCTTCTGTTAGATTCGAACACTGAGGCAAAGGCACTGGCAGGTGTTTAGAAGTTGGAAGGAAGGAAAATAGTCAAAACCTCATGGCTTTGGTGGGGAAGACAGAACTTTTAGCATAGCCTCCAGTAGTAATTGCAAAGGGTGACAGTGAGCACTTGGTAGCTCCTCAGGCAGTGTGTTTCCAGAGCAGCACAGGTTTCGTGGAGTATAGCAAAGCAGCAGTAGCTACAGGTGCTTTACCAGCCCTGGCTAAGTGCCCTGACTCCATCCGTTCCAGTGACAGCTGCAAGGAACTTTAGGCCCCAGGATTCCAGCACTGACAACAGGAGAACGGGCAGTGGATTCCTACAAGGCAGCTTCAGCGGTGCTTCCAAACAGTAGAAGCTACAGCAGGGGTCCAGCAGCTCCGCTGGGCAGTGACTGTACTATAGATGACACCCTTTCCCTTCTGCTTGGTAGACTAGGATCACAGTGGCTTACGGCAGATACTAATCATTGAGAAACTGCCTTTTCCCTTCTAAACGTTTTGTAACTTATTCTCTGTATGCAATTTCCTCCACTTGAAATACCAGTCAAAGTTTCTGTTTTCCTGACTGGACAATTTTACTGGATTCATGGTAGCAGTACAATACTGTGGATATCAAGCCCATTTTTCTTTTGTATTCCACACTTACTCACAATTTAATTTACTATTAAGTATTTAAATTTTACATATGTAGAATAAATCCTTTCATTGATTTAGTAATAGTATGTAAATAAATAATTGCATAATAAAATATATATCAAAGAGAATAACTTAAGAAAAAAACTTTTTGTATTTAATACCAAAAACTACTAACATAAACTAGTCCTCCTGGAATTTAATACATGGAGAATAAATAATACTGACTTAAATCAAGATAGTAATCATATGATAGGTAAATACATCTTCTTTTCTCCTAGTTCTTTATTTGGCACAGATAGAGTAGAAAATATGATTATACCTCTAGACTAGAAGTCACTTGTAATATTGTTCATTAGAATCCAAGTTTCAGAATTTGATCTTTTTATGGCTTAGGACAGTGAATCTTTGACAACTACTCTGTTTCCTGATTGTGTTTGAATTCTGATAGAGTGTCCACTGGCTTCCCTGGTGCTTGGCTGGTAAAGAACCTGCCTGCCAGTGCAGGAGACACAAGAATGAGGGTTCGATCCCTTGGTCAGGAAGATCCCCTGGAAAAGGAAATGGCCACCTGCTCCAGTACTCTTGCCTGAAAATTTTCATGCTCTGAGGAACCTGGAGGGCTGCAGTCCGTAGGGTTGCAAGAGTCAGACATGACCGAGCACACACACACACACACACACACACACACACACACACATTTCTCCATTGAGTTTCAAGGGTCATGATGTGATTCATTCTGTGTGTTTGGGGGTTGCTCACAGAGACCAGCTCTTTGTGACACCATGGACTGCAGCATGCCAGGCTCCCCTGTTCTTCACCATCTCCCAGAGTTTGCTCAGATTTATGTCCATTGACTCTTTATCCTCTGCTGCTCTCTTCTCCTTTTGCCTTTAGTGTTTCACAGCATCAAGGTCACTTCCAAGGAGGTGGCTGTTTTCATCAGGTGGCCAAAGTAATTGTATAGGAAAGGTCTTTAATCCAGGGTTTTCTGAGGATGACTAAAGATTTGTTGAGAATGAATGAAACCTCAGTCAGAATTAGATTTATAAATTTCACTGCACATTAAATTAGGCACTGGTCAATGTGTTTGTACATTTATTGATTATATTTTTATATGAGCTTTCATTTTCACTTCCTTGTATGTAATCCCCTATTGGGTCAATATTGATTGCTTTTAGATAGTATAACAGAGAAGGCAAGAGTGTGGACTTGGGATGCAAGCTGGTTTCATTCCAGGTTTCATCACCAACTTTGCAGTCTTGGGCACATTTCTTAATCTTCCTGGACTTCAGTAACATCATTTCTTAAATGTTATGAGCTTAAAATGGATAGCACATGCAAGTACTTAGCGAGATGTCCACTATAGTCTCATATATTGCCACATTAAGATTGTTATAGCTGGAACGCAGAGGACGAAGTAGTCAAGGTCAGCTCTTTGCACTTTAAAACAGGTTCTTAAAGTCCATTTCAGATGATTAAAAATAGACTTTCAATTACAAAGGACACTTGGAATCAGTTTTCTAAATTATTAAATATTTCTTTAAACACCAGATCAGGAACAGAAGTTTGGAAGATTGAACATGAGTTTTTACTGCAAACTATGGAATAGGAAGAATGATTTAGGAGCAATTTCCTGCCAAACAGTTTTAGGTAAAAGACCTTGGCTAGGGGAAAGCACTGAAGTGAGAGAGAAAAATGAACTGAGTCTTCAGAGGGAGGTCTACTCCCGTATTGTAAGTAATTTCAGGGAAAGGGAGCATGTTCTTGGTTCCCATCTGGGCGGTAAGGCTTTGTGATGCTCCCCAAATGGGATGACCAGAGGATTTTACATGAAAGTTTTGCATATTCATGCAGAAAGAGGGCTTGGATTGCATGTTCTGCTACCTCCTAAAGTACTGAAAAACCTGGTACAGAGAAAATCGTGAAATTGCCTCATGCCTGAATGGACAACATTTCTAATTTGAGAAGATTAGCAGATCATCTGAGAGCTGGGATTGAGAAATGGAGCAAAATTGAGACCATACTAGGACCTCTGGTCATGAACAAGGATATTGTGGCTGCATCAGTTATGGATACATGAAGAACAAAGGTGGTCATGAGAGATTAATATGGAGGGTGATATATTCCACTGGGACCTGAGGAGTACTTTTGAAAAATATATTCCCGCCCCCCTCCCATTGTTGTGATGACTTGTCAGCAACTGCTTGCTTTCCAAAGCCTTCCCAAGGAGGAGGAGATCAGAGGCAAGTGTATAAGAGGAGTGCATATCATTAACATCTTTGTTAATTAACTCTTTGCACCAAGAAGAACATTTCAGTAACATGTGACTGAATTACCTGCAGAAGCCTAGATTTTATTTCTTAAAAAACAGATTTCAGTTTATCGAGCAGTTTTAGGTTCACAGCAAAACTGAATGAAAGGTACAGTTATTTCCTGTATAACTCCTAGCCAGACACATACATGGCTATCGCAACTGTCAACAGCCCACATCACAGTGGAATATTTGTAAAATTGATAGACCTAGAATGTTACATTATTGCCAGTGAGAATCCATAGATTCTTTAGGGATTTTCTGAGACTCTTTATTTGTTCTTCATTTTTGAAGAATACTTTTCCAGAGTACAGATTACTGGATTGGTGGGTTTGTTTGTTTTTGTTCTTCAGGTGTAAATATAATTCTTATAGTTGTTTCTCTATCTGTAAGGTGTCTTTTTCTTTATCTTCAATTTTCTGTAGTTTGAAAATGATATGTGTACATGTGCATTTGGGTGCATTTATCCAGCTTAGCATTCTCTGAGCTTTCTGGATTTGTACTTTAGTATCTGATATAAATTGGGGGGAAATTCTCAGTCATTATTGTTTCCAATATTTATTCCTTTAATTTCTCTCTTTCTTCTCCTCCCTGTATTCCCATTGTGTGTATATTACAGCTTTGGTGGTTGGACTATGTGGATTTTATGTTCTGTTTCTCTTCTTTAGTTTTCTATTTGTTTTTCAGTTTTGGACATTTTTATTAAGACAAGCTGTACACCTAAAACTAACACAATGTTGTAAATGAACTATACTCCAGTATTTTTTTTTTTTTAAGATATGGTCAAGTGCAGAAATTCTTTCCTCAGCTGTGTAGATTTTCCTCAGTCTACTACTAAATCCAAAAAGGACATTCTTCATTTCTCTTACACTGTTTTTGATCTCTAGCATTTCCTTTTTGCTTTCTCTTAGGATTTCCATCGCTCTGCTTATATTGCCCACATGTCTTCCATGATGTCAACTTTATCGATTCGCGCTCTTAAAATTTTAATAATAATTGTCTAAAATTCCTGGTCTGATATGGCAGAATCCCTGCCGTGTTGGCTCCTAATGCTTGCTATGTGTCTTCAGAGCATGTTTTTGCTTTGTAGTATATCTTGTAAAATTTTTTCGGTAGCCAGATGTGATATGCTTGGCAAAAGGAACTACCGTGACTAGGCCATTCGTAACGTGGGGGAAGTTTGATGAGCTCTCAGTCTTCATGAACCTCTGCTGCTGGATTGTGAGCTTCACATGTGCTTCTTATTTATACTCCCCACCTCCCTATCTTCGCCTCCGGCAGGTGGGATAGGATGGCAAGGGTGGGCTGCAGTTTTCCTTCTTCCAGGACAGTTAGACTGACAGACTCCAGCAAGTTAGGTTGTGGTTAATTCTGAGGGCAGACCTTGTTAAGAAAAACAGAATGCTTTGGTGAATTTCAAAATGTCTTTTCCTGACTCCTACTAAAAGTGTGAGAGGAGTGTTCTCAGATATTCACTGTCAGAATCCAGTAAAGCTCCAAAAGTTAAAGCTCTGATGAATGGGTACCTCTGGAGTTTTTCTCTCTCAGATTTGTCCACACTGATGAGCAATTCGGCACTTACAGCTCAGGTTTCATACCCTGGTGCTGGTTCCTACAGGTGTCTGCTCCTGGGCTTCTGTATATTTTTTTTTGTATTTGCCTGTCAGTGAATTTGGTAGGAGCAGTATGTCCTGTGACCTCACTTCATTTAGGGATCTATGAAGAGTGGTTGCTGTTCAGTTTGTTCAGCTTTTCACTTCTTGTTAGGGCAGAGTGGCAACTTCCAAACTGGACAGGAAACTGAAGGTCTATTTGGCTTAGAAAGATCCCCTGCAAAACCCCGACGGGCTACTGTCCATGGTGTCACAAGGAGTCAGACAGGACTTAGCGACTAAGCAACAATTACATTTTTTTAAAGGAAGCTCAGAGAACAAGTTGAATGTGGTGGGAAAAATTATAGAAAGTTATGCTTTTGTACATCTGAATCATCATACATGAGTATCAAACTTTCTATAAAAGAAAAGAGAACCACCTATATGATACCCACTTGTAAACCATCCACACTAAACCAGGAATATGTGAGGGAAAGGAAAGGGCTTCTCTTCCAGGTGCTTTTTTTATGTCTGCTTTGTCTTGATTCTGCAGCTCTTCTCACTCCCCTGACATCTTGCCCCAGTCTGTGTAGGGCTGAGATATTACTTTGTTTAAAAACCTTCCTTCCTCAATTCTTAGTCATCACATTTGCACACACTTGATATTCCCAGCCTACATGGTGTTCATATCTGATTGTTTTCAGTGATGCTCCCTTGTCCTTATCATTGGCCATATGAAGATTTCCATGTGTGTCTAGGTTCTGCAGCTCTGTCTGAGGTGAACCTTCTGAATCCCGCATTTCCCTCCTCCTTTTCTGTATTTGCCCTCTGTACACCTGGCATTCTGGATGATGCATCAGTGGGAGGGTAATTGTAAATCACTTTTGTCAGGATGACTTGCACTGTGCTTAGTGTTGAGCTGAAAGATGATTCCTCATTACAGAGTTGGGTAGTGTTTCCTGTTTAAACATTAAATGCTCCCTTGCCAGCAGCAGTTAGATGTGACCCCTTAAACATTTTGCATCCCATAGTGTATAGGCAGCAGGAATTCTGTACATCCCCATCTACAGATCTAGCATAAAAATCATGATACTTCTCATTATGGAGATTGAGGAATGCTATCTTGCTGTGTTCACTTTGTAAGACAAACTAAATATATTATTCCACAACAACAACAACAAATCGATTGCTTGTTACTATATTGTTTTCAACAATACAGTTTTGAGTGGATTTGAAAGATATGGACGATAAGTCACTGAAGAAATTAATTTTCCTTGCTGAGGAAAGATAATCACAAAGGAACCAAATTTAAGTTTCACACACCAATTTTGATTACCTTTCTACAAGCAGTTAGAATGTTATTTTCTAAGCTGCAGAGCAATTAATGGCTAGAACTGCAGGAAGTATTTAATTGAGTATTGATTTAAGGCCAAGCTGTTGTTTGGCTGAGGTGTTGCATTGTAATTAATGGACCTGAACCAGAGTTTAATTTTTCTACACTGTACCTGATTTTCAGGCACTGTTAATAACAACTCTCAAACAATCCATAGAGGGAGCTTTGGAGTTTTTAAATTAACTTTTAAAAGTTTTGACTGAATTTTTAACATACACAGAAGACTTTTACTTTTGTTAGTAACTTCAAAGCCTGCTTCCTTTTGAATACATTTAAATTCTCCCAATGACATATTGCCAATTGGTCAATAAATTCATTCATACAAATTTATGTTGTTGTTATTTAGTTGCAAAGTTGTATCTGATTCTTTTGCAACCCTATGGACTGTAGCCAACCAGACTCTTCTATCCATGGGATTTCTCAAGCAAGAATACTGGAGTGGGTTATCATTTCCTTTTCTAGGGGATCTTCCTGACCCAGGGATTGAACCTGCTTTACCTGCATTGCAGGAGGATTCTTAACCATTGAGCCACCGGGAAGCCCTGGAAATGTGACACAGGATAATATTATTTAATGGCATGATTCACTGAAGACTGTGCCTTATACTTCCTTAGAGTTATGTAAACAAAGAACAAGTATCCTTGTTTGGGATGGTGCTAAATGTTTAAGTAATGCTGAATGCTTACTGAAAGGGTAGTTCAGTTCAATTCAGTTCTGTCGCTCAGGTGTGTCCGACTCTTTGCAACCCCATGAATTGCAGCACACCAGGCCTCCTTGTCCATCACCAACTCCTGGAGTTTACTCAAACTCATGTCCATTGAGTTGGTGATGCTATCCAGCCATCTCATCCTCTGTTGTCCCCTTCTCCTCCTGCCCCTAATCCCTCCCAGCATCAGAGTCTTTTCCAGTGAGTCAATTCTTCGCATGAGGTGGCCAAAGTATTGGAGTTTCAGCTTCAGCATCAGTCCTTCCTATGAACACCCAGGACTGATCTCCTTCAGAATGGACTGGTTGGATCTCCTTGCAGTCCAAGGGACTCTCAAGAGTCTTCTCCGTCACCACAGTTCAAAAGCATCAGTTCTTTGGCAGTCAGCTTTCTTCACAGTCCAACTCTCACATCCATACATGACCACAGGAAAAACCATAGCCTTGACTAGACAGACCTTTGTTGGCAAAGTAATGTCTCTGCTTTTGAATATGCTGTCTAGGTTGGTCATAACTTTCCTTCCAAGGAGTAAGCGTCTTTTAATTTCATGGCTGCAGTCACCATCTGCAGGGATTAGAGGATGGGCAAAAATTCCTTTCAGGGGATCATGTATAACATCTAATGATTAGTCCCTGTAGAGTGTCGAAATATATCAGTTTGTACCTTTAAAAATAGCTATCTGGCCATTTTCTGCTTTGGCACATTATTTAAATTCTAGCCTTGCTACATTTGATGATGACTTAAATTTTTATCAGTTTAAATAAGTATTAAATGCTTAACCTCCTTGGGACCTATAGGTACACAAAGATAAACAAACATAGTTGGGAGTGGCCGTCTCTATGCATATTATGGCCTATTTTGAACATAAACTTATAGAAATAACTAAACCACATGGCAATATGCCATACATGCTATAATAAGGAAAGACTTATTGGTTAAATCTGTGAGTAAAACTTTTAAAAATGATCAGCCATCTCATTTTCCTTGTCCTATTTCCAAGTCCTAACCTTTCTCCCCAGTCACTCTTAGAGCTGAATCCCCTTAATTTCAGGTTTCATCAGCGTTACCCAAAGTTGCCACAAAGGCTTCTTCAGTGTACAAGTTTCAGGCGCTTCAGTGCTTCAGTCTCATCTCACTATTTTAACATATGAGAGGAGCTGTTTATTTCTGCTCGGGGTGGTTTGGGAGTTTGTTGTAATCCCAGCAGCAATTTCAAGTCTGGCAACTGGTAGTCCCTTTCTGAAGTGTGGAGCAGCTACTTTGTGTCAGCTCCCCAGAGAGCTCACACTTTGGGGAAAAAGCAATGAAACACTTGCAGGAAGGGTTATACCGGCTGAATTTTAAAACACTTCAATGGATTCAAGACTCCAGTACACTTTAACGATCATGGCGCCCAGAGCATAATTGATAGCATCTCTCAGAAAGTAGGTGTTCAGGATTAAATTGAGGATTTTAGATATGCGTCACCGAGTGACCTTTAATTTACTCTGTGCCTTCAAAATTAGGTGGTGTGAAGAAAAACGAAGAGGTAGATTGCAGATTTATTTCCATTTCAAATTAACCAAGTTACCTGCTGGTAAAGCAGCATAAGAAATTAGCATGTTTATATCTAAACTCATTTTGGTTACTGAGCTATAAATTTTAGGGGATGAAGCTGTGTTGAAATAGAATAGACTGATGAAAAGGGTAATTATTAGTTCTTTGTGAATGTAGTTTTTATATAAACAAGTCTGAATGTCATATAACATTTGCAGAATTGTCAGTTCACTTAGAGAATTGTACTTTTTCTTCTGTAAACCTGATATTTATTCCTATGCTATTTGAATTATCTGATGGAAATTCAAAACCTTTTTGAGTATATGTGTTTGTATGATTTGGTCCTCCAGCAATGCTATGGAAAAAAAAAAAAAACATTTTCTTAAATACTGATTATTGACGTATTAGTTCCTATAGCTATTGATCCTTCAGAGAATAGCACACTTTAAAGAAATTATAATGATTTTTCTTTCAACATGTATGTAGTTTCTCTATGGAAGACTTGTGCTTTTGACTATTTATGAGTCATTTTGAAGAGGCTGAGTGTAAGCCTAGTTAGTGATCCAGGAGGGGAAAATGCTGCTAATTTTTTCAACAGTAAAAATCCAGTGGAGTGGATTAAGGGAATAATCCATTACTCTGTCATGAAAGATTTAAGGAAAAAATTACCACTCTTCTACAGTATTGCTCTGAGCAACGTTATGGGGAATAGAGTGTATAAAAGAATGAAATTCATAGAGAAATAGGATGACAAAAAGTACAAGCATTGCTCTAGAGCTACAGTCTTAACAGGGATATGAATATGAAATAAAGAGATGACTTTGAAAGCAGATGTACAACACTGTGCTCTTCTGGCATAAATCATAAAAATGCTCCACAATGTAAATGTTTAGGGTGCTTTTATTGAATTACTGCAACAATAATGTACCATGAAAGAAAGGCATCCACAGATATGCTAATTAAAAAGGCAATACACTGTACTATTGCACAAATCATAAAATATTCAGTTCATGTTTGTTAAGAATCCAGAGAGGTTCTGTTTTAACTTTATAGGTGCAATTTGGCTGGAAAAGAGATATATGTGAAGCAGATTGTTAAATGTTCTTTTACTATTACTGATGTTTAACAAGGTGCTCTGGGATGATGAGAGGGAGGATGACTTGACTTAAAATACCCTTTAAATCACTTTGAGCTTGAAGGACATTGACCCCTGAAGAAGTGTCTTTTCTCTGCAGATCACTGATGCATATAATGTCTGTTGGGCAGCCATTGATCAAGTGGATGTGGTTAGGTAGTTGGGATGGTTGGCTATACATTTGTTAGTATCTATTTTGTATCTACATGCTAAACACTGAATGAAAGACTAATGAGACCCATAATTCATTCCTTAAATGGACTTAAAGGAATCCCACCAAACTGTCATTGTTCTTTTTCTAGACATGAGGGAACTTAACTATCCATGACTGGAAGATGTCCTTTCCGCTGTCACATTTGAGGGTTAATTGAAATGAGCTGACAAAAATATACTGTATATTTTCTCATTTGCCATTTTATTTCTCCTTTTTAATGCTAATATTTCTAATCTTTGAACTAGGCTTGTGTTATAACGTTTTTGGACGCTGAACTTTACATTTTCTAAGTAACATGCCTAAATTACTTTTCCTTCTGCAACTTTGCAGATAATAAAATTTGCTCCTTAATGTCTTTTCCTTTCATTATGATCACACAGACTTCTCTCCTCAAAGTTGGTGAGAAGATACTGAAAATGGGCCAAAGCACTACGCTCAGAACTGCTATTTTGGGAACTCCACACCTCTTTACTTGCTGGCAATGTTCTTTGTGTTCCATGTCTTGTAATTATCAGGGCAGTTTTAGCCTAGTGTTAACTTTGTAGACCAATTTGTTTAGCTCAGTTTCCTCACTATTGCATGAATTATAATCCTAGCAAGATTACTGGGATAGGCATGAAGTTGTCTGGATTGAGCCAAAGGTTTTGCACCACACTAGTGCTCTGGCCTAAAAGGAAATTCCACAGGGGATATGCTTGCAGGGACACTTTAGGTAAGAACAAAACATTTTATTCTCTAATTATAAATTTGCTTTTAAAAACTCTCAAGACTGGACAAGGCTTATCAGTTCAGTTGCTCAGTTGTGGGTCTTTGCAACCGCATGAACGCAGCATGCCAGGCCTCCCTGTCCATCACCAACTACCGGAGCCTACCCAAACTCATGTCCATAGAGTTGGTGATGCCATCTAACCATCTTATCCTCTGTCATCCCCTCCTCTTCCTCCCCTCAATCCCTCCCAGCATCAGGGTCTTCTTAAATGAGTCAGCTCTTCGCATGAGGTGGCCAAAGTATTGGTTTCAGCTTCAACATCATTCCCTCCAAAGAAATCCCAGGGTTGATCTCCTTCAGAATGGACTGGTTGGATCTCCTTGCAGACCAAGGGACTCTCAAGGGTCTTCTCCAACACCACAGTTCAAAAGCATCAATTCTTCGGCACTCAGCTTTCTTCACAGTCCAACTCTCACATCCATACACTGGAAAAACCACAGCCTTGACTAGACAGACCTTTGTTGGCAAAGTAATGTCTCTGCTTTTGAATATGCTATCTAGGTTGGTCATAACTTTCCTTCCAAGGAGTAAGTGTCTTTTAATATCATGGCGGCAGTCACCATCTGCAGTGATTTTGGAGCCCAGAAAAATAAAGTCAGCCACTGTTTCCACTGTTTCCCCGTCTATCTGCCATGAGGTGATGGGACCAGATGCCATGATCTTAATTTTCTGAATGTTGGGCTTTAAGCCAGCTTTTTCGCTCTCCTGTTTCACTTTCATCAAAGGCTCTTGAGTTCTTCATTTTCTGCCGTAAGGGTGGTGTCATCTGCCTATCTGAGGTTATTGATATTTCTCCCAGCAATCTTGATTCCAGCTTGTGCTTCCTCTAGCCCAGCGTTTCTCGTGATGTACTCTGCATAGAAGTTAAATAAGCAGGGTGACAATATACAGCCTTGACGTACTCCTTTTCCTATTTGGAACCAGTCTGTTGTAGATTCATCTTATCACCTGAGAGAACCTAGTCTTAGTCTGGCTGATCGGAAATATATCTGGAGTGTATCCAGAGTGTAAACATTTCTTCACTCTTCCCGTTAGGTCTTCTTACTATGTATAGAGTCTACATTGAATCAGTGCTTAGAGTATCTTCTTTTGCCTCCTTCCTTGTTCCTTTTTTTTATGTCTCCCTTTCGGAAGTGCCAGTTTTGTCTTTCCTGCTTCCTTTGTAATGAAACCAGCTCACCTCCTTTTGCTGTCATTTCATTTTGTTGTCTCCCCTGGAATTGGCATTAGAAATCTCATTTTGCTCTGAACATCACATTCTTCACAGTGGAGTGTTAATGATAGTATAGTGGCTTTATAATATGTCACCCTGCAAGGATGAACTAGTTTCCTAATTTCTTTTCCTGTATGTTTCTAGTTAGGATGAATATCAGGAGGGATTCTTGTGCGGGATTTGGAAGTGAGACGTGAAGCAGCATTCCCTCTGTATCTCCTGCATGCCCCTGCCCTGCTCTGTCTTCTCACTGGTGAGGGGGTAGTGGAGCTGACAACATCCCACACTGCTATATCCAACTTCAGCTTCTCTGACTCCTGGGCCAAGCATGTGTGCTTAGCTCCGTGAAGAAGGGCCCAAGTCTCCGTAGGTCACCCTTATCAAAAGGTCACTCAAGCATAAACAACTGACAAGGGTTTCCCATTGTCTTTGTGGACCCCAGCTCATGCATTCCAGCTTGCTTTTTCTTTCTACCATATTGTGTCTGTCTTTCCTTCTCAACTGTTTGACCTGTGGCTTTCTAGCTCCTGAATCAAATATATAGACAAATAATCAGGTCCCCAAATTCCAAAAGGCTAATTTTTTTTTAATGAACCACTTAAATTTGTCTATATTCATATCCTTACCTATATACCTAACCTAGTGATTTTTTCTCTTTAATAAAAGCCTGACTGATACTAATTGGTACCAGAAATGGTTCTAGAAGGACAGAATCCTAAGAATGAATTGGTTCTGGGTTTTCTGGGATTTGTTCTTTGATCTGATTGGCTCTAATAGTATTAATGACACTGTTTCCAATGGTTCAAAGGATATTGATAGTCTATGCCATGTAGCACTAAAACACTTATATAAATTATCACCTTTAGATACCTGTGATCAAATAACTATAAAGGTAAGGCTCTAGGTGACCAATTGTTTGCTATATAAAAACTTTCACTAAAACTAGGAATGTAGTGGCATTGATAGATTGCTTATAACTGTGCTGGGAAACTTGGTGAAAATGTATGACAAGCACAGGACTTTAAATTCCTAAAGTCTGCATGAAGAACCCCAAACTTCTTTGACTTCCCTGAAAGAAATACTTATGTCCTCTAGTTACAGTGCTGAGATTGCTGGAAATCAAATCTAAAATCTGATCTTAAGAGTGACTGAATCATGCATCGAACCTGAACTGGCGATTCATTTCAGATATGATATTATACATGTTTCAATGTCATTCTCCCAAATCATCCCACCCTCGCCCTCTCCCACAGAGTCCAAAACACTGTTCTATACATCTTTGTCTCTTTGGCTGTCTCACATACAGGGTTATTGTTACCATCTTTCTAAATTCCATGTATATGCGTTAGTATACTGTATTGGTGTTTTTCTTTCTGGCTTACTTCACTCTGTATAATCAGCTCCAGTTTTATCCACCTCATTAGAACTGATTCAAATGTATTCTTTTTAATGGCTAAGTAATACTCCATTGTGTATATGTACCACAGCTTTCTTATCCATTCATCTGCTGATGGACATCTGGGATGCTTCCATGTCCTGGCTATTATAAACAGTACTGCGATGAACATTGGGGTACACGTGTCTCTTTCAATTCTGGTTTCCTTGGTGTGTATGCCCAGCAGTGGGATTGCTGGGTCATAAGGCAGTTCTATTAGCTTTTTAAGGAATCTCCACACTGTTCTCCATAGTGGTTGTACTAGTTTGCATTCCCACCAACAGTGTAAGAGGGTTCCCTTTTCTCCACACCCTCTCCAGCATTTATTGCTTGTTGACTTTTGGATCGCAGCCATTCTGACTGGTGTGAAATGGTACCTCATTGTGGTTTTGATTTGCATTTCTCTGATAATGAGTGATGTTGAGCATCTTTTCATGTGGTTGTTAGCCATTCGTATGTCTTCTTTGGAGAAATGCTATTTAGTTCTTTGGCCCATTTTTTGATTGGGTCATTTATTTTTCTGGAGTTGAGCTGCATAAGCTGCTTGTATATTTTTGAGATTAGTTGTTTGTCAGTTGCTTCATTTGCTATTATTTTCTCCCATTCAGAAGGCTGTCTTTTCACCTTGCTTATAGTTTCCTTTGTTGTGCAGAAGCTTTTAATTTTAATTAGATCCCGTTTGTTTATTTTTGCTTTTATTTCCAGTATTCTGGGAGGTGGATCATAGAGGATCCTGCTGTGATTTATGTCAGCGAGTGTTTTGCCTACATTCTCCTCTAGGAGTTTTAGAGTTTCTGTTCTTAGGTTTAGGTCTTTAATCCATTTTGAGTTTATTTTTGTGTGTGGTGTTAGAAAGTGATCTAGTTTCATTCTTTTCCAAGTGGTTGACCAGTTTTCCCAGCACCACTTGTTAAAGAGATTGTCTTTTCTCCATTGTATATTCTTGCCTCCTTTGTCAAAGATAAGGTGTCCATAGGTGCATGGATTTATCTCTGGGCTTTCTATTTTGTTCCATTGATCTATATTTCTGTCTTTGTGCCAGTACCGTACTGTCTTGATGACTGTGGCTTTGTAGTAGAGCCTGAAGTCAGGCAGGTTGATTCCTCCAGTTCCGTTCTTCTTTCTCTATTCAAAGTTTTTTGTATTTCCATACGAATTGTGAAATTATTTGTTCTAGCTCTGTGAAAAATACCATTGGTAGCTTGATAGGGATTGCATTGAATCTATAGATTGCTTTGGATAGTGTACTCATTTTCACTATATTGATTCTTTGGGGCTGGTACACTGGGATGACCCAGAGGGATGGTATGGGGAGGGGGATGATGAACAGGTGTATACCCATGCCCGATTCATGTTGATGTATGGCAAAATCAATACAATATTGTAAAGTAATTAGCCTCCAATTAAAATAAATACATTTATATTTAAAAAAGAAAGAAAAAATATGTTTATAAATAAAAAAGAATACACACAGATGGCTAATAAACACATGTAAAGTGCTCAACATCACTCATTATTAGAGAAATGCAAATCAGAACCATAATGAGGTGTCATCTCATGCAGGTCAGAATGGCTGCTATCAAAAAGTCTACAAACCATGCTGGAGAGGGTGTGGAGAAAAGGGAACCCTCTTACACTGATGGTGGAAAGGCAAATTGGTACAGCCCCTATGGAGAACAGTGTGGAGTTCCTTAAAAAACTGGAAATAGAACTGCCATATGACCTACCGATCCCACTGCTGGGCATACACACCAAGGAAACCAGAATTGAAAGAGACACATTTACCCCAGTGTTCATTGCAGCACTGTTTACGATAGATAAGCCATGAAAGCAACCTAGATGTCCATTGGCAGATGAGTGGATAAATAAGTTGTGGTACATATACACAATGGAATATTATTCAGATATGAAAAAGAACACATTTGAGTTAGTTCTAATGAGGTGGACAAAACTGGAGCCTATTATGCAGAGTGAAGTAAGTCAGAAAGAGAAACATTAATACAGTATATAAACACATATGTATATAAGAATTTAGAAAGATGGTAATGATGAGCCTATATGCAAGGCAGCAAAAGAGACACATGTAAAGAATAGACTTTTGGACTTTTGGAGAAGTCAAGAGTGGGATGATTTGAGAGAAGAGCATTGAAACATGTATATTACCATATGTAAAATATAGATGACCAGTGCAAGTTCAGTGTATGAAGCAGGGCACTCAAGACTGGTGTTCTGGGACAACCCAGAGGGATGGTGTGGGGAGGGCAGTGGGAGGGGGGTTCAGAATGAGGAGACACATGTGCTCCCATGGGTGATTCATGTCTCTGTATAGCAAAAACTGCCACAATATTGTAAAGAAATTATCATCCAATTAGAATAAATTAATTTAAAAAATTTTTTAAGAAACTTAAAAAAAAGTGTACTTGCATGTCAATCCCAAACTCCCAATCTATCCCTCACTTCCTACCCTCTCCCCTGATAACCATAAATTCATTCGTGCAATCTGTGAGCCTGTTTCTGTTTGTAGATAAGTTCATTTGTATCATTTAAACTAACACAAGATTGTTAATCAACTATGCTCCAGTATAAAATAAAAAATTTTTAATGTTAAAAAAAAGAGAGAGTGACTGAATTACAATGCAAATGATTTCTCAAACTCCTAGGCTCTCTTTTATTAAAGTTGAGGCAATGATTGGGAAGGAATGGGATTGTGAAAGGTTGCTTAGGGATATAGAGGTAGATACTAATGATGCTAGGATCTAGAACCTCTAAATTTTGGCAAACCTTTGTGGCAAGTTGAAGCATCTGTGTCTGAAGAACCTATGAAAGTTTTCCCTGAGTTGGGTGACTTGTAAGACACTGATGATCCTGCTTAGGACATAACTCCACAACCTCCTCTGGCTGTTAGATCTATTATTAGACCCAAATCTCAGCAAGACCCAAATGGGTGTGATAAAAGTGTGACCTGTAAGTGGTACAATACCTATGAAAATAATTGCAGGATTTTCCTAGTTTATAGTGCTGAACCTGAGGAATATGTGTGAGAAAGGAACTTTAGAGTATATGATCAAGGTAGAAGGAATATAAAATTGGAACAGGATGAATTTACAGATATAAGTTTGGTAAGCAAAAGTCCCAAGTCAATGTTTTAGCTTGAGGAACTGAGAATTGCTCTCTTTGGTTGGTTGGTTGACCAAAACGTGGACTTAAAGGTAGCTTACACTAACACTGAAATGCCAGAATCACCCAGTGTATTTCAGAGAAGGGTATCCAAAGGCTTAGGAAGATTGAAAAGGAAGAATGAACTTATTATGTAAGACCCCATCACCACTCTAGGAGCGACTCTGGTTATCACTGTGATTATCACCATATCACTGTTGTTCGCTCAGAGTAGGAGCTTATAGAGGTTAGGTGATTAATGGATTTGGCTTAGGTCTCTCTTTATACAGTGTGTCCAATAGGTCCCCAATCCTATTCTGTGGTTATTTATCCAGTATTAAAATAGGTAATTGGAGTAGACATACTCAGAAGCTGGTTCCCTGGTTGGCTTTCCCTTCCATATGGCTTTGACAAGTATATTTTTAAACTTCTGCAATGGTTCTTTTCTGTAGGTCAGAAATTACAATGGGATCTGTGGCCGTCAAACTGGAATCCTGAAGCATAATGAGAATGACAGAATTCCATGAAGGCAGAGGACAAGTAGAGACACTTCTTATCAAAGACTTCCTGAAAGAAATACTTTCAGGAAGTGCTTTTTATAATAGGCAGCAGAGCCAAAAGTGAAAGTGTTAATCGCTCAGTTGTGTCTGACTCTTTGAGACCTCATGGACTATAGCCTGCCTGTCTCCTCTGTCCTTGGAATTTTCTAGGCAAGAATGCTGGATTGGGTAGCCATTCCATTCTCCAATGGTTTGCCTGACCCATGTATCAAACGCGGGTCTCCTGTACTGCAGGCAGATTCTTTAACATCTGAGCCATCAGGGAAGCTCAAACAGAGCCAAAGTCACAATAAAAAAAAAGTATGACTCACAGATATTATTGGCATTGGCTGATTGATTGATTGTGGTGTTCCCTAAAACTAAAATAGTCAACCCTTGTTATGTGCAGATTTTGTATTTGCACAGTTGCCTACTTGCTAAAATATTTTTGCCACCTCAGAAGCAGTTTTTTTGCAGCCATTCATGACATATGTGTTCACAGAAGATGCTCACACTCCAGCTGGAGTGAACAAGGGAACTGTCTGCCATCTTTACTGGTATGTTATGCTCTTGGCCATGAGTTCAACGTTAATGAAAAAATAATATATATAAATAAGGTGTCTTTAAACAGAAACATACATAAAACATGGCTGTGTATTGAGAGACTGATGAAAATATGACAAGAGGCTGGCAGGAATCTAACTGTATTATTCCTAGGAGCAATGGTTTTAGTATTCACTAATTCAGCACTTGTGGTGTCTTTCAACATAAGGAAAATCAGCTAATAGATAATAATGAAGTCTTACTTTAGGCATAGTTTTTTTTTTTTTTTTTTGCTTATGTTGATAGAGAACTCGATTCAAGAAAAATTTGCAGTCTTTTAATCACTTCTTGAACTGGTTTACAGACCCTTGAACCCTTTGAATGAAGGGAAAGTTAGATCCTCTTGAAGAAAGATCTTGCTACGTTCCCCCAAATTTACAATGTCAGTCACCCTCTCAGCCTTCCTCAGTGGTACCTCCAGGTACTGGCCAGGATTTATGTACATTTAAAAAATTGTTTATTTATTTATTACCTTTATTTTTGGTTTCACTGGGTCTTTGTTGCTATGCATGGGCTTTTTCTAGTTGTGGCGAGTGGGGACTATTCTTCGTTGCTGTGCACAGGCTTCTCATTGCAGTGGCTTCTCTTGTTGCAGAGCACAGATTCTAGAAGCATGGGCTTTAGTAGTTGCAGGATGCAGGCTCAGCAGTTGCCATGTGCAGGCCCAGCAGTTTCAGTGTGCAGCTTCAGTGTGCAGGTGGGCAAGCTTCACTGGTTGCAGCGCATAGCCTCAGTAGTTGTGGCATGCAGGCTTAGTAGCTGTGATGTACAGGCTCAGTTGCTCTGTGGCTCATGCAGTTCTCAAGGACCTGGGATTGAACCTATGTCCCCTACATTGGCAGGTGGATTCTTACCCACTGTGGCACCAGGAAACTCTCTTTTGCACAATTTTGTGGATTACTGGACACTAGCTCTGAAATTATGTTAATTCCTGAAAATCCAAAATATCACTGTGGTTCACTGGTCAGAGTAGGAGCTTATGGAAGTTAGGTGATCAATGGATTTTGGTTTAGGTTCTCATACAGTGTTTCTAGTAGATCCCCATTCCTACTCTGTGGTTATTTATCAAGTACCGAAGTGTATAATCCAAGTAGACACACTCAAGAGACTGGTTCCCTGGTCTGTGAGGAAGTCCACTAGAACTGCCTCTATTTGCAAAAATAGTGAACTGAGAAATGCCATATTCTTGAAGGGATTATAGGCATCAGTGGCACCATCAAGAACTTAGAAATTGGACTGTTTGTGATTAGCATACTACTTGGTAGAGAGCTACTCACCTTCGCAAAGACACAAAATAAGTCAGTATATTTTACCTGTCAGGGACAACAACACATTTTCACTGTCCTACTTTGGGAGGTATGAACTTCTCACTATCTGTGATATAATCTATACCACAGGGATCTCCTTCAATTGGCTTTCATAGGACAATATGCTCATCCATTACAGCGATTATATATAGTTCTGCTTGAGCCTGTTGTGCAGGAAGTAGCAACTACTCTAAACACATTGGTAAGATACATGAATGATGGTGAGAAATAAATCACACCAAAGTTAAGTGGTCTTCTAGCTTAGAGAAGTTTCTAGGTTTCTAGCTATCTATGAGGGGTACTGAGGTAGCCCTTTCTTTTTCTTACTTTTTTATTTAATTAAAAAAAATATTTTGGCCATCCTGCATGGCATGTGAGATCTTAGTTCCGTGACCAGAGTTTGAACCCATACCTGCTGCATTTGAGACATGGACAAGGTGAAGGGCAAGTTACTGCATCTGATCCATATAGCCACTAAGAAAAAGGCACAATACCCTAAGTAGGCATTTTTGCATTCTGAGACTAACTTATGACTCATTGTAAGTGTTACTCTGACCCATTTATTGAGTGACCTGTACGTGGCCAGCTTTCAGTGAGGCTCTGTGCAAGCTGCTTTGCTATGCAGACCACGAGACACAGCAAGTCTGATGATGCTTGAAGTGTCAGGGACTGAGAGATAGGCTACTGGAGCCTTCTGCCAGCTCCCTAAAAGTGGCACACACAGTGCTTATTAGGATTTTGAAGTAAAGGTAGGTTATTCTTTGCAAAAAGAGATGACCACCTTTTTTTGAGAACAGCTTCTGGTTTGCTACTAGACCTTAGAGGAAGTGAACCCTTGATCATGGTGTGGTATGTTACTTATGTGGCCTGAGGTGTCCTTCCTGAACTAGCTGTGTTCTGACACACAATGCTATGAAGTTGTCATGCACATCAGCACTGCATAACAAAACAGAACCAGATCCTGAAGGCACATGGAAATTGCATGAGAAAGTTGACCAGATGCTCTTACTTCCAATACATTATTTTCTCTTTCTCAGCCTGTCCCTAAGGCCGCTTGGGGAGTTCTCTATAGTCCGTTGCTCAAGGGAAGAAAATGTAGGAACTACTCAAAGATGGATGGCTGCAGCACCATCACCCCACTCTGGGAAGGCCTTAAAGGAGAGTAGTAAAGGGAAGCCTTCCCAGTGGGCAGAACTTCAGGGTGTTTCTGTAAGTGGTTCAAATTTACTTTGAGAAAATAAAAGATATGGTCAGAAAATATGGTTTTATAGCAATTTACAGGCTGTGGCCTTTTTTTCCCCTAGATAGTCAAAGGGATATAGAATATGGAGATATTTGTGTCCTGTGGGAATGCTTACCAAAGGGTGACCTCAAGACAGAATGCCTTCAGTAACCAGGGGATGAATCAGTTCAGTCAGCTTCCTAACCCATTGCTATTGTGCTGATACATAAAGTGACCACGATGGCATGATGGAGGTTATTTTTCTTTTTCCACTCCCCAGTCTGACTATAGTGACTGCTAAGTTACATCATCAAATGAGATCAGCATTGAACCCTAACATGTCAACATTCCTCAGGAGTATCAGCAAGCTACATGATGGTAGGTTGATTGCTCAGGACTGTTTCCATAGTGGAGGAGGAGTGCTTTCTTCTTACTGGAGTAGACAACTTGCTCTGTAGATATGAGTTTGTCTTTAAATGTCCTCAGTGTTTCTGCCAAAACTACCCTTTGCAGAATTATAAAACATTGTTACTACCTCCCGTGTTTTTATTTTAATGCTAAACTAGCTGTCCTATGGCTTAGCTTCTGATTCTGATGGAGTGATCAGCCTCCTGTTAATTGCTTACCACTTAAATTTCTGTTGTTTTCAAAGCCCCCTTCGTCTTGAACTTTCCCTCACTTTGTCAATAAAGTTATTTCCTTTGGAAAGACCTTCAGTGTACTCTGTGTCTTGCCTCTTCTCCGTACAAAACTCGAAGCCACTGTCCCAGAGCCAGGACAGTGACCCACTTTCTCTTGGTATATCCCCTCTTGTATGGGCAGGCACTGGGCAAGGCTGATAGTGTCTGGTCTTTTGGGTTTACTTCTTCTGGTCTGAAGCCTCTACCTACTGAATGAACAGAGGTGAGGATGATGGAGACCCCAGTGTTCTCAGCCTGCTGCACTTGGACTAAACCTCTAGCCTAAAAGTGGAGACTGCTCGGAGGGGCCCCAGCCCCTTATCTGCTCTCATCTATAATTTAGCCTGTCTGACCCAGGCTATCGGGTGGTGAGAAATACTAGTTGCTTGCCTCTCCTGGGGATAGATACGCAGCTCTGGAGCTGAGAGGTGAGGGAGTTCCATCTCCTAGGGCACACCCACCTGGAATGCATCTTCCATTAACAGAGCTGTGGAGGGGAGAGGGTGAGAAAGTTATGGCTCAAGAGACACAGACTCTTACTCTTCCTACCAAGATGCAATATATTCTTGAATGAAGTTTTCTTCTTTTATATACATCCTCAGGACTACTCTTGAGACTTAAAATTTTCTGGTAATTTTTTTCCCAATGATAGTTGCTTTGCTGGATGGCTGTCTGCAGGACTCCTCATACTGGTTTCCTGGATGTGTATCTCTGTGTTAGCTTGCTTTTGATTGCACTCAGGATATTATTGTGTCTTGTTGGGCGGAGGCTTGGCTTTGCCGCGGTTACTGGAGTTTAAGTATGGTTTACTAAAATGTGCATGTATGCCAAATTGAAAAGGGATTGATTGTGGTCATTTTGTATTGTGTCAGCTGGGCCAGGCTGAACTGCATTTCCCAGAAGTCTGTTTCTTACATGTGTCTGGTTAGGGTGGGCCACGTGAGAGATTCTTCTGAGATATTTAGAAAGCCAGAATGTAGCAACAGCCATTTTACACACTGTTGCTTATTTGATGATTCATTTGGTGGTTGTGTGGCAACCACCAGGCCTGTGACTGTTCCATCTTTCTCTGGAGCCTTAATCGGTTTCTCTGGTTCCTCAGTCAGAGGTGAAGACGTCACATGTCCCAGCTCCTGTAGTTCTACAATTTCAAGGCAACACGTCACTAGTTTCTGTCAGGGCTCATGGGCTCTGCTTGTGTTTATGGTTCGAATGTATTCTTGCTCTTTTTTCCAGGCTTTCAACTCCAGCATCAGACATAAAGTCAGCCTTTCACAGAAACTAGTTAACCAGCTCCCCCAATTCCCCAAAGTCCTATTTAAAAATCATTATTCATATAAAAATAAAGAAATCAACACAAGAAGAGTATGTAGCATTTTTAATAGTCGCAAGGCACCAGTCTTTCCATTCTTGGTTTCTGTAGTTTTTACATCTATCTTCACCTAATACTGGAGCATTTAAATATATAAAGCAGATAGTAACAGAGATAAAGAGAGAAACTGACAGTAATACAATAATAGTGGTACTTTGGGCTTCCCCAGTGGCTCAGTGGTAAAGAATCTGCCTGCCAGTGCAGGAGACATGAGGGACTCAGGTTCAATCCCTGGGTCAGGAAGATCCCCTGGAGGAGGGCATGGCAACCTAGTCCAGTATTCTTGCCTGGGAGAATCCCATGAACAGAAGAACCTGGTAGGCTATAGTCCATGGGGTCACAGAGAGTCAGACACTACTGAAGCAACTGAGCATGCACGCAGGGTACTCTAACACAACACACACACACACACACACACACTCTCTCTCTCTCACAAATCATTATTTATCTATTTCCTAGTGGTTCTGCTTCTTTGAAACCTAAATGATATAAACATCAGCAAATCTTTCTCTTATTTACACTGAAGAACTTTCTAAATATGACTCCAAAGCACCACCATGCAAAATCAATAAATAAAATCACTTGAGTCCTTTTGAGAGAGAGAAAGCATGTGGTATGGATAGAGAATAATCTCATTTTCTCTCTTATTGTAGAGAGAACTTGAAAAGACTTGACTTAGAATGTTGCAGAAACCTGATCCCTCTTGTGAGTAATACTGTCCTTCTTGCGGAAAGGACCAAGTCATGTGGTGACCGAGATGCTCCTTCACTGGGGCTCAGCCAGGCCTTTGTGTCGCTGTGTTGGGGGCTAGAGGAATGATTAAAAAGGAAAGAAAAAAACCTCAAACATGTCATTGCAGACACACTTGGATTCTTGGAGACTTTTCTACAGAAACACAGAATGGGTAAGAGTCTTGGCTTTGCTGGTTTCAGATGTTAAATTTACTTAACTGCCTTGTGTCTCAGTTTCTTTGTGATTCATAAAGTTTTTGTAAGGATTGCCAAGTTGACGCTAACTATTAGTATGACTCACCTGCCTTCCTCAGCCCTTCATTTTCTCTCCATGTGGGAAATTTGGGATAAACTAAGGAGATTCCCAGGCAGTCCTTCCCAGCTGGCTCCCGCTGGGGCTGCTCAGGTCCTGCTGTTGAGGTTGCGCTGGTCCTCTCAAGCACCAGTCTTTCCATTCCATAGATTCTAGATCTTGCTCTGGTTTTGGGGGCTTCCTGTGGTTGGCCCAATATCCAGGCTATTTCCTTAGAGCCACGGTAATTTTTTTTCCAAGGGGAAATATTACATTACAGTGTAATGTTTCTTTGTGGAGAAGGCGATGGAAACCCACTCCAGTACTCTTGCCTGGAAAATCACATGGACAGAGGATCATGGTAGGCTGCAGTCCATGGGATCGTGAAGAGTTGGACATGACTGAGTGACTTCACTTTTACTTTTCACTTTCATGCATTGGAGAAGGAAATGGCAACCCATTCCAGTGTTCTTGCCTGGAGAATCCCAGGGACGGGAGAGCCTGATGGGCTGCCGCCTATGGGGTCGCACAGAGTCGGACACGACTGAAGCGATGCAGCAGCAGCAGCAGCAGTGGCCACCTGAGGGTTTGAGGCCTTTGGGATGCTTCAGTTCAGTTCAGTTGCTCACTCATTTTGGACTCTTTGCGACCCCATGAATCGCAGCACCCCAGGCCTCCCTGTCCGTCACCAACTCCCAGAGTTCACTCAAACTCATGTTCATCAAGTTGGTGATGCCATCCAGCTATCTCATCCTCTGTCATCCCTTTCTCTTCCTGGCCCCCTAATCCCTCCAGCATCAGGGTCTTTTCCAATGAGTCAACTCTTCACATGAGGTGGCCAAAGTATTGGAGTTTCAGCTTCAGCATCAGTCCTTCCAATGAATACCCAGGACTGATCTCATTTAGGATGGACTGGTTGGATCTCCTTGCAATCCAAGGGACTCGCCAGAGTCTTCTCCAACACCACAGTTCAAAAGCATCAATTCTTCAGTGCTCAGCTTTCTTCACAGCCCAAATCTCACTTCCATACATGACCACTGGAAAAACCATAGCCTTGACTAGATGGACCTTTTGTTGGCAAAGTAATATCTCTGCTTTTCAATATGCTATCTAGGTTGGTCATAACTTTCCTTCCAAAGAGTAAGCATCTTTTAATTTCATGGCTGCAGTCACCATCTGCAGTGATTTTGGAGCCCAGAAAAATAAAGTCTGACACTGTTTCCACTGTTTCCCCGTCTATTTCCCATGAAGTGATGGGACCAGATGCCATGATCTTCGTTTTCTGAATGTTGAGCTTTAAGCCAACTTTTTCACTCTCCTCTTTCACTTTTGGCAAGAGGCTTTTGAGTTCCTCTTCACTTTCTGCTATAAGGGTAATGTCATCTGCATATCTGAGGTGATTTATATTTCTGCCAGCAATCTTGATTCCAGCTTGTGCTTCCTCCAGCCCAGCATTTCTCATGATGTACTCTGCATAGAAGTTAAATAAGCAGGGTGACAATATACAGTCTTGATATACTCTTTTTCCTATTTGGAACCAGTCTATTGTTCCATGTCCAATTCTAACTGTTGCTTCCTGACCTGCATATAGGTTTCTCAAGAGGCAGGTCAGGTGGTCTGGTATTCCCGTCTCTTTCAGAATTTTCCACAGTTGATTGTGATCCACACAATCAAAGGCTTTGGCATAGTCAATAAAGCAGAAATAGATGTTTTTCAGGAACTCTCTTGCTTTTTCCATGATCCAGCGGATGTTGGCAATTTGATCTCTGGTTCCTCTGCCTTTTCTAAAACCAGCTAGAACTCTGCTTTTATAGGATATTTTGCTCTCTGCTGGCAACATTGATGATACCAGCAATAGCTGAGGGCTGAGATCTTGGTTGTGTGCCTGGCACAGTGCAAGATTTGTACACATTACTTCATTTAACTTTCACATCAGCTCTATCAGTTGCATCTTACAGACAAGAAAACTAATGCTTACAGGGAGTAACTTCACCATCATACAAGTGATGAGCCAGAATTAGACCCAAGTAGAGTCGGACACGACTGAACGACTTCCCTTTCACTTTTCACTTTCATGCATTGGAGAAGGAAATGGCAACCCACTCTAGTATTCTTGCCTGGAGAATCCCAGGGATGGGGGAGCCTGGTGGGCTGCCATCTATGGGGTCGCACAGAGTCGGACACAACTGAAGCGACTTAGCAGCAGTAGCAGCGGCAGTCCAGTTCTAGAAATTGTGCATTTTATTCTTGAGGAATAGCTACTTTGAACTTGATCAGGATTTGTATAAATATTTCTTACTTGCTAACAATATATAATGAACTCCTATTCCATGTGGGACCTTCCAAAGGGAACTTAAATTCACATATTCAGAAAAAATATCTACTTCCTAGGATTGTTGTGAAGAGTCAAGGAAATATTGTAATGTAAACAATCCAAGATAGTATCTGACATGCAGTATGTCCTAAATAAATATTACTTTATCTTCTCCAGATCTTTCTAGTGCCTTTCTACTTCGAGCTACTTTGGGAAAATTTCCTATAACCTTAGAGCATTTTCTGAAGGACCAAAGATGTTTTAATCCCTTTTACCACAGAATCTTGAATTTCATGGTTTGAATCCATCCTCAGTTCTAAAATCTCCATTCACCTCAATTTCCCCACCCCCATTCTTATCACAACACTTACAGGCCTTAATGCAGATGCTTGCTAACTTGCCTTGATATTTCAGGATTGGCAAAGATAAGATCAGTTTGCTCTTAGTTCTGAGCTTCCTTGTTCCAGATTGAGTCCTGTCAACACTAGCTCATGTTTGCAAATCTTTTTCAGTGCAGATTTGTTCTGTGCAAACAAGGTTATTCAGGATGCCTTTCCTTTGGATTAGTATGTAATGTAGTCACTTGGATTAGTCAATGGGAAATATGAATCACCATACTTGCTATCAAGTCAAAATGTGAGCACACATGCTGTCTTGTCAGAATGGCTTGCAGCATATATAGTCATTGTTTCAAGAAAGTGAAGGAGTTTGAACTTGCCTTTGTTTCCTATGCTGACTTGCTAGGAGTGAAGGACATTTAAATGTGCTAATTAAGCCTTTGCCTTTTTAACCTTTTCTGTGCAAATCAGGAAGGTTGGACCTAAGGATCTCTTTGTTTCACTTCTCTTGAACTCAGTGGTTTTTGTATTTCAGATTTTATACTTTAAAGTTATTGGAGAAAAACCTACACAGTCGGATGGCTGTTTGGCAGTAAGATTCAGAAAGAGGCACGAGGGTTATTGTTTACGTATAACTTGAAAACCATCATTAGTAATATACAAATTAGGTTTATGATACTTCTGGTGACATCTTACAAGCCTTTCATTACAACTATCATTTTCTTAAATCTTGGCTTATCGATGATTTTTTAAAATAATTAATACAAAATATTATTAAATAATATGTCTATTAAATATATCATATGTTATTTTTAGGGCTTCCCTGATAGCTCAGTTGGTGAAGAATCCACCTGCAATGCAGGAGACCTTGGTTTGATTCCTGGGTTGGGAAGATCCCCTGGAGAAGGGATAGATAGGCTACCCACTCCAGGATTCTTGGGCATCCCTTGTGATTCAGCTGTTAAAGAATCTGCCTGTAATGCAGGAGACCTGAGTTCGATCCATGGGTTGGGAAGATCCCCTGGAGAAGAGAAAGGCTACCCACTCTGGTATTCTGGCCTGGAGAATTTCATGGAAAATGTTGGACACGACTGAGCAACTTTCAGTTTTCATTTTATTTTTAGTAATATTAAAATATTATTAAAATAGAAATAATATAAGCATTGAATATAACAGAGCTTTTATATAGTTATTCTAAGGGAAGTATATAGGTTTAAGATACAATGGGAAACATAACTGTAGATTTCACAGATGTATTTTAAAATTATAATATATACTATTTCTTACTGCAGTATTACTATTCTGTATATAGTTATGGATATTGCTGATTAATTGAAGTAGATTAATTATAGTAAAACTTAGCAACATTTTAAATTTGCCACTACTTTTCAATGTAACATGTGTGATATCATAAGCGAAACAAATTGCCAGTCCAGGTTTGATACAGGATGCAGGATGCTTGGGACTGATGCACGGGGATAATCCAGAGAGAGGGTGTGCGGCGGGAGGGTGGAGGTGGGGGTCGGGATTGGGAGTTCATGTACACTCATGGCTAATTCATGTCAATGTGTAACAAAACGAATACAGTATTGTAAAGCAAAACAAACTAAAAAATAAAAATTAATTTAAAAACAAAAAAAAAATAAATAAATAAATTTGCCACTACTTTTGTGGAAGGATAATTGGCCTTCTTGAGGCTAGTGGTCAAAGTCCCTGATCCAGATCCTCTATATAAGAGAATGTACTTCAAACAATTTAAGGATAATCTTAGCAAAAGGATTAAACAATATGGTAGAGGAAATATGATTTGTCTGGGGAGTCAAATGGCTCATGTAGCTATTACTGTGCATATGTGTAGTGCAAGAGGCTGGTTCCAGCTTCCAGCTTATCAGGATTAAGTATTACAATTCTGAAATGTGCAGGTATATTAAACTCTTGCCTGTCTATTCTTTGGCGTGTTGACATTTTGTGTGGTGATTAGTATGCAGAGGAAACCTTCACGGGTCGATGGTATGAACCCCTACACCTGCACTACCTGCTGTCTCCTTAAACAGACTGAGTACAGTGCAGTACAAAATACTTTCATTTTTCAATCCCAAATAGCCATATCGGTAATATAGTACCACTAACTAATAAGTTATTCTGAATCTCAAAGAGTATAGCCAGGAAGACAAGGAAGTTCCAGAAGCAATGAGGGGAAAGAGGTCCACACTTACAAAATCAAGATTTCAAGTCACTCTACTTGTCTGGATGTGAGAGTTGGACTGTGAAGAAGGCTGAGCACAGAAGAATTGATGCTTTTGAACTGTGGTGTTGGAGAAGACTCTTGAGAGTCCCTTGGACTGCAAGGAGATCCAACCAGTCCATTCTGAAGGAGATCAACCCTGGGATTTCTTTGGAAGGAATGATGCTAAAACTGAAGCTCCAATACTTTGGCCACCTCATCCGAAGAGTTGACTCCTTGGAAAAGACCCTGATGCTGGGAGGGATTGGGGGCAGGAGGAGAAGGGGACGACCGGGGATGAGATGGCTGGATGGCATCATGGACTCGATGGAGGTGAGTCTGAGTGAACTCCGGGAGTTGGTGATGGACAGGGAGGCCTGGCGTACTGCGATTCATGGGGTCGCAAAGAGTCGGACACAACTGCGCGACTGAACTGAACTGAACTACTTGTCTGGGGGCTTCCCAGGTGTTGCAGTGGTAAAGAATCCACTAGCCCATGCAGGAGACTCAGAAGATGTGTTGGTTCAGTCCCCTGGGAAGGGAAGATCCCCTGAAGAAGGAAATGGCAACCCATTCCAATGTTCTTGCCTGGGAAATCCCATGGACAGAGGAGCCTGGTGGGCTACAGTCCATGGGGTCACACAGAGCTGGATACAGCTAAGCACGCACACATGCTGCTTGTCTGGATTCCAACCTCTAGTGTTTGCTATTTGACTGTGTATTTCAAGATAAGAGAACTTGTGCACATGGGGAGAGGGGAGGAGAGGCTGAGATGTGCAGAAAGAGTAACATGGAAACTTATAGTACTATATGTAAAGTAGATAGCCAGCAGGACTTTGCTGTATGGCTCAGGAAACTCAAACAGGGGCTCTGTCTCAACCTAGAGGAGTAGGATAGGGAGAGATGGGAAGGAGGTTCAAAAGGGAGGGGATATATGTATACCTATGGCTGATTCATATTGAGGTTTGACAGAAAACAACAAAATTCTGTAAAGCAATGATCTTTCAATTAAAAATAAATTAATTAAAAACAATAGAGGAGAAACATAATAAAAATAATAAAACTCTGTTAACTCTTATCAGCTAAAAAAAAACAAAAGAAAAAATAACTGAAGCCAAGAAATATGAATTTATGTGTCTCAGGGAAAGCTCAGTAAACTTAGCTTATGTTGGAAAGGTAGGAACTACTAGATAAGGATTTCCACCTAGAAAATCTCACCATTTGCTACTGAGTATGAGAACATTGTACCCTTGAAAGGCCATTCATTTCCCTCCCAGGACATGGGACCTAGTGTTCTATGGCACATTTATCATGCACCAGCATGATTTATATGCCAATATATTAGAATTCCCCTGCTTCAGAGATGAAACAGCAACTGAATACAAAGTTACATATTTGCAGTAGGCATGTAGATACACATAAGTAGTGAAAGTCTTAATATTAATTATTATGAAACTTAAACAGAGCAAGGAGCAGAAGAGAGTTTTAAAAAGAGCAAATAAAATAAAGCCTTTAATTCATATTGCTTATCTGAATTTCTTTTCCCAGCTGTAATTCTCCCTATAAATCAGTACTTTCTAATCTCACTCCTGATGCAATGCTCAAGCTGACTGGGCTGAATAATAATTTTGTCCTGAGGTAGAGAGAATGGAGAAGGAATAAACAGACCTCCTAGATAATTGCATCAGCCTTCCCTACCATTCCAATGCCAGGCTAGCATTTCAATTAATGTCCCTTTTGTCTCACTGAGAAAAATCATTTCACAATTTATTACACTGGATTAAAGAGTATATACATTCTGGAGGTAGAACATGACTAAAGGGCAATCTGGCAGAAAGGATGTCGAAACAGTTGGTACGTTTAAATTTTTCTGAATTCCTTAAATAAACTTTTGGGGCTGCTTTCCCAAGAGAAAAATGAGATGATAACACAGACATGAGTTACATTAACTATAGATGATGGTTGGAGATACTAGTTATCTCCATATTCTAGAATTAAGATGAGAAACTGGTTCTGCAGAAAGCTCTCCTTTTTGAGATGTGTTTCATTCCATGAATTTCCTAATATGTGACTTCTTTCAATATGATTGTCACTGAGGTTGACAGCCTGAGTTTTTGCACTAATTATTCCATGCACACAAAATGCTATAAAAATGAACCTATAGTGGGTCCCCCCCCCACCACCACCATATATTACTTTTAAAAAGTACAAAATCAGAGTTTATTATCATTTTCTGTGTTCTCCATGCCTGAACTAAGAGAGAGTCTTCAGTCATTCTGGCACTAATGGAATTTGATTTCTCATTTCTGTGATGATCTCTTTCTAGATAAGTAAGTCAGCTGTTCTATCCACTTGTTACTCAAGAGATGGCCTCTCTGATTAAATAAGATGACAACGGTCCTTCTCAAGATGAACTTTAAATTGTTAAAAGAAAAAGAAATAATTTTATTTATTTTTTTATGGCTCACATGGAAAGCTGAATCCACTAGTATACACTCCTATAAATTGAATATTTAAATATTTAAAGATTTTAGCAGAAGCCAGTTCTATTCTTCTAACAGCACAGTCTGTTTAGTCTTTTCAACTGGAGGAATTGCATAAGATTTTGTGAAGAGGAAAAGAAATCCTGCTTAGCCTCCAGTTGCCTATAAAAGTCAGATTATTTATAACAGTTAGTGGGCATTGTGTGCTATCCCCATTCATCTCTGTGTATCATTTTATACTTTATTAAAACATGAATTCAAAGTAAAAACGAAACCATGACATCTCATCATCAACAAAGTTAGTAACAGAAAACTTGCATTCTAAGAACTATTCTGAAAGCATATTTTTCAAGACTTAAAACTGGATTCTTATATAAGTTGAGTGAGCATGAGTCAAACGTGTGTTTAATTCATTAATAAGGTAACCAATAGTATGATAAAACTGACTATAAATATTTCTATGTAGATTTTTTAATCACTGAAATATAGAATATTGACATACAATTTTTAAATTAAATAGAAACTCATTAATGCCCTTTAGAGATTTGTGGATATGGCTTTTGACTACTAGAATAAATCTCTGTGATATCACAGAAGGCCACAAAGTTCTCAGGAGAATTTTATCAGCAGGAACATCATAAACTTGGACTGAAAGAGAGAAGTACAAAATAAAAAGAGGTCACTCCACCCTAGAGAGCAGACTGAGAAAACTACTCAGCTGCAAACTTGTGCTAACTTTCTTTAAAAAGGAAACATTTTGATACACATTTGTTGCCTGATGTCACTAAGTTTTGGTATACTTTGTTACTCAGCTGTAGATGAATAAGATACAATGAAAGGCTTGATGTTGTATTAGAAATAAATGGCTTACACATAATTTAGAAATACAGATGAGAGGTTCACAGACATCCATAACACAAAGATTAGTGTCACAAAAGAAGTTTATAGAAAGTCTTACGTGAACTAGTTGAAAAAGAGTCAGCAAAGAGCATATCTGACCACAGGGACAAGAACAGGCCAAGGAGATGTTATATAAGCAGTAGTGATTGAAAACACAGCAGTTGTATTTGAAACTTGACTTTGCCAATTATGAGTAGTGCATCCTAGGTCTAGGCAACTTTCTTTACTGGTTTTTCTGGGTATAAAATATGAGCATTAAACAGGATGAAGACACATGCATCTTCTTTGCCCAGGAGAGTCTGCCTTTATGCCATTTCCTTGGCATAGATATCAACAGTCTTCTCATTTACTCTCAGAAAGTCTTTGTTTGGGTGATAAGTTATATGTTGAAATTATTAAATAAAATCATACATATGCAATTTTGAAAGTCATATTAAAAATCTCCAAAATTTACCCTTCACAACAACCATAATTAACATTTAGTGAATTTTATGCAGTTCACTCTTTGTACTTATATACAGACACATACTGTGATATCAGGAAACCCAGGTTCAATCCCTGGGTTGGGAAGATACCCTGGAGAAGGAAATGGCAACCCACTCCAGTATTCTTGCCTGGGAAATCCCATGGGCAGAGGAGCCTGGTGGGCTACAGTCCACGGGGTCTCAAAGAGTCAGACGCGACTGAATGACTAACACTTTCACTTTTAATGTGGTATCATCTATTTATATATGTGAATGCATATGTGAATGTACACACACTGTATACCCCCCCCCCAAAAAAAATCAGAAACTAGAGACTGTGTTTACACCACAGTTCAGAAGATCAGGGAGGGGAGGGAGCTGGATATTGCAGTAGACCTGGCATTGGATTATCCCATTTCATGTTCAAGATGGGTCTCTTTCTTTCTGATGGGGTTCAGTTCAGTTCAATTCAGTCGCTCAGTCGTGTCCAACTCTTTGCGACCCCATGAATCACAGCATGCCAGGCCTCCCTGTCCATCAACAACTCCCAGAGTTCACTCAGACTCATGTCCATCGAGTCAGTGATGCTATCCAGCCATCTCATCCTCAGTCATCCCCTTCTCCTCTTGCCCCCAATCCCTCCCAGCATCAGAGTCTTTTCCAATGAGTCAACTCTTCGCATGAGGTGGCCAAAGTACTGGAGCTTCAGCTTTAGCATCATTCCTTCCAAAGAAGTCCCAGGATTGATGTCCTTCAGAATGGACTGGTTGGATCTCCTTGCAGTCCAAGGGACTCTCAAGAGTCTTCTCCAACACCACAGTTCAAAAGCATCAATTCTTCAGTGTTCAGCCTTCTTCACAGTCCAACTCTCACATCCATACATGACCACTGGAAAAACCATAGCCTTGACTAGACGGACCTTAGTCGGCAAAGTAATGTCACTGCTTTTGAATATGCTATCTAGGTTGGTCATAACTTTTCTTCCAAGGAGTAAGCGTCTTTTAATTTCATGGCGGCAGTCACCATCTGCAGTGATTTTAGAGCCCGAAAAAATAAAGTCTGACACTGAAATGAGGAATATTACAGTAAGTTACAGCTATGGTGATGTCTCACCAGAATAAATTATATAAAGAGGAAATGAAGTCAAAACAAAGAGGTAAGCTTTAAGCAGAATCAGCTAGTGTTGGGAGCAATGAGAATAGAAACTAATCACCTCAGTTTTATCAAGTATCACTTTGGTGATGAAGATAATTCGACTTGGGAGATTCCACAACAGCTGATGACATAGAGACATGAATACTTGAGTTGGGGTTTGGAAATATATTCATGCTGTGATAACCTTATGGAAAAATAAGTTCTTACAAATACCTTGGTGTCAAACTGATCCCTCAGCAGTGAGTACTGTCGCTACCTGACAGCAGAGAGCAGTCTGCAGAATCATTGCTACCATCACTCCAAGGTGACTAAGTAGAAATCTAAGTCTTAAGAATTAAAGAAAACATCAACAAGAGAGTGTGATAAAATCTTTAACTGGAAAAAAAAAAAAGTCACTGTCTTGGGCACTTTCTCAGGACATGGATTTAACACTCTGGCAAGAACACTGGCATGGGGCAAACTTGCTGCTTTTAGAAGCCAAAAAGAGAAAGTGACACCCCAAGCGATTAAAGAGAAAATGCCCGCATGGATCTGATGAGTGATAAAGGAAGTAATAAAATGGCTTAGATGTGAGTGCTGACATGTATGTATGAGGCGAAGCCAGAAAACTCACCAGATTATTTTGTATGGAGGATCTAGAGGGCAAACCAGTCACCAAGGCCATCAGAAACAGCAGGAGCATCACTGATTTCAGCAGTGGTCTCCTCTGCAGACCAGAGCTACCTCCCTCAAGTGATATGTCAGTCCCTCATCCATTATAGTATCACAATCACAGCTACCAATTCATGCTTTTAAGGCAGTGCTCACTCCCTGGAATTCTCTCGAGATTGAGTCTTAAGCCTGAGTTGCACAAAATATTGTATTTTGTACTATTAATATGTATGTATGTTCTTCTTAAGAAAGCAATTGGTTTTCTCATTTTGCTAACGTATTACTTGACTTCTGGAAACTACATCATCATAATATCCTGGGTGGTCAGAAAAGTTTTGCAGAATGAGCACAGGCCTCACATTAGAAATAATTTTCTTCTGTTACATGATACGTAATTTTGGCTCTAAAAAGTCTCACAATTTCCAAGTCCTTATATTTAATATAATAATAATAAAAATAGTAGGCACTGACATTTATTCAGTGTTAATATGTGCAAAGCACTATTTCAAGCACTTTGTGTGCGTGTGTGTTAGTTGCTCAGTTGTGTCTGACTCTTTGTGACCTCATCGACTGAAGCTCACTAGGCTATTCTGTCCATGGAATTCTCCAGGCAAGAATACTGGCGTGGGTAGCCATTCCCTTCTCCATGGATCAAACCTGGGTCTCCTGCATTGCAGGTGGATTCTTTACCGTCTGAGCCACCAGGGAAGCCCCGTAAGCACTTTGCTTGAAACTATTTATTTAGTCCTCATAACAACCTCATGAAGACCTGGGTAGTTATCATCTACAGTTTATTGATGAAGAAATTGAGACAAGGTAAGATTGATAACTAGTAACTGGACCAAATTTGCAGTCGTTAAGTCATTCCAGAATGTCTGGCATCAGGACCCACACTCTTAGTCATATGATAACTTGCCTGTCTACTTTGATTCATTATTTAAAGATTGTTTATTAAGCTCTTACTCTGTTTCAAGTCGCAAAGAAATGGTAGAGAATGAAATAGAAAAATCTCTGTTCTCTTGTAGCTCACATTCCAGGGGAGAGATGAAAATAATGATGTGACTGTTGTCAGGTTCAAATACATAATCCAGTGTGCCTGGAACATAGAGAGGATGATGTTTTCTTTTAAGAGTTTCCTCCCTTACAATGTCAGAGAAAATAATTAATATTTGACAAAGAACTGAAAAATCGGAATGGATGGAATCCCAGACCTTGCCATTGTGAGTTCTGGCAAAAATGCAGTTACATTCATGTTTAGTGATTAGAAGGATGCAAGCTACTGCTGTTCTGTGCATAACAACAAGCTAGTTATAGGCAAATAATTCTGTATATCAAATAATTTTTCCATAGTTTGAACCCTTATCTGTCCAATCTCTGACATGATAGCTTTCATATTATATACTTTTTATTAAATTTGCCTTATATGAAGGGCTTTTATAAACTTATTAACTGTATCATGTATTGATAATAGGATATAAAAATAAAATAGGTTTCTATCCTTATTTAAATCAAAAGTAAGGTAGAAGGAAAATAAACCTCTGATAGATTATTTCACTACTAGCTTTGTGGTGATATCCATAATTTTAAGGAAAAGTGCATGGACCGACATGGATTTAGCAGGTTTTGCTGTGTAGACTGGCTTCTGATGTTCAGCGAGTTTTAATTCCTGTCATCAGAGAAATATTTATCATGAGGGGCCTCAGAAAGAACAAAATAACCTACTGAGAAGTACAGTTTTCTCCATCTACTATTGTTTCTTTTATGAATAACATAGAAATGACATGTTTAACCACAAGTAAAATTCATATTAATCATAAGTAAAAAAAAAGTCACTGTACAGTGATTTTTTGATATACAAAAAAATTTATATACAGAAAAGTAAACACCAGGTAAAACAATAAGAATTAATTTTCAGGGTATATTTTTTGTTGTTGAGTCATATGTATTTTTTTTCTGTAGGTTTACAATAAACAATTGATGTAACTATTATGGATTATAATTGTTACTGAGCTTGTGCTATGGGTGGGAAGACATACATTTTTAAACTTGAAGAATGGTTCACTTAGAATTCAACCAACAGCTCATTATAGAACCTGCTGGTAATAGAACCTACTGCTAGGCTAGCTGGTAAGATCTATCTCTAATGTGCTAGTGCAAGAGATAATGTGGCTTCTTTCACCCTTATTTGACTCAGATATGCCCTGAAGATCTTTTTGAGGAATACAGCATGATTTTTTTAAAATTTTATTAGGGTATAATTGATTTACAATGTTATTTTCATTTCAGGTGTACAGTAAAGTGCATCTGTTATATAAATACATTAATCTACTCTTTATATTCTTTCCCCATATAGGACATTACAGATACTGAGCAGAGTTCCCTGTGCTATACTGCAGGTCCTTATTAGTTATCTATTTTATTTGTAGTAGTGTGTATGTGTCAATCCCAAGCTTCCATTTTATACTTTCCTACCCCTTACCCCTGGTGGCCATAGATTTATTTTCTACACATGTAACTTTATTTTGATTTGTAGCTGTTTATTATTATTTTTTAAGGTTTCACATATAAGCGATATCATATGATGTTTTTGTTTTCTGTGTCAGACTTACTTCACTCAATATGGAATCTCGGGGACCATCCATGTTGCTGGAAATGGCTTAATTTTGTTCTTTTTATGACTGAGTAGTATTCCATTGTATATATGTATCACGACTTCTTAATCCCTTCCTCCGCGGATGGACGTTTAGGTTATTTCCATGTCCTGGCTTGTGAATAGTGCTGTAGTGAACACTGGGTGCATGTATCTTTTTGGATGATGGTTTTCTCTGGATATATGCCCAGGAGTGGGATTGCTGGATCATATGGTAACTCTATTCTCAGTTTTTTAAAGAACCTCCAAACTGTTCTCCATAGTGGCTATACCAGTTTGCGTTCCCAGCAACAGTGTAGGAGGGTTTGAAAGGGGCATAATTTTTATTGTTAGATGACTATTTAATGTTTACATTCTCCATTATAAGCATATATTGGACAACTGCTGATATAGAGATGTTGCTGGGTGACTGTATTTGGAAACAATCTGTTATTGCTGCAAAGGATAGAATTCTCAACCTATTTGTTGTGGTTGTAAAGAAAGACATGATGAAAATATATAGGCTGGCAAATAGGAAGGATTACAACTATTATTTTAATTTAAAATTTTTTTATTGGATTTATATTTTTTATAGTTGACCTCCAATATTTGTTAGTTTTAGGTATACAGCAAGGTGAATCAGTTATACATATGTGCACTTTTAAAAAAGATTTTATTCCCATAGAGGCCATTAGAGAGTACTGAGTAGGGTTCCCTGTGCTATATAGTAGGTCCTAATTAGTTATCTGTTTTATATACAGTAGTATCTCTATGTCAGTCTCAATTTATCCCTTCCCTCTACCCCCATGATAACTGCAAGTTTGTTTTTTACAGTTATAACTCTATCTCTGTTCTGTAAATAGGTGCATTTGTACCATTTTTTAAGATTCCATGTTTAAGTGATATCATATATTTCTTTCTTATCTGATTTATTTCACTTTAGTATGATAATCTCTAGGTCCAGCCATATCATTGCAAATGGCATTATTTCAGTTTTTATGAATGAGTAGCATTCCATTATATATATGTATCACATATTCTCTATACATTTTTCCATATAATTTTTGTGCTGATAGAAGTATAAGCAGAATGAAGTTAATATTTACTCTTCTAGATTCTATTCCAATTTAAAATTTTAACTTAATGTTTTTACTTTGTGATGTATTTTTAGTATAGCAAAAATTGGTTAACATTGCAGATATTGTAATTGAGATAAATTTTTTGACAATAGGGAAGTATTATTCCTATGATGACATCATTGCTTTTGTAATAGAGATAAACAGGAGAATTGTGTGTGTGTTAGTTGCTCAGTCGTGTCCAACTCTTTGCGATCCCGTGGACTGTAACCTACTAGGCTTCTCTGTCCATGGGATTCTCCAGGAAAGAATACTGGAGTGGATTGCCATTCCCTTCTCCAGAGGAACTTCCCAACCCAGGAATCGAACCCTGGTCTCCTGCATGGCAGACAGATTCTTTACCGTTTGAGCTACTAGAATTCACTAAAAGCAAAACAAACCAATAGATTCCCCCTAAACTGAAAAGAACCTTCTCATTTTTTTTCCCTTGCCACTACTACTCCATCACAATGAACATCTCTCTTTTTTCACTTCAAAGTTAGAGGAGACGAAGACCCACAGATTCAGGTGCATTAATTGGTCAAACTTAATAATGTAGTTCTAGACTTCTGATGTGTCCAACGGCATGTGTCCACACACTGTCCCATGTCAATGTCCTGAGATTTACGGGTTAATCCTGTGACAGCCACATCTGAGCATCTATCCTCAAATATTAATAGGAAATATCTGTGGGCGTCCCTGAGCCACCCCCTACCCAGTGGTTTTTTTTTTTTCAGAAAAACAGAGAACTCTTTCCAGGAAGCAAATATCTGAAATGCAGTGAATTAAATCTTCATTGACTTAATAATCCTCACTTCTTTCCAGAATACTAGCTGAGGAAATTTAACGTTCTCCCAGGATTCAGTGAAATGCTATACAACCAGTCATACATATCAAGTGTGTTTGGACAAACTGATGCTTGATACCAACTGTTCATAGGATGGACACTTCAAGGTTCCTTAAGGGTTGTTCTAGACAAGTAATACTAAGTATTTCATTCTGAACATTATTTTTGGGCACATTTGGAGATATGAGGAAGAAAAATGGATAAGATTCTTCCCTAACAGCAATTATCATTCAGTTACAATACACTCTGTAGTAGCTTCATTTAATTTGTCCCGTTGAGCTTTCTCTTCCAAGATGATTTATACTGATAAAATATCTAACTAAAATCTTGTTTAGAAACTACTGAATTGATTTGAAAGAGTTCATAGGGCAAAATACAAGCCTATCTCTGAGCTCATATTTGTTTAATCAAGGGAGAGGGATAACTGTAACTTGTTTATTGGGAGGATATATTACAAACTATTAAGAAGAGGAGCTTACTTATTTTAACTCAAGGCACTTCCCAGAAAGAGAAAGGAAAGGTCATTATGTGGCCTAATGGAAAAGTTTGCTTACTTTTCCTTTTCCTGTGTGTCTGTAGTTTTGATAGGATAAAGCTTTAAATCAAAACATTGATTTTCTTTACTGGCTGTCACAACAATGCAGTGAATAAAATTAACTGTGAACTATTCTAATCAAGTAAGATGGTAAGTGTTGTGAGACGGCATCAGAGGGCAGACACACTGAAACCATAATCACAGAAAACTAGTCAATCTGATCACACAGACCATAGCCTTGTCTAACTCAGTGAAAGTAAGCAATGCCGTGTGGGGCCACCCAAGAAGGGTGGGTCATGGTGGAGAGGTCTGACAGGATGTGGTCCACTGGAGAAGGGAATGGCAAACCACTTCAGTATTCTTGCCTTGAGAACACCATGAACAGTATGAAAAGGCAAAATGATAGCATACTGAAAGAAGAACTCCCCGGGTTGGTAGATAGCCCATATGCTACTGAAGATCAGTGGAAAATAACTCCAGAAAGAATGAAGGGATGGAGCCAAAGCAAAAACAATACCCAGCTGTGGATGTGACTGGTGATAGAAGCAAGGTCTGATGCTGTAAAGAGCAATATTGCATAGGAACCTGGAATGTCAGGTCCATGAATCAAGGCAAATTGGAAGTGGTCAAACAAGAGATGGCAAGAGTGAACGTCGACATTCTAGGAATCAGCGAACTAAGATGGCCTGGAATGGGTGAATTTAACTCATATGACCATTATATCTACTATTGTGGGCAGGAATCCCTTAGAAGAAATGGAGTAGCCATCATGGTCAACAAAAGAGTCTGAAATGCAGTACTTGGATGCAATCTCAAAAACGACAGAATGATCTCTGTTTATTTCCAAGGCAAACCATTCAATATCACAGTAATCCAAGCCTATTCCCCAACCAGTAACTCTGAAGAAGCTGAAGTTGAACGGTTCTATGAAAACCTACAAGACCTTTCAAAACTAACATTCAAAAAAGATGTCCTTTTCATTATAGGGGACAGGAATGCAAAATTAGGAAGTTAAGAAACACCTGGGGTAACAGGCAAATTTGGCCTTGGAATACGGAACAAAGCAAGGCAAGGGCTAATAGAGTTTTGCCAAGAGAACACACTGGTCATAGCAAACACCCTCTTCCAACAACACAAGAGAAGACTCTACACATGGACATCACCAGATGGTCTACCCTGAAATCAGATTGATTATATTCTTGGCAACCAAAGATGGAGAAGCTCTATGGTGGTGAAGTCGCTCAGTCGTGTCCAACTCTTTGCGACCCCGTGGACTGTAACCAACTAGGCTTCTCTGTCCATGGGATTCTCCAGGCAAGAATACTGGAGTGGATTGCCATTTCCTTCTCCAGGGGATCTTCCCAACCCAGGGATCGAACCGGGGTCAATCAAACCTCCTGCATTGGAGGCAGATGCTTTAACCTCTGAGCCACCAGGAGAAGCTCTATACAGTCAGCAAAAACAAGACTGGGAGCTGACTGTGGCTCAGACCATGAACTTCTTATTGCCAAATTCAGACTTAAATTGAAGAAAGTAGGGAAAACCACTAGACCATTCAGATATGATCTAAATGAAATCCCTTATGATTATACAGAGGAAGTGAGAAATAGATTTAAGGGACTACATCTGATAGACAGAGTGCCTGATGAACTATGGATGGAGGTTTGTGACATTGTACAGGAGACAAGGATCAAGACCATCCCCATGGCAAAGAAATGCAAAAAAGCAAAATGGCTGTCTGGGGAGGCCTTACAAATAGCTGTGAAAAGAAGAGAGGCGAAAAGCAAAGGAGAAAAGCAAAGATATAAGCATCTGAATGCAGAGTTCCAAAGAATAGCAAGGAGAGATAAGAAAGACTTCCTCATCGATCAGTGCAAAGAAATAGAGGAAAACAACAGAATGGGAAAAACTAGAGATCTCTTCAAGAAAATTAGAGATACCAAGGGAACATTTCATGCAAAGATGGGCTCGATAAAGGACAGAAATGGTCTGGATCTAACAGAAGCAGAAGATATTAAGAAGAGGTGGCAAGAATACACAGAGGAACTGTACAAAAAAGATCTTCATGACCCAGATAATCATGATGTAAAGAAATGCAAAAAAGCAAAATGGCTGTCTGGGGAGGCCTTACAAATAGCTGTGAAAAGAAGAGAGGCGAAAAGCAAAGGAGAAAAGCAAAGATATAAGCATCTGAATGCAGAGTTCCAAAGAATAGCAAGGAGAGATAAGAAAGACTTCCTCAGCAATCAATGCAAAGAAATAGAGGAAAACACCAGAATGGGAAAAACTAGAGATCTCTTCAAGAAAATTAGAGATACCAAGGGAACATTTCATGCAAAGATGGGCTCGATAAAGGCAGAAATGGTCTGGATCTAACAGAAGCAGAAGATATTAAGAAGAGGTGGCAAGAATACACAGAGGAACTGTACAAAAAAGATCTTCATGACCCAGATAATTATGATGGTGTGATCACTCACCTAGAGCCAGACATCCTGGATGAGAAGTCAAGTGGGCCTTAGAAAGCATCACTATGAACAAAGCTAGTGGAGGTGATGGAATTCCAGTGGAATTATTTCAAATCCTGAAAGATGATGTTGTGAACGTGCTGCACTCGACATGCCAGCAAATTTGGAAAACTCAGCAGCGGCCACAGGACTGGAAAAGGTCAGTTTTCATTCCAATCCCAAAGAAAGGCAATGCCAAAGAATGTTCGAACTACTGCATAATTGCACTCATCTCACATGCTAGTAAAGTAATGCTCAAAATTCTCCAAGCCAGGCTTCAGCAGTATGTGAACTGTGAACTTCCAGATGTTCAGGATGGTTTTAGAAAAGGCAAAGGAACCAGAGACCAAATTGCCAACATCCACTAGATCATTGAAAAAGGAAGAGAGTTCCAGAAAAACATCTATTTCTGCTTTATTGACTATGCCAAAGCCTTTGACTGTGTGGATCACAATAAACTGTGGAAAATTCTGAAAGAGATGGGCATACCAGACCACCAGACCACCTGACTTTCCTCTTGAAAACCTATATGCAGGTCAGGAGGCAACAGTTAGAACTGGACATGGAGCAACAGACTGGTGGTTCCAAATAGGAAAAGGAGTACGTCAAGGCTATATATTGTCCCCCTGCTTATTTAACTTATATGCAGAGTACATCATGAGAAATGCTGGGCTGGATGAAGCACAAGCTGGAATCAAGGTTGCCGGGAGAAATATCGATAACCTCAGATATGCAGATGACACCGCCCTTATGGCAGAAAGTGAAGAGGAACTGAAAAGCCTCTTGATGAAAGTGAAAGAGGAGAGTTAAAAGGTTGGCTTAAGCTCAACATTAGAAAACTAATATCATGGCATCTGGTCCCATCTCTTCATGGAAATAGGTGGGGAAACAGTGGAAATAGTGTCAGACTTTATTTTTGGGGGCTCCAAAATCACTGCAGATGGTGAATGCAGCCACAAAATTAAAAGACACTCTTTGGAAGGAAAGTAATGACCAACCTAGATAGCATATTCAAAAGCAGAGACATTACTTTGCCAAGAAAGGTCCGTCTAGTCAAGGCTGTGGTGTTTCCAGTAGTCATGTATAGATGCGAGGGTTGGACTGTGAAGAAAGCTGAGCACCAAAGAATTGATGCTTTTGAACTGTGGTGTTGGAGAAGACTCTTGAGAGTCCCTTGGACTGCAAGGAGATCCAACCAGTCCATCCTAAAGGAGAGCAGTCCTGGATGTTCATCTGAAGGACTGATGCTGAGGCTGAAACTCCAATACTTTGGCCACCTTATGCAGGGAGTTGACTCATTGGAATAGACTCTGATGCTGGGAGGGATTGGGGGCAGGAGGAGAAGGGGACAATGGCATCACAGACTCGATGAACATGTGTTTGAGGGAACTCTGGGAGTTGGTGATGGATAAGGAGGCCTGGCATGCTGCAATTCATGGGGTCGCAAAGAGTAGGACACGACTGAGTGACTGAACTGAACTGAATGGATTCTAATCAATTACTTAATGATCGACTTAAATTGACTAGAAAAGAGTTAATTTTTTGCCATGGATATTTCGATACCTTGATTTTTCTATTTTCAACTTATTGTAAAGTAGGAAAACAGCTACTGATTAGAAGATTCAAACTAGAAATTAGTAATTTCATGTGATTTTTTTTTTTTAACTAACCTCCATGACTTCGGAGAAGGCAATGGCACCCGACTCCAGTACTCCAGTACTCCAGTACTCTTGCCTGGAAAATCCCATGGATGGAGGAGCCTGATAGGCTGCAGTCCACGGATCGCTAAGAGTCGACACGACTGAGTGACTTCACTTTCACTTTTCACTTTCATGCATTGGAGAAGGAAATGGCAACCCACTCCAGTGTTCTTGCCTGGAGAATCCCAGGGACGGTGGCTGCCATCTTTGGGGTTGCACAGGGTCGGAGATGACTGAAGCGACTTAGCAGCCATGACTATAAGATTAAAATTTCACACACATTGGTCTATATTTACCATAATGTTTCATTGGTCCTTTGGAGCAAGACTCAGAAAGGAAAATAGTTGTTGCATAAAAATATTATAATTTAGATTTGTGATATCTGAGAAGTCTTCATCATCTTTTTTCTTTCTTGGATATCTAGGATGACAATTAAAGCAGTTTTCTGTATTAAAAGTGAAATATTTTGAAGGACAAGATATACATATATTTAAGAATGCCTAGAAGTAAAATCAAAATACTACTTTAAGAATAAATCATGATTCCAGTTTAGTAATTAGTACTGAACTTTAAAATATACTAATGGTGAATAAGAATTTTCTAAAAAGATAGTTCAGTTTTATTTAATAATCAACTGTTATTTTTCAGTTGCTAGGTTGTGTCTGACTCTTTGCAACCCCATGAACTGCAGCACACCAGCCTTTCCTGTCCTTCATTATCTCTTGGAATCCACTCAAACTCATGTACGTTGAGTTGATGATGCCACTCAACCATCTCATCTTCTGTTACCCATTTCTCTTCCTGCCCTCAATCTTTCCCAGCATCAGGGTCTTTTCCAATGAGTCGGCTCTTTGCTCCAGGTGGCCAAAGTATTGGAGCTTCAGCTTTAACACTAGTCCTTGCAATGAAATTCTGAGTTGATTTCCCTTCAGATTGATTGGTTTGATCTCCTTGCTTTCCAAGCGACCCTGTCCCTATACACTAGGTCTTTGTTGTTACATATTTAGTACTTAGTAGCGGAGAAGGAAATGGCAGCCCACTCCAGCATTCCTGCCTGGAGAATCCCAGGGATGGAGGAGCCTGGTGGGCTGCCGTCTCTGGGGTTGCACAGAGTCGGACACGACTGAAGCGACTTAGCAGCAGCAGTGTGTATAATGTTAATCCTAAACTTCTAATTTATTATCTCTCCCCCGCCTAACCCTTTGGTAATTGAAGTTTTTTTCTATGCCTGTGAGTCTATTTCTTATTTTGTAAATAAGTTCTTTTGTGTCATTTTTTTAAGATTCCACATATAAGTGGTGTCATTTATATTTGTCATTTCTAAGTGATATTTGTCTTTCTGTGTCTGACTGACTTCACATGGTATGATAAACTCTAGGTCCATCCGAGTTGCTGCAAGTGGCATTATTTTATCAATTTTATGGCTGAGTAATATTCCATTGTGTGTGTGTGTGTGTGTATACATATATATGTATTTGTATACCACATCTTTATCCATTCATCTCTCAATGGATGGACATTTAGGTTGCTTCCATGTCTTGGCTGTTGTAAACAGTGTTGCTGTGAACAGTAGGGTGAATGTATCTTTTTGAATTAGAATTTTGTGATATCTCCTTGTAGATTTGATTTGCAATTCTCTAATAATTAGCAGTATTGAGCATCTTTTCATGTGCTTATTGGCCATCTGTATGTCTTCTTTGGAGAAAGAATTATTTAGGTCTTCTGCTCATTTTGGGGAGTTTGTTTGTTTTTTGATATTTATAAGTTGTATGAGCTACTTTTATGTTTTAGAAATTAACTCCTTGTCACTAGCATCATTTGCAAATATTTTCTCTAAATCCATCAGTTGTCTATTTTCTTTTTTTTTATTTACTGTTTCCTTTGCTGTAGAAAAGTTTTCAAGTTTAAATTGGCCCCATTTGTTTATTTTGTTCTTATTTCCATTACTGTAGTAGATGGATACAAAAAAATCTTGCTGTAGTTTATATCAGAAAGTGTTCTGCCTGTTTTCCAGTAACAGTTTTGTAGTATCTGGTGTTACATTTATGTCTTTAACCTGTTTTGAATTTACTTTTGTTTATGGTGTTAGAGAATGCTCTAATCTTATTCTTTTACACGTAGCTGTCCAGTTTTCCCAGTACCACAACTGACGAGACTGTCTTTTTTTTTTCTCCATCATATATTCTTGCCTCCTTTGTTGTAGATTAACTGTCCATAAGTGTGTGGGTTTCATTTTTGGCTGTAATTGAAGTTTGTTTTCTATGCCTGTGAGTCTATTTCTTATTTTGTAAATAAGTTCTTTTGTGTCATTTTTTTAAGATTCCACATATAAGTGGTGTCATTTATATTTGTCATTTCTAAGTGATATTTGTCTTTCTGTGTCTGACTGACTTCACATGGTATGAAAACTCTAGGTCCATCCGAGTTGCTGCAAGTGGCATTATTTTATCAATTTTATGGCTGAGTAATATTCCATTGTGTGTGTGTGTGTGTGTATACATATATATGTATTTGTATACCACATCTTTATCCATTCATCTCTCAATGGATGGACATTTAGGTTGCTTCCATGTCTTGGCTGTTGTAAACAGTGTTGCTGTGAACAGTAGGGTGAATGTATCTTTTTGAATTAGAATTTTGTGATATCTCCTTGTAGATTTGATTTGCAATTCTCTAATAATTAGCAGTATTGAGCATCTTTTCATGTGCTTATTGGCCATCTGTATGTCTTCTTTGGAGAAAGAATTATTTAGGTCTTCTGCTCATTTTGGGGAGTTTGTTTGTTTTTTGATATTTATAAGTTGTATGAGCTACTTTTATGTTTTAGAAATTAACTCCTTGTCACTAGCATCATTTGCAAATATTTTCTCTAAATCCATCAGTTGTCTATTTTCTTTTTTTTTATTTACTGTTTCCTTTGCTGTAGAAAAGTTTTCAAGTTTAAATTGGCCCCATTTGTTTATTTTGTTCTTATTTCCATTACTGTAGTAGATGGATACAAAAAAATCTTGCTGTAGTTTATATCAGAAAGTGTTCTGCCTGTTTTCCAGTAACAGTTTTGTAGTATCTGGTGTTACATTTATGTCTTTAACCTGTTTTGAATTTACTTTTGTTTATGGTGTTAGAGAATGCTCTAATCTTATTCTTTTACACGTAGCTGTCCAGTTTTCCCAGTACCACAACTGACGAGACTGTCTTTTTTTTTTCTCCATCATATATTCTTGCCTCCTTTGTTGTAGATTAACTGTCCATAAGTGTGTGGGTTTCATTTTTGGCCTTTCTATCCTGCCACAGTGATCTGTGTGTTTGTTTTGAGCCAGTATCATATACTGTTTTAATTACTATAGCTTTGTAGGATAATCTGAAGTCAAGGAGCATGACTCCTTCAGTTCTGTTCTTTCTCAAGATTATTTTGGCTGTTTGGAGTTTTTTGTGTTTCCTTACAAAATCTAAAAATTTTGTTCCAGTTATGTGGAAATGCCACTGTTAATTTGATAAAGAAGATTTTATTAAATCTGTAGATTGCCATGGGTAGTATGGTCATTTCTAACCATAATGATTCTTGTAATCCAAAAACTCAGTTTATGTTACAATCTGTTTGTGTCATCTTCAGTGTCTTTCAAAAGTCTTATGTTTCCTGAGTACAGATCTTCTTCCTCCCTAGGTAGGTTTATTCCGAGTGTTTTTATGTGATGTTGAATGAGATTGTTTCCTTAATTTCTCTTTCTGATATTTTGTTGTTAGTATATAGAATAGTAACAGATTTGTGTCTATTAATTTTATATCAATGGTACCTCACTCCAATACTCTTGCCTGGAAAATCCCATGGATGGAGGACCCTGGTGGGCTACAGTCCATAGGGTTGCTAAGAGTCAGACATGACTGAGCAACTTCACTTTCACGTTTCGCTTTCATGCATTGGAGAAGGAAATGGCAACCCACTCCAGTGTTCTTGCCTGGAGAACCCCAGGGACGGGGGAGCCTGGTGTCCTGCCGTCTATGGGGTTGCACAGAGTCGGACATGACTGAAGCAACTTAGCAGCAGCAGTAGCAGCAGCAACACATTTACTGACTTCATTGATTGGTAAACTCTAGTAATTTTCTGGTGGCATCATTAGGATTTTCCATTTATAGCATCATGTCATCTGAAAACAGTGAATGACAGTTTTACTTATGCTTTTCCATTTTGTATTCCTTTTATTTCTTTTTCTTCTCTTAATGCTGTGCCTACGACTTCCAAAACTGTTGAATAAAAATGGTGAGAGTAGGTATCCTTGTCATGTTACTGATCTTAGAGAAATGCTTTCAGATTTCCAGCATTGAGTGTAATGTGAGCTGTTGGTTTTTCATATATGGCCTTTATTATGCTGAGATTGTTGTTGTTCTTCAGTCATTTCCGACTCTTTGTGACCCTGTGGATTAAAGCACTCCAGGCTTCCCTGTCCTTCATATCTCCTGGAGTTTGCTCAGACTCATGTCCAGTGCATCAATGATGCCATCCAAACATCTCATCCTCTGTTGCTCCTCTCTCTCCTCCTAACCTCAATCTTTCCCAGTATCAGGGTCTTTTCCAATGAGATATATTCTATGCCCATTTTCTGAAAAGTATTTATCATAGTGAATGTTGAATTTTATCAGAAGCCTTTTCCATATCTATTGAGATGATTATATGGTTTTTATTCTTCACTTTGTTAATGTGGTATAACATATTGACCTATTTGTGGATATTGAACAATCCTTGCAGCCCTGGAATAAATCCCAAGGAATAAATCCCACTTGATCATGGTGTATGATCCTTTCAATGTATTGTTTCAATGTATTGTCATTTTGCTAGTATTTTGCTGAGGATTTTTGCATCAGTGTTCATCAGTGATATCAGCCTATAATATTCTTTCTTTGTGATATCTTTGGTTTAATCAGGGTGATGGTGACCTCATAGGAGGAGTTTGGAATTAATATTTTCTTGAAGGGATTATTTTGCATAATACAGTAAATTGGAAAGCTTGTTATATTTTTATTTTCAAATGCTATACATAAGGTGACAATTTATTCCTTCTTTGAAAGTCTGAAAGATCTCATCCTAAAATATTTGGAGTTAATTATATGATAAATGATTTTATTTCCTGTTATTGTCTGTTTAAGTTTCCACCTTCCATCCTCCCCTTCCTTCTTTTTGCTTTTTGAAAATTAAATATAGTATGCATAAAAAACTGCATAAACATAGATAACACATATGCATACCCACACACACACACACACACACACACACACACACACACACACACACACACATATATATGTACACACACATACAGTTTATATTCCTGCCCTGTAAATGTATTAACTGGCTTGGAGTTTCTAAGCATCATCACTGTAGAAACTTAGTACCAAATTTTTGTTGAAGGCAGCCCAACTGGGTATTGTGGAATATTCAACAGCATCAATGATCTCAGTCCACTAGATGTCAGCAGACATTCCTACCTCCTCTGTTCTCCAAGTACTTCTTATCCCCAGGTAACTGTGTCAAGCTCACATGCCTTTAGATACTGCCAAATAGACAAATGATGAAGAGGCAAGGGGATCATCCCTGGGCAAGAATCACTATACTTCACTGACTTTTATGGTAATCACTTTCTTTATTCTTTTACCATGTAACTATGCATCTTTTTTTTTTTTTTAAATGACCATTTATCTCTTTTTTTTTTTAATTTTAATTAATTTTTATTTTTTAGTTTGTTTTGCTTTACAATACTGTATTCGTTTTGTTACACATTGACATGTAACTATGCATCCTTAAACATCATCAGGTAGTTTGGCTTGAAGAGAATTCTTTAGAAAATAATTTAACCTATTAAATAGAATCTTGATCATGTGCATGGACCCCTAAAATAGCCTTTATAGGTAAACTGGCTGTATAATTTCTAACTCATACTCGTACCACACTGGGACAGACTTAAACATAACTGGCCTGGTCAAGGGTTTCCCTAGTGGCTCAGTTGCTAAAGAATCTGCCTTCAATGCCAGAGACCTGGGTCCCACTTCTAAGGGACATCGAGGGTGAACATTATCCTCACAGCCTCACACATTTAGGGCTTCCTTTTCCAGTGGACAATTAAATATAAAATGAGAGCAGAATAATTAAAACAGGGTATCCTCAAGGGAAAATGAGGTCCAACTCAAAGCATCAGGGATGAAAATTTGTGTTCAGCTAATTTGGGTAATAAAAAGTTACATTCTTGACATAGTTTTCTAGCACTCCACATAACAACTATGCTCACATTAGCATGTATACTTACTAAAATAAATGTCTTCCAAGATTTGTACATAATTGCAAAAATAATCATTATCATCACATTTAAGTGATTTGGGGTTTGTGTGATTTATTGTGATATAATTCATATACGATTCAATTCACATGCATAACATTTTAGTATATATTTTTGGTATTTTCACAGATTTTTGTGTGTACCCACCATCATTATCTAATTTTCAATATTTTTAATGCCTTAAATACAAACCTTGTACTATTTAACAGTCTCAGCCTTCCTCCCCATTGTTAGGCAGTCACTAATATACTTTCAGTGGTATGGATTGGTATGTATTTGCTTGTTCTGAACATTATAAACGGAATCAGATAATGTATGGGTTTTTTGGTAACTGAATTTTTTGACATAACATAATTGTCTCAAAGTTCATTCATACTATAGCATATGTCAGTATGCCATTCCTTTTTATCATCAAATAATATTATTTTATGAATATTTTACATTTTGTAAAATCCACTCATCAGTTGCGTAATAAAGAATCTGGCTTTTTGATGTTGGACTCCTGGCACTTTTAAGTTCTACCCATCTGGATTTCTCTTCTGCTTCACAGCTGAGTAAGCTAATTAGAAAGTCCAGGTTCTTCCTACTTTGATATTGGAGGGAAAAATCCCATACGAAGGGACTCACATCTCTGCCTCATCCCATTGCAACTGTAAAAATTTCAAATCAGTCTTTTATCTGGACTCTCTCAAGCCATTTTTGTACCTGCTCAGAAGTCATCTTGCTTATCCAGAAAGCCTCTTTGTATGAAAATAGGTTTTTCTGGACATCTATTCTCTTTAAGAGGAATAACCAAATAATGTTCTTTTTGCTATCTCAATAGTGTTCCTTGAGGCACAAAATTTTATAATTTTGACAAAGCCTAATTTATTTACTTTTTGTGTGTGTGTGCTTCTGCCATCATACATGGGAAGGTTTTAGATAACCCAAGCTCATAAAAGTTCACTCCTATCTTGTATGAGTTTTATAGTTTTGTCTTTTAACTTTAGTTTATAATTCATTTTGAACTAACTTTTGTATATGATATGAAGGAAGGGCACAACTCCATTCTTTTGTATGTAGATATCTAATTGTCTAACTACTATTTGTTGAAAGGATTTATTGTTTACTCGTTTGAATTGACTTCCCACATTTGTGAAAAATCAACTGATCATAAATGTAAGAGTTTATTTCTCGTCTTTCAGTTTTACTCATTAATCCTATGCCACCATCACATTTTCTTAATTAGTGTATTTTAGTGTTAAATTTTAAAACTTAAAAAGTAAGTCTTCCAACTTGTCCTTTTTCAGGATTACTTTGGTTATTCTAATCCCTTCCATCTCCATATGACTTTCAGAAATAACTTGTGACTTTCTGCAAAAGGAAAGCTGGAATTTTGACAGAGTTTACACTGAAGGAAAAGATTCATGTGGAGAATATAGTCATCTTAGCAATATTAACTTTTAAATAGATGGTTTCTATTTTAAAACTACCTAAAATAACTTTTAAATAGAAGTTTCCCTATTCATTCCTTTCAATGATGTTTTACAGTTTTTGGTGTACAAGTCTTACGTATCTTTTGCTAAATTTTTTTCAAATTAATTTTTTGTTTTTGTACAGAAAAAAATATTTTTCCAGTTTTACTGAAGTATAATTAGAAAGTGTTTTCTTAATTATTTTTGGATTGTTCTTTGTTATATATATAAATACAGCTGATTTTTTGTTTACTGATCCCACAACTTTTATTAGTTTGTTATTTTGTTTGAATAATTCTTTTGGTCATGCCTTTAGATTTTCTATACACAAGATAATATTATCTATGGATAGAGATAGTTTTTACCTCTTTCTTTCCAATGTGGATGCCTCTTTTTTCATTTCCTTGACTAATTGTCCTCCCTAGAACATCCAGTACAATGTCAAATATAAGTGATGATACCAGACCTCCTTGTATAATTCATTACTTTAGGAGAAAAGCATTTAGTCTTTTACCATTAAATATGATGTCATCTGTGGGATTTCAAAGATGTCCTTTTAGAGGTTGAGGAAATTTCCTTCCATTCTTAGTTTATTGAGTGTTTTATCTTAGAGGGCTATTGCATTTTGTCAAATGCTTTTTCTGCATATTTTGAGATAATCACACATTCTTGCTTTTAATTCTGTCAGTATGGTATAGTACATTGGTTAATTTTCAGATATTAAACCAGCTTTACATTCTTGGCAAAGTCCCATTTATCATGCTGTTTAATCATCTTTGTATGTGTTGGATTCTGTTTGCTAATATTTTTGTGAGAATTTTGCATTTATGTTCTTAAGGGATATTTCTCTCTTGTTTTTGTGATATCATTAACTGGTTTTGGTAACAGGGTAGAAGTGACCTTGGAAAATGAATTGTAAAGTAATTTCCCCTCTTCTATATTTTCATAGAGGCCAGGAAGGATTGTTATTAATTCTTCTGTAAAAGAGTAGTAGAATTTAAGAATGAGTAACAGTGGAAACAGTGTCAGCCTTTATTTTTTTGGGCTCCAAAATCACTGCAGATAGTGACTTCAGCCATGAAATTAAAAGACGCTTACTTGGAAGAAAAGTTATGACCAACCTAGATAGCATATTCAAAAGCAGAGACATTACTTTGCCGACGAAGGTCCATCTAGTCAAGGCTATGGTTTTTCCTGTGGTCATGTATGGATGTGAGAGTTGGACTGTGAAGAGGCTGAGTGCCGAAGAATTGATGCTTTTGAAGTGTGGTGTTGGAGAAGACTCTTGAGAGTCCCTTGGACTGCAAGGAGATCCAAGCAGTCCATTCTGAAGGAGATCAACCCTGGGATTTCTTTAGAAGGAATGATGCTAAAACTGAAGCTCCAGTACTTTGGCCACCTCATGCGAAGTGTTGACTCATTGGAAAAGACCCTGACGCTGGGAGGGATTGGGGGCAGGAGGAGAAGGGGACAACAGAGGATGAGATGGCTGGATGGCATCACGGACTCGATGGACGTGAGACTGAGTGAACTCCGGGAGTTGGTGATGGACAGGGAGGCCTGACATGCTGCGATTCATGAGGCTGCAAAGAGTCGGACACAACTGAGCAACTGAACTGAATCTGGTCCTGCAATTTTCTTTGGGGAAACTTTTTAAAAATTATTAATTCAATATATTTACTTGGTATATAGACATATTCAGATTTTCTGGTTTCTGAAACAGTTTTAGTAGTTTATATTTTTCTAGGAATCTACTTCATCTAAGTTATTCAGTTTGTCGAATGCAGTTGTTTTTAGTATTAGTCCTTTTATTTATTATTTATTATTAGTCCTATTTATTATTAGTTCTATTAATAATTCCTTTTATTTAAGATCAGTAGTAATGTTTCTCATTACTGATTTTGCTAATTTGAATCTTCTCTCTTCTTGGTCAATTTAAGTTAAGCTTTGTTATTATTTTAAAAACAAACAACCCCCAAACTAACTTTTTATGGGGCATGAATTCTCTTTTTTTTCCATGGCTCATATTTGTTTGATAAAAATTGAATAATTAAAATAATAACAGTGACAATCTTAGAAATCAGATGTGTCCTTGGATTTGTTTGTTGTTGCTTTTTGGTGTTGTTGCTCTTGCAGTTTGTTTTTAGTGACTTTACAGGAAAAATTATTCAAAACCTATATTGTTTTGTGATATGCTTCCACTGAATTCTCTGTTCAGTTAGCTTAGTTGTCAGCTAATAAATGTATAGAAATTTCCTTAAATACATTGAAAAACTCCCTGAGCCCTCCCCTTGTCCTGTGTACTCTGGTGGATTATAATTCTGCCTTAAACTACACATCTTTCTTGTACAGGGGCTTGCAGTCAGCCAGAGTGAGAGCGTAAGGGCTTCTCAAATATTTCATGGTCATCTGCACAGCGCTGGACATGCAAGGGACCATCTATATTGTCAGAAGTATTGGAGAGCTTTTCAAAGCCTCCTGTGGACATCTAATTTTCTAGATTTTTCAAATACTTCTTTTTTTTTTTCCTGTTTGCTCAACCTTGTTTCACTGCTTCAAGCAATTGCACTTTTAAATAATTGCTGTTGATTATTTTTGACAAATACCCTGGGGATAAGGTTTTTTTCCCTGAGTGAGCTGTGAGTCAGTTCAAATAAGGACAGGTTCTCAAGGCAACTGCCAGATGGATCAGATAGAATGAATTCTCTGAGGTAAGTCTTTCTGGAGAGATATAAACCTATTTTGCCTGCTCAGGGCTTGTAGGCTGCTGGTTTTCACTACTTTGGTCATGAAGCTATTGATTGCAAAGCTACCTCAGAGCTGTGGGACCTCCCACTTATCCAATTTTTAAAATAGGATAAGTTTATATGCTGCAGAGCTCTCTGTTCTAATATGGGATCCAGTGTTTTTATTGAATAAATCTCCTCAGATTGTTGCAAGCCTTTAGTTAGCTTCCAAAATTCAGAAAAAGTTGATTAAAAAAATTTTTTGTCATTGTTATTGCTTTTATGAAGCAACAGATTTTTCTGAGATTTTCACTGTCATTTTGGAAGTGCTTCCTCTCCTTTTAAAGAATTTAGGAATTTTGTGTTTTTCTAGAAGTCATATAGTTCATTAAGAATTTTCATATAACTAGGATAAAGCAAACATTATTTCTCAGTGTTATGTTTATCCAATATAACATTGTATTTTATATATTAAAAACTATTTATTTTTATTTATTTATTTTGCTGCCCCAGGGACTTAGTTACTGCATGAGGATCTTTAGTCATGGCATGTTAGCTCTTGCTTGCGGCATGCATGATCTAGTTCCCTGAACAAAGATTGAATTGGGTCCCTTGAACTATAAGCAGGGAGTCTTAACTGGAATCTTAACTGGACTTAGCTGGACCACCAGGGAAGTTCTATTTTTATATTTCCTGATTGTGCTTTTTTCCCAATGAATTTTGATATTTTGATTTTTATTTTTGATATACTTTTTCTTATAATTAGTATGTATTAATTTTAACTTTAATCACCTTGCCTGTTTTTAAAAATGTATTTTGATTATTAGTTCAGTTACTCTTCTGATTAAATAAAAATGGCCATATTCATCCAAGAGTACAAGAACTTTCCCCCAGTAACTGTTCTTCTCTTCCTCAGTGATAGATCCTTGAATATTAATTGAGCAGATACAGCTCAGAATAAAGACAAAATTTTCCAGCTATCCTCACAACGTGTTCATGTGGTAATAGCATGTGCAATTTCTGGGTCATGCCTTTGAAGGAAGCTGTTGTCTTTCTTCACACTTTTTTGCTCATTCTTTTTCTGCAAAGCAAACATTTGGCTAAAGCTAGAACATACATTTTGGTGCATCAGGCTGGAAGGATACTGACTAAGCTCAGGTTGAAATACTAATTCTGGATTTCTTATTTTCGGAATTTTTTCTTTAATGGAAAAGAGAGAAAATTCCATCTTGCTTAAACTAGTGTTGTTATAGAGGTTCTGTGACTTACAGATGAAACTAATCCTAACAGAAACAATCCTAAAGTAGTGGTTTGATTACATCCTATATGTTAAATGTAGTGTTACTTTTAATACTTTCCAAGAAATCTCATTTCTGTGTGATTCTATTATTTGCACAGCTATTATTCAGGAAAGTCTCATTTTATTAAAATTAAAAATTACTTTTGATTTATTTTTTGTAATTTATTTCTAAGTTTCTCTTTTTTATTTTTTTGCTATATAACAAGTAAAATTCTGCTTTTTGAAGCACATTATGGACATCTTTGTTGGTAGAATAGTAAATGGTCACATAAAATAAATACATCACACAGGGAGAAGATTTTACTTGTGGAATGCCCATATAAGGAACTCTGTGGACTGCTCTCCAGTGAAACAATAACCAGAGAAAATTAAGTTAAAAACAACTATTCATTGTCTTTGAAAGCCATCCTTAGGGCATACAACAAATGAATGTGTGTGTGTGTGTGTGTGTGTGTGTGTGTGTGTGTACACGTGCATACGCACACACACGCACTTAGTCATGCCCAGCTCTGTAACCCTATGGACTGTAGCCTGCCAGGCTCTTCTGCCATGGGATTTCCCAGGCAAGAATATTGGAGTGGGTTGCCATTTCCTTCTGCCAATCCCTGACAAGTAACAGATGTTGTCGTTTAGGCAGGACAGGCTGAGAATTTTCTTATATTTACTGTCAGTTCAAAGTGTGCCATGAAAACTCAGTGGTGGAAAGAATCGTCTTTCAACCCATGGTGCTGGCACAACTAGATAGTCACAGGCAAAAGACTGAGGTTCAACCGTCTTCATGCCATACACAAAAATTAACTCAGATTAGAGACCTAAGTAAATAGAACTATAAAGCTCAAAGGAGAGCATAGGGATAAATTTGTGACTCTCAATTAGGAGTGGTTTTTCTGATACAAAACCAAAAGCACAAGTAACAGAATAAAATGGATAAATTATATACTTCATCAAAATTAAAAATTTTGTCCTTCAAAGGACACTATTGAGAAAGTAAAATCACAATCCATGGAGTAGGAAAAAATATGTGCAAATCATATATGTGATGAGAAATTGTATCCAGATTATATAATTTTTCCTGTTCAATAATAAAAAATCAAATAACCCAAATAAAATCAGCAAAGCATTTAAGTACATATTTCTTTAAAGATAATATACAGATAGTCAATAAGCACATAAGAAAAGATTCTCAACAAAAGATGTTCCAGTGTTACTGCAAAAATGCAAATCAAAACTGCAATGAGAGACAGACATATGCTTCACATATGTTTGAATAGCTGAAGAAAAGGCAGTAAATGTTGGTGAGAATGTGGAAAAACTAGAAATCTTGCAATAAAAATGAATGAAATAATGAAAATGTGCTACAATTTGGATTTACCTTGAAAACATGCTACGTGAAAAGAGTCAATCAAAAAATATAGATAATGTATGATTCATTTATATTGTGCTTTGCTTAGTTAGTCATGCCTGAGTCTTTGCAACTCCATGGACTGCAGCCAGCCTGGCTCCTCTGTCCATGGGGATTCACCAGGTAAGAATACTGGAATGGGTTGCCATGCCCTCCTCCGGGGATCTTCCCAACCCAGGAACTGGACCTTGGTGTCTCATGTTGCAGATGGATTCTTTACCAACTGAGCCACCAGGGAGGCCCTCATTAAATATTAAGAATAAGCATATATATGGAAAGCATATATATATATATATATATGGAAAGCAGATTACTGATTACCTAGAAATAAATACACAGCTGAATCACAGTGAATATATTGTCTGAAAGAACACTTAACTTTTCTGTTTAAGCTACTGGCAATATTTTGGGGATATTTATTGGTTCAGCCAAACCAAGCTATCCTGACTAATAAATCTGATACCATTATCTGTTAAAAGATTCTACAAGAATCTCTAAAATATTCTTCTACTAAAATACAATTTATGGATTTCTTTATAATTTTGGAGACTGTATTTTTTTTAAATTGTCCATGAGTCATGTGGAAAATAGAAGATTATTATAGCAATAAAGATCCTTTCTTCCTAGAATGTAAAATAAATACGTAGTTTTCCAACATGTCTTAATGAGTTGGGCGCTGGTATAACAGAATAAGATAGACTTGATGGCTTACACAGCAAACATTTATTTCTCATAGTTGTGGGGGCAGAAGTTTATAAAAAAACCAGTTGAGAATGTCATTATGGTTGGCTTCTTGATGAATGCCCTCTTCCTGTGGATTACTTTCCTCCGCTTGTGTCCTCACATAGCAGGGATGATTATTTTGCCTACCACAAAGAGCAGCCTTTAACTTTCTGTGATGATGGTTCATTTTATGTGTCACACAACTGAGGGACTAACACACTAACTACACCACTAGGTACCCAGATATCATCGGGTCAAACATTGTTCTGAGTGTGTCTGTGAGGGTGTTTCTGGATTAAATTAATATTTGTATTGGTAGTCTGAGTAAAGGAAATTGTTCTCTGTAATGTGGGTAGGGCTTATCCAATCAACTGATGTGTAATTCCAGTCTGAGACTCTCTGAGACTAAAGGGCTGAGAACCAGGAAAGCCAGTGGTTTAAGCCCCAGTCTAAAAGCCAAGAGGCTCAAGACCCAAGAAGAGCCAATGATACAGTTTGGGTCCAAAGACCAGAAAGACCAATGTCTTACAACCTGTCAGGTTAGGGGAGTTTCCTCTTATTTAGCCTTTTGTTCTATTCATGTCTTCAATTGATTATTCAGATTATCCAGGTGGGTCTAGTGAAATCCCATGGATTTTTAACAGTGGAAGAGAGAGGCAGTGATGATCAGAGTCCATTGTTTCTGATGAGAAAGTAGTCTTCATTCTTATTGTTAAAATTACTTGTGTAATTAGCTTTTCTTGGCTTCTTTTAAGGTTTTCTTTTTATCTTTTGTTTCTAGCAGTTTGATTATGCTATGTTCAGGTGTATATATGTCTTTTTATCCTTCTTGGTGTATACTGAGATTCTTGGAGCTGAAGATAGTTGTTTTCTATCAAATTTAGGCATTTTGGTTATTGTTTCTTAAGTGTTTTTGTTCCAGTGTTTCTGGAACTCTAACCACATGAATGTTAGACTATGTGTTACAGTCTCTCTCACGGGTCATTGAGTTATGTGCAATCATTGTACTAACATTGTATTGTTATAATATTTTATTATTTATATGATTAAGTTTGGATAGTTTCTATTTACTTGTCTGCAGTTTACTGATCTTTTCTTTTGAAGAAAGAATATAAGGTTTTATAACTTCTGAGATCCTTCATTGTTTAACTGATTATATCCACCTTTTTCTGGACATTTTAAACATATTTATAATAGTTACTAAATATCACTGTCTAATTCTAATATCAAGATCCTCTTCAGATCAGCATCTATTGATTATGGATAATATTTTCCTGCTTATTTGCATAACTAAAATTTGATTTACCACTAGACTCTGTGGATGATTTGCTGCAAAAACTTCATATATTTTTTCTTAAAGAAAGTTGACTTTGTTCTATCAGACTATTATATTTTTAATTGCCTTGCTCTAGTGGAAGCTGGATTGTAGGGTTTGTTAGAATAGCAGACCAATTTCAATTTTGTACTTTAACATAGGGAGTGACCCTGAGTCCTTGGATATGTTCCTCCTTTTGAATGTGTTGTCCTTTCTGGGGTAACAGTGTTTATTAAGCTTTCCTAACTTGGTGGAACTTGATGGGGTCTGCAAACTATGCCCCAGGTACTGGGCAGCTGCTAAAAATTTCTGTTTAGCTCTTTAGCTACCAGGTACTGCTTTCTATTGGATTCTTGAGAGTCTCTTTTGTGTTTACACAGATTAAGAGTCAACTAAAGATTTGGCAGAAATTTACATGCTGAGTTTAGAACTGCACAATCTACAGTAGCTGTTTTACAAGATTGTGCATTGGAATTTTCACTTCTAGAAGAACCAATATCCAACTTTTGATGGTATCTCAGCCCTGGGAGACTTTAGCTTTCTTCTCCAAGTACCATACAAACCAGGTCATGCTTTCATGGTCCTGGATATCAATCAGTATGATTTTCCTTTCTCCTATGAGCCACACCACCTGCCCCCCACCCCAATTTCTGTTACACTTTGTTCTCTCTCCAGTAACTTTCAACAGTTGTCTTTATATTTTTCTTCAATGAGGTTTTCATTGTTATTTTCTGGAATTTCAATGCTAGACAAGCTGATATATCATTACTTAAGCAAAATTCACGGAGAAGGCAATGGCACACAACTCCAGTACTCTTGCCTGAAAAATCGCATGGATGGAGGAGCCGGTAGGCTGCAGTCCATGGAGTAGCTAAGAGTCAGGCCCGACTGAGCGGCTTCACTTTCACTTTTTAGTTTCATGCATTGGAGAAGCAAATGGCAACCCACTCCAGTGTTCTTGCCTGGAGAATCCCAGGGTCAGGGGAGCCTGGTGGGCTGCCATCTATGGGGTTGCATAGAGTCGGACACAACTGAAGCGACTTAGCAGCAGCAGCAGCAAGCAAAATTTACTGTTTTTTTTTTAATTAAAAAATAATTATCTGATTGAACAGTTATTTTATCAAGCACACTAACATAAAAGTGTTTTAAAGACTCGTCTAGTATGACAGCAGAAACAGGCAGCAAAGAAAGATAGATAAACTTATCAAAATTAAAATTTTTGAAAAAAAAATAAGTTTTGTGTATCAAAAGAGTGAAAAGACAGCCCACAGAATGGGAGAAAACATTTGGAAATCCTGTATCTGATATGGGAATAATATCCAGGATATAGAAAGAACTCATATGACTCAGCAACAAAACAAACAACACAGTTAAAAAATATGCAAAGGATTTAGATAGACATTTTTCTACAAAGAATATGTACAAATGGCCAAAAGCATGAAAAGATGCTTAACATCAACAATCATATGGAAATGAAAATCAAAACCACAATGAGATATCTCTTCATATTCATTAGGAGGGCTATAAACAAACAAAAGATAGAAAATAAAAATGCTTACATGAATGTGGAGAAATTGGAACCTCATTCACATTTGGTACGAATGTAAAATGATACAAATCCTGTGGAAAAATACTTGGCAGTTTCTTAAAATTTACCACAAGTTATCATATGATCTGATATCCTAGGTATATATGCAAAAGAATTGAAACCAGAGTCTCAAATAGATACTTGTATGCTATTGCTGTTGTTTAGTTAACAAAACATGTCAGACTCTTTGTGACCCCATGGACTATAGCCTGCCAGGCTCCTCTGTCCACTGGGTTTTCCAGCAAGAATGCTGGAGTGGGTTGTCATTTCCTTTTCCAGGGGATCTTCCCAACCTTGGGATCAAACTTGGGTTTCCTACTTGGGAGGTGGATTCTTTACCACTGAGCAACCTGGGAAGCCAGATACTTGTATACCATTGTTCACAGCAGCATTATTCATGATAGCTAAAAGGTGGAAACAACCCAAAAGTTTATCAGCAAATGAACTGATAAACAAAATGTGACACATACATAAAATGGAATGCTGTGTGTGTTAGTCACTCAGTTGTGTCTGATTCTTTGCAAGCCCATGGACTGTAGCTTGCCAGGATCCTCTGTCCATGAAATTCTCCAGGCAAGAATACTGGAGTGGCCATTCTCTTCTCCAGGGGATCTTCCCAACCCAGGGATTGAACCCGGTCTCCCACATTGCAAGCAGATTCTTTGTTATTGTTGTTCAGTTGCCAAGTCGTGTGCAACTCTTGGAGACCCCATGAAGTGCAGCACGCCAGGCTTCCCTGTCCCTCACTGTCTCCTAGACTTTGTCCAAATTCATGCCCCTTGCATTGGTGACTCCATGCAACCGTCTCATCCTCTGTTGCCCCTACTCCTTCTGCTTTCAATCTTTCCTAACTTCAGGGTCTTTTCCAGTGAGTCAGCTCTCCGCATCAGGTGGCCAAAGTTTGGAGCTTCAGCTTAAACATCCTTCCAATGAGTATTCAAGGTTGATTTCTTTTAGGATTGACTGGCTGCATCTCTTTGGTGTCCAAGGAATTCTCAAGAGTCTTCTCTAGCACCACAATTTGAAAGCATCAATTCTTTGACACTCTGCCTTACTTATGGTCCAGTGGTCACAACCATATGTGACTGCTGGAAAGAACGTAGCCTTGATTATACGGACTTGGTTGGGAAAGTGATGTCTTTGCTTTATGGCATACTGTCTAGGTTATTTTCTACCATCTAATTATTTTGGCCATTTAAAAAATGATAAAATTCTGGTACACATAGATGAATCTGGAAGTCATTATTAATGAAATTAAAGACTTGAAAAGACAAATATTGTGCGATTCCAGTTACATGAGGTGCCTAGTATAGGCAAATTCATAGAGATAGAAAGTAAAATACAGGTTTTAGGGGACTATAGAGAGGGAGTATTAGGAGTTATGACTTTATGAGTGTAGAATTTCTGTTTGGGATGATGAATAAGTTCTTGAAATTGATAGTGGTTATAAAACATTATGAATGTATTTAATCTCACTTAAAATGTTTAAAATGGTGAAGTTTTTATCATGTGTATGATACCACAATTAAAAAAAAATCTACCTTTAAAATGTGAAGACTTCTTGCAAGTGAGGATATTCAATGATAATCGAAGAGATTAAATAGTGCTTACAACCAGAGAAGCATTCTAAAAAGTAGTAGAAAGCCAACCCAAACCATCTTGTGAAAATAAGAAAATATTTGGTGAGATATACTTTTGTATTATGTTGTGTCACATTGCTTAAAATATATTTAAGTTCTTGTAGAAATAATATGTGTCTTATTCTGACCCACACATTCATATTTGCTTGACAATGTTTCAGATTCATATTTCTTTTATACATATTTTATTTTATTTTTGCCCTTCCACATAAATTTACATCAATAAAAGTCCCTCCATGTGGATTCTCACATGTTTGATAGGTTTTGTTATTGTTCAGTTGCTAGTGGTGTCTGACTCTTTGCAGTCCCATGAACTGTAGCACGCTAGGCTTCCCTGTCCTTCACTACCTCCCAGAGTTTGCTCACACTCATGTCCATTGAGTCAGTGATGCCATCCATCCATCTCATTCTCTGTCACCCCCTTCTCCTGTCCTCAGTCTTTCTCAGCATGAGGGTCTTTTCCAGAAAGTCAGCTCTGCCTATCAGGTGGCCATAGTATTGGAGTTTCAGCTTCAGCATCAGTCCTTCCAGTGAATATTCATGGTGATTTCCTTTAGGATTGACTGGTTTGATCTTCTTGCTGTCCAGGGGACTCAAGAATCTTCTCCAGCACCACAGTTCGAAAGCATCATTCTTTGGTTCTCAGTCTTCTTCATGGTACAGCTCTCACATCTGTACATGATTACTGGAAAAATCATAGCTTTGACTCTATGGACCTTTGTTGGTAAACTTATGTCTCTGCTTTTTAAATCACTGTATAGGCTTGTCATAGCTCTTCTTCCAAGAGTAGGCATCTTTTAATTCAGTGTATGCAGTCACCATCTGCAATGATTTGGAGCCCAAGAATATAAAAATATGTCACTGTTCCCGCTTTTTCTCCATCTATTTTCCATGAAGTAATGGGACCAGATGCCATGATCTTCGCTTTTTGAATGTTGAGTTTTAAGCCAACTTTTTCACTCTCCTCTTTCACCCTCATCAAAAGACTCTTCAGTTCTTCATCACTTTTTGCCATTAGAGTGATATTATCTGCATAACTGAAGTTGTTGATATTTCTTCTGTAAATCTTGATACCAACTTCTGAGTCATCCAGCCTGGCATTTCTCATATAAGTACTCTGCATATAAGTTAAATAAGCAGGGTAACAATATATAGCCTTGGTGTACTCCTTTCCCAGTTTTGAACCAGTCTGTTGTTTCATGTCCCCTTCTAACTATTGGTTCTTGACCTTTATACAGATTTCTCAGGAGGCAGATAAGGTAGTTTGGTATTCCCATCTCTTTAAGAATTTTCCACAGTTTGTTGAATTCATGCAGTCAAAGTTTTAGTATAGTCTGTGAAGCAGAAGTAGATGTGTTTCTGGTATCCCCTTGCTTTTCTATGATCCAATGGATGTTGCCAATTTGATTCTGGTTCCTCTGTCTTTTCTAAATCCAGCTTGCACATCTGGAAGTTCTTGGTCCATGTACTGTTGAAGCTTAACTTGAAGGATTTTGAGCATTACCTTGCTAACATGTGAAATTAGCATGATTGTATGGTACTTTGAACATTACTTGGCATCGTCCTTTTTTGGGACTGGAATGAAAACTGTCCTTTTCTAGTCCTGTGGCCACTGCTGAGTTTTCCAAATTTACTGATATATTATGTGCAGCACTTTAACAACACCATTTTTTAAGATTTGAAATAGCTTGGTTGGAATTCCAACACCTCTTATAGCTTTTTTTTGTAGTAATGCTTTCTAGGACTCACTTGACTTCACACTCCAGGATGTCTGGTTGTAGGTGAGTGACTACACCATTGTAGTTATCCCAGTCATTAAAACCTTTCTTACTGGTTTTACAATAGTGTTTATGTTTTGTGCATTTGTAGTAGGGAGCCTGTTGGGCTACCGTTTATGGGGTCACACAGAGTCGGACACGATTGAAGTGACTTAGCAGCAGCAGCAGCAGCAGCAGTTCATATAACTAGATATAAAATAAGTCTTGTTTTGGTAGGTTATCAATCCTATTCTTGTATTATATAAATGTTTTTTTTTAGATATATGATTAATTAATGCTTAATGAAGACACTTTTTTCATTGACTCTTTTTACCCTTAGTAAGTGCTATGGCTACCCAAGTCATCCAAACTCTTTGGCTATTAATTTTCCAGCAGTTCTCCAACTACTAGCTCCATTTGTTTCCATATAGTCTCTTGTAGCTGCTAAAGAGTATTTTTGGTTGTTATTATAAAATCTGATAGATGTACTTAAAAGCTATTTAGTAGATTTCTACTTCAGAAATAACTCAAATATTTGATAGAGTCCACAAGGGGCATTGGAAGAAAAGTATGAATAACCTAGATAGCATATTGAAAAGCAGAGATATTACTTTGCCAACAGAGGTCCGTCTAGTCAAGGCTATGATTTTTCCAGTGGTCCTGTATGGATGTGAGAGTTGGACTGTGAAGAAGGCTGAGCACCGAAGAATTGATGCTTTTGAACTGTGGTGTTGGAGAAGACTCTTGAGAGTCCCTTGGACTGCAAGGAGTCCAACCAGTCCATTCTAAAGGAGATCAGTCCTGAGTCTTCTTTGGAAGGACTGATGCTAAAGCTGAAACTCCAGTACTTTGGCCACCTCATGTGAAGAGTTGACTCATTGGAAAAGACTCTGATGCTGGGAGGGATTGAGGGCAGGAGGAGAAGGGGATGACAGAGGATGAGATGGCTGGATGGCATCACGGACTCGATGGACGTGAGTCTGAGTGAACTCCGGGAGATGGTGACGGACAGGGAGGCCTGGCGTGCTGCGATTCATGGGGTCGCAAAGAGTTGGACACAACTGAGAGACAGAACTGAACTGAACTGAACTGACAAGGGGCACTGTACATATGGAAGTGCCTTCCTAGTTCTTGTCACTGTATTTTTCTCCTTTAGTGTCTTTGTGTTCACCAGTGCGACGGACATGAGTTTGAGTATGGGAAGGAGGCTATGGGAGTTGGTGATGGACAAGGAAGCCTGGTGTGCTGCAGTCCATGGGATCGCAAAGAGTCAGACACAGCTGAGCAATGGAACTGAACTGATCTCAATTTTTATCCTTAGGGAGCCTCTTTCCATTAAGTATATCTCTCTTTTCTTCATTGTCATGTAATTCCACTTTGAATTCTGTCCAGAATGACTTAGTATTTCCTGACAATGAGCTTACTCTTTAGAGGAGTGTTTCTATAACCTATGCAATGTTTTTTTAAAACATCCAAGACTATTATCTCATTCTTTTATTTCTCATATATTCTATAACACTGAATTGTAGCTTTAGGTTAGAAGAATATGAAAAATAATCACTGTTGTTCAGTCACTCAGTTGTGTCTGGCTCTTATGACCCCGTGAACTACAGCATGCCAGGCTTTCCTGTCCTTCCCCATCACCTGGAGCTGGCGCAAACTCAAGTGCATTGATTCTGTGATGCCATCCAACCATCTCATCATCTGTTTTCCCCTTCTCTTTCTGCCTTCTATCTTCCCTCATCAGGGTCTTTTCTAATGAGTCGGCTCTTCACATCAGGTGGCCCAAGTATTGGAGCCTCAGCTTGAGCATTAGTCCTTCCAATTCAGAGTTGATTTCCTTTAGGATGAATGGGTTTGATCTCCTTGCAATGCAAGAGACTCTCAAGAGTCTTCTCCAACACCACAGTTCAAAAGCCTCAATTCTGTGGCACTTCTTTGTGGTCCAGCTCTCACATCTATACATGATTACTGGACAAATCATAGTTTTGACTATATAGACCTTTGTCTCTGCTTTCTAATATACTATCTAGTGATGTCTCTGCTTATTGATACACTGTCTAGGTCTGTCATAGCTTTTCTTCCAAGGAGCAAGCATCTTTTAATTTCATGGCTGCAGTCACCATCTGCAGTGATTTTGGAGCCCAAGAAAATAAAATTTCTTACCATTTCCATATTTCTCCACCTTAGGTTAGAAGAATATTAAATATAATCAATAATATTTATGATTGCCAAATTTTGCTAATGAAAATACAAGACACTCTGTTAAGTTAGAGTCTGAGATTGACAACAGATACATGTTTTTAATATAAGTATATTCACTGAAATATTTGGGACATATTTATACAGAAATTTTTGGATTTTTTTCAATATAAAATTAACATTTAACTGATGTCTTATATATTTTTATCTGGCAACCCTACTGATAATCATACCTAAGATAAAGATAATATCAATTTCCCTCAGGGTGATAATTTTTCAGAAACGTAAAATTTCTAAATTTCAAAGTATTTATCATGGCAAATAATATTCAAATTTAATACTTTCCAATGAACAACTCTATAGCAAGCTCTTAAAACATTTTAAAGGTCAATATTATATTGTCATTAGAACATTCCTGAGTTTTTTCAGTGAGTAAGTCATAATTCTTTTAAAAATCTGCAATTATATGTATGTGGAATTAAAATGAAGCAAAGAAATATGAGTCATAGTTATCACTAGATTTATTGAATTTCATATAACATGTACACAAATATGTTTCCATTTTGTAAAGAATAAAGCAAAACCTGCAAACATTTTTATAGAACTACATTGTTTTAGAAAAAAAAATTGTTTTTATCCTGAAAATTAAGACCTATGTGCACATCAACTTTGAAACAGATTTTCCCCTCCCCAAATTTGGCTTTTTAGAGCTAAAAGTAAAGAGCTTCATAGCTCTTTCATATCATGTACTCTAAACATGTACAGCCTAAAGCACAATTTTACAGCTAAATTTTAAGCCCCTGTGAAATGGGGTTTCTAATGGAAATGCTGACAGACTGCTAGCTGCAGGGACATCGCAGGCACCATTATAATAAATGGGTCTGAGGGAGACATGATACAGGCCCCCAGGTAATTAATGGCAAGAGTAAAATAAAATATAGGCACACTATCCCACTGAGAGCATGATGCAATGGAAGAAACTTGTAATAAAACACAAAGAATGTCTTCAGCAAAGAACTGTGAGCAAAGACTTGTAAAATAAATCATGAGCTGGGACTGTAGCTATAAGCAGTCATTGCATATTCCTTTATAATTAGGATTTTTTAAGAACACAGCATAAAAATCATTTTTTTGGCTAAGGAAAATTACTCTGTGTAATGGATTGAGAAGTCAGTGAAATATAAACTCAACTACTCAAGCAGCTAATAATAACCAGGGCTTTCCATTTGGTAAGTCTAGCTGTAAAAAGTCCAAGATTGTGCCTCCATTTTTTAGAAGAAATGAGTGTAATATATATTCTTAAACTCTGGAGACCAAGAAGGTTCTAAGAACTTTGGGCCATAATTCTCCTTAACCTTTGAAATCTGTAGTCATTTTTGATTCATTGTTTTGGTTTGGTTTGTTTTAATTAGAGGATAGCTGGTAACAAGTGATGAAATCAGCTTTACCTTCATCTCTACATAGGACTGCAGCTTAGTCATTGTCTTACAGAGAGTCAGTGTTTTTAAGTGTACACCTATTCCTTTCTAGGCTAAAATGTGTTTTAGAAGATAGAACACAGGTTTAAAACATTACCATGCAGCTGGAAGGATACAAGTTGGGATTGTGTGGAGGGTGGGTAGGGCAGGAAGAAAAGAGAAGGGAAGGAGTAAGGAAGGAAAGAAGAAGGAAGGAAGGAGTTAAGAAATACTGAATCACTATGACAGATTATTGACCTAAACTTTCTAAAAGATTTCCATCTATCCTCTATCTTGTTTCCTTGCCTCAGGGTGGCAATCAATTAATCCTATATGTTAAATGAAATGACTGAGTCCCTAAAGTTTGGATGACTTGCCAAGGTCTCATAGCCAAGAAACTGGAGGAGTAATGACAAATATCAACTACTTCTTCCTGCTAAAGTTTTTCCATTTTAATATATTTCCCTTGTAATTTCAGAAAAGAGTAAAATTTTTGCCTGGGTTAGAGATATTCTCAATTGATTTATAAGCATAAATTTGGGCTGAATAATTCAGATAAGCTGGCTTCTGCTAAGAATATCTACATAGATATTAAGCTATTTCCTATGCATAAAAACCACTTTCAATAAAAATAAACTACCATTATGTTCTCAACAATTACTTACTAAAGAAATTGTTTTACCTAATAGTGATTTTTGTATTTCCTTTTTTTCTAGTAAAATTTGTAAAATTTCTTAAAGCCTCTTACTTTTTTGAAACTTGTTATTCTTTTCTTTTTTCCCTTTCTTATTTGACCTATGAGAGCTATCACCTTGATAATGTTTCTGAATCAGATGCTCTGAGATGAAGAAAGAATAGCCTATGAAAAATTCATCAATTCTATATGATTATAGAAAAATTATGAAATTTATAGTAATATACTTCATTTTTATTTGTTAAGTGACTGATATTACTAGTTTTGACTTCTGTGTTATTAGAATTATAAATTTGGAGCTGGAAGTTGATAACTAGATTACTTTCAAATTATTTAATTTAAGAATAAAGTGAAAATATGTATTTTTAAATTCATATTAAAATATGAATTTCAGACCTTGTAAGAATGTAAGTAAACTTCTTTAAGATGAAAAATAAGTTGAATACAGGGATCTAGGGAGATGAGCAGATGAGATGAGAGAATCTAAACTCTGGGCACCTTGTACTTCTCTTTGATAGCTGCACAAAGTGTCAGTTGCAGGAGGCAAAATCTTGACATACTCAACAGAAATTGGCTTGGAAGCATGTAATAAGGGCCAAAGGGGTATGCTCTCAGTGAATGAATGAATTTGAAGGAGGCCCACTGTACAGAGAGAAGCAGTAAGGAACCTGGCCTCTCTTTCCCAAGTAGAAAAAAATTATTTCCCATGAAATTACTCCAGGATTATTTATAGAGCAGCTTTCATGTGAATTTGTAGCCCAAGCACACATGGCCTTTGTGGCCCAAGCACACATGGCCTTTGTGATCCAGAATACCTTCATTCCAGTATTTAGCTGTAAGTGATCTCTGATATGTAAAGTATTATACTAATAAAGTCCACTATTTAGCAAGTGGGCTCCTTGTATCTCAGGTTTTTTAATTTCTTTACATCAGAGTGCATTTATTAAAGTTCCCCATCAATAAACCAAGTTCTAAGTCTCATAAGATCATCAAATAATAACAAATAATTTGGCTTCAAATTATAAAATTATACTTACTTCTGGCTTCCCTGGTAGCTCAGCTGGTAAAGAATCCGCCTATTTGCAGGAGACCTCAGTTTGATTCCTGGGTCGGGAAGATCTCCTGCAGAAGGGAATGGCTATCTATTCCAGTGTTCTGGTCTGGAGAATGCCATGTACTGTAAAGTCCATGGGGTCACAAGGAGTCTTACGTGACCTTCGTATCTGTATTTTTTATTGATATAAAGCAGTGGGAATTCTTTCAATTATTAGTGTCTGATTGGAGTTTCTTATGTAAAATGACTATTTGCATTATCCATGTTTATATTATAGTTTGCTTATTAAAACTACTGGAGAAGGCGATGGCACCCCACTCCAGTACTCTTGCCTGGAAAATGCCATGGACAGAGGAGCCTGGTAGGCTGCGGTCCATGGGGTCGCGAAGTCGCGGAGACGACTGAGCGACTTCTCTTTCACTTTTCACTTTCATGCATTGGAGAAGGAAATGGCAACCCACTCCAGTGCTCTTGCCTGGAGAATCTCAGGGACGGGGGGGAGCCTGGTGGGCTGCCGTCTATGGGGTCGCACAGAGTCGGACACGACTGAAGTGACTTAGCAGTATTAAAACTACAGATATTTTAAACTACTTTTATCAATTTAAATATAACATATAATTTTGCTTTTAATTTAGAAATCTGATAGCTTTTGTAAAAATATTGAAAATTCTTTTTCTTTGACCATAATTAATTCAATTACTTTTACAGATTAAAGTCTTCTTTAATGTATTATATCACTTATATAATTGATCACATTTATAAAATATATTTCAAACTGTAGTCACAGATTTAATACATCTAATCTCTCAAGACTGAATATCCTAAAGATGGATTTACAAATACATCAAATAAAGTTTACCAGTGCACTTAAACTAAAAAATTAATGTCTAAATTTTTAGATATAAAAACTCATATTATGTATCAATCCAAGCATGCTTTGTAAACCTAAGCATTTAAAATTAAATGCAAAGCTTAATATGATAGGTCTTCAAGTATATCAGATTCTTTTAAGCATTTCAAATATTTAAATAACAGAATGATTACCATAGTTAGGAAACTTATCACTAAGCTTAATACATAAATATTAATACTATTGATCTGATTTAGTTCCTTATATTTCTATACCTTACAGGGATTACAGACTGATTTATAATACAAATAAAGAGATTGGAATTGAGATCTCATACTGGTTAAGTTTCTTGATCTCAGATTTGATATCAAAATATATTTAAAGATTTGGGTTATGGCCCAAGATTTTGGACAGGCAAATAAAATCTGGGATTGATTACTTGATATTTTACCTGAGCTGCAAGTTAATATGGCTATTTTAAGGATATAGTTCTGTCTGTGTTGAATGAATCAAGGCAAAATGGAGACTTGAAAGCCGCTTTTCAGCTTGTATTCTGTATTTTAATTTTTCAATTCAGTGCATAAAGTGTTCCCAGGGTAACCTTTAAGACTCATCCTCATTTTATTTTGGTTTTAACCTCTCTTGAATTTTTAACCTTATTTGGAAGATGAAATTCTGAACCCTACAGTGAAAGACAACTAATTTCCTTGGTCTTAGATTGTAATGAATAAAATTCATACTGCAGATACTGGTAATAAAACTCTTTGTTGCTCAAGTAAAAAATAATTGACTTCTCCATGCTTTTTATATTTAAATTTCTTATCTAATTGATTACCATTTTACATTTATTGGGCTAAATTCCTAATCTTGCATAACAAATTACTTTCAAAACTGCTGCTGCTGCTGCTAAGTCACTTCAGTCGTGTCCGACTCTGTGCGACCCCATAGACGGCAGCCCACCAGGCTCCCCCGTTCCTGGGATTCTCCAGGCAAGAACACTGGAGTGGGTTGCCATTTCCTTCTCCAGTGCATGAAAGTGAAAAGTCAAAGTGAAGTCGCTCGGTCGTGTCCGACTCCTAGCTACCCCATGGACTGCAGCCTACCAGGTTCCTCCGTCCATAGGGTTTTCCAGGCAAGAGTACTGGAGTGGGGTGCCATTGCCTTCTAGTGATTTATAAAACAGTGAGTGAAAATAACCTTCTTTTTCCCCTTTTCATAGTTTTGTAAGCTGAGGATTTGGGAAGGGTTTAGCTGTGGGCTGTGCCCGTAGTTATTTTCACACTTGACTGGGCTGAGCATCCAACATGACTCACTCCCGGGACTGGCAGCCGATTCTGACTGTTGGCTGAGAGTTTGGCTAGTACAGTCAACTAGAAAGCCTCTGCATGGTGCCTCTTTATGGTGGCTCACAGAATGGAAGCCTTAGAGTAGTTGAATTTCTCATTTGGCAGCTCAGAACTCCACTGTAATGGCCCCACAGGTAGGCTGGAGGCTGCATTTCTTTTTTGACCTAGTCCTGTGGGCTTCCCTGGTAACTCAGCAGTAAAAAAAAAAATCCTCCTGCAATGCAGAAGACTGGAGTTCAGTCCCTGGGTCGGAAATCTCCCCTGGGAACAAAATGGCAACCCACTCCAAGGTTCTTGCCTGGAAATGCTGTGGACAGAGGAGCCTAGCAGGCTACAGTCTATGTGGTTGCAAAAAGAGTCAGACATGACTTTGCAACTAAACAGCAACAACCTAGAAGCTAAATAATTTCATTTTCTCTGTGTGCTATTGGTCAAAATTGTAACAGATCCATATGGATTCAAGTGGAGTTTAGATACCTTCTCTAGATGAGAGAAGTATAAAAGACAATGTTGCCATTAAAAACATTCCATACTTATTTATTTATAAAGTTGAATTCACTTACATGAGATTGATAAAAAAATTGTGACCATCCAATCCTGTAATTATATCTTGTTACATGAGCTATTACATTCAGGTCAAAGCTCAATAAAACTGTTTTATAAGGGTGTGAATTGTTCCATTCATTAAATTATTATCCAGTTTTGTGCACCATAAATTGAATTTGCTGCACCATAAATTACTTCTAATTTAAATGATAAACTTATTTATAATGGAAGATAGAAAATTATGATTCACTCTTGTGATACTTTTCCATTTAAGAACACTTTTATGACATTATTTTAACAAAATATTTTCTTACTACTAGAAATAAGACATTCTTTAATTGAGTAATAAAACCTTGGTGAAGGTAAAGTAGCTCATTCATATCCGACTCTTTGCAACCCCTGGACTGTATAACCTACTAGGGTTCTCCGTCCATGGGATTCTCCAGGCAAGAATACTGGAGTGGATTGCTATTTCCTTCTCCAGGGGATCTTCCCAACCCAGGGATTGAACCCGGGTCTCCTGCATTGGAGGCAGACGCTTTAACCTCTGAGCCACCAAGGAAGCCTTAAGAACGTTATTACAGATGTTATAGGCAATTGTCAAAGGCACTTCTCTCATCAAGAAAGCAGAAGGATGGTCCTTGAACAGAAGGTACATTGAATCACACAATTAATAATGCAGAGCAAGTGTTTGTACAACCTAGAAGACAAGTCAGATGCTTATGAAGCATAAAATAGCAAAGATCTTTTGAATACTATGTTCTGAATTGTGGTGATCAGGTTATTGTAACAAGAAGACTTTGTTCAGGAATAGGATGTTTTCCAACAATTTCTCAGCAGCTCAGGACTGGATTTTCACACCATTGCTGAGTTGCTAGACATCTTAACTGGAAGTATGTAGCAGAACTGAAATCTGTGACTAGTTGGGAATTAATGCCTCTCTATCTTTAATAATCCTAACATCTCTAATACCTCTCTCCTCATGTTAGTGTTTTGAATTACTTTTGTTCCTAAAGTACTTATGGAAAGACTTTTTATTCTGAGATAATTGAAGATTGTCTTGCTGCTGCTGCTGCTGAGTCGCTTCAGTCGTGTCCGACTCTGTGCGATCCCATAGACGGCAGCCCACCAGGCTCCCCCGTCCCTGGGGTTCTCCAGGCAAGAACACTGGAGTGGGTTGCCATTTCCTTCTTCGGTGCATCAAAGTGAAAAGTGAAAGTGAAGTCACTCAGTCGTGTCCTACTCCTAGCGACCCAATGGACTGCAGCCTACTAGGCTCCTCTGCCCATGGGATTTTCCAGGCAAGAGTACTGGAGTGGGGTGCCGTTGCCTTATCCAGAAGATTGTCTTATGGAGTAGTAAAAAGGAATGCAGAGAGTCCCCTTCACCCAGTGTCTCCTAATGGCTGTGTCTCACGTGGTAGAGTATGGTATTATAATCAGGAGGCTGATATTGATGTCATCTGGCAACCTTATTCCAATTTCACCAGTTTGATATGTAGTTGTGTATGTGCGTTTAACTCTATGCAAATTTATAATGTGTGCAATTTGATTTATTTATCATCACAGTCAAGATACAGGAAAACAAAAGATACAGGAAAGTTATATTACTACAAGAATCCTGTGCTATCCTTCTATATTTACATTCTGCTTCCCCCCATTTATTTATTACTAGATTCAACAAACGTAAAATTACATTTTAATAACCATAATTAATACAACTAAAACAGGATGAAAGATGTGAATTATAGAAACTGAAGAGATTTTTAATTGGAACTATTCTTGGGAATAATTAACACAGAACTATTATTCCACTTGTGACTGTTGTTCCACATTATAGCTAAACAAAACGTATAAAGAAAATACCAATGCCCTTATTAAATGCCTATATGAATACTTTGAAGGAACATTGTGCTTATAACTATGTAAAGGTTTAAGTGTGACCAAGTGTTTGCTTCTTGCTTGTTCATTTATATGTTCTAGAAACCCTTTTATGTGTTGTTTTAATAGCACTCACAGCGTAGAAACAGTCTCACGATGGTATGTTGGTGGAATGAAGGAAGAGTTTTTAAAGCAATTTTAGTTGTTGACCTTAAACAGATAGACTGCCAAATATTTCTCCAGCAAAGATGGGTTTATTTGGGATCAGCAAAGAATTACAGTTCACAGTCTGCAACCATAGCAAGCCATCTCTAAGTCCCTACAGAGCAAGGGAAGAACTTTTCTTTTAAGAAGGGAAATGAATGTTGGGAGGGTTGTGGTGAACAAAGGACTTAGGGCTTTTCATTGACTGAGTCTTTGCCCAGATAGTTTTTCTTCTGCTTGCCGGGCCTTGCTGTTGTCATAGGGTGTGAGAGCTCCCCCTTCTGGTCTTCCTATTCTATTTAATTGTTGCTTTTGTTCATTAATTTGTATATAGCAATCGCAGGATTTTTATTATTTTTTATCCAAAATGAAGCAAGTAATTATTTTAAAAATTCATCCTAAATTCTTGATTAATAGTAGCTTCCAACAGTTTAGCTTTTAAAGTTATACTTTAGATTTAGTCAAGTAAAATGGACTTTAGGTATATTAACTTCGTATATCTATATCTTCTTTTGATAAAAATAGTTATTTTAATATGTAAGTTGCTCTTTAATAACTTCATAAACCGTAATTACCATCTACTCCAGGTCACTCATCCATTTCTCTGATAATTATGGGGAATAGCTAATCTTCTATATGTCTACCTTTTGTGTTAGTCTTTCATTCCTGTCATTTAAAAATATCTGACACATTCACTCTTTGCTAAGATATATTAAAATAAACTTTTAAAATACCTGAGACATCAGATAAATAACTCGGGGTGGTGAAACAAAGCACATCTCATGCAATTTGTGCAAAACCAAAACCTGTTTTCAGTCATGCTAAAAGTTGGTTCCATGATTCAGAGATTATCAACAGAACCTTTCTCCTTAGTAATAATCACACATCAGCATGCGATGACATTTATTTATGATCAGCTTCCATATTATCATACAATAAAATGTATAATCTCCAATTTAGTGCATTAACCTTTGTATAATTCATAATTTTTTGCTATGCTATGAAACACACTATCTACTTTAATTAACATCAGATTTTCTCAATGGAGAAAGTAATGAGTTGAGTTGCATTCTGGTGTAATCTTCCTAATCTGAGTACCTACTCATAAATAGTTTCCTCTGTTGGACTAACAGAAGTGAATCCTGTCTAGAACTTAAACTTCAACAAACCACATTTATTGACATTGATGACATTTCAAAGTTAAGGTGTATACTCTTCATATCTGAATTTAGCAGGTTTATGGATTTAAATTATGTGAGTGTGAGTATATACCAGAACTCTTTTTTAGATACCTTCTCAGCCTAATAGTAATGCTTTTTAAATACTAAAGACACACAGAATTATCACACTTGTATTCCTCAAGTTGAAGTATTTTAGGGGGCCAGTAATATAAAGATCTAAAAACACATACATACAACTAGACTCACAGATGTAAGAAACAAACTGACGGTTACCAGGGGGCTTCCTAGGTAATACTAGTGGTAAAGAATCCTCCTGCCGATGCAGGAGATAGGTTCAACCCCTGGGCTGGGAAGATTCGTTGGAGGAGGAAATGGCAACCCGCTCCAGTATTCTTGCCGGAGCATCCCATGGACAGAGGAGCCTGGCGGGCTATGGTCCATGGGGTCGCAAAGGGTCAAACATGACTGAGCACAGCACAGGAGCAACAGCAGCATGGTTATCACAAGGGGAAGGGGCGGGGAGGGATAAATTGGGAGACTGGGATTGACGTATGCACACTATGATACATAAAATAGATAACTAATAAGGACCTACTGAATAGCACAAGGAGCTCTATTCAGGACTCTGTAATTACCTATATGGGGAAAAAAGTGGATACATGTACATATATATAAAAAACGGATTCACTTTTCTGTACAGCAGAGACTGAAAGATCATATGCTATATTCCCTTGTGGCTCAGCTGGTAAAGAATCTGCCTGCAATGTGGGAGACCTGGGATCAATCCCTGGGTTGGGAAGATCCCCTGAAGAAGGAAAATGCTACTACCCACTTCAGTATTCTGGCCTGGAGAATTCCATAGTCCATGGGGTAGCAAAGAGTCTGGCACGACTGAGCAACTTCACTTCTTTCATAACAACTTAAATTTTTAAATTTATAATTTTTTTAAAAAAAGAATCAAAAAACATATTTTTAAACTGTCTAAGATGAACTGTCGCCTCTGGTTGGATGGCATGATCAACTCAATGGACATGAGTTTGTGCAAACTCTGGGAGATGGTGAAGGACAAGTAAGCCTGGCATGCTGCTCTCCGTGGGGTCACAAAGAGTCGGACATGACTTAGTGTCTGAGCAACAACAAGATGAACAATTTGAGGAAAATAACTTCTGTACTTTTTAATATAGTGAAAGACTTATCTGAAATGTTTAACTCAGATACCAGCTACCCATCAGATAGCTCTTCCTTTCATTTACAAACTGAGTAACATGTCTGGAAATGACTAGAAATATTACCCTAAAATTTCAGTTTTGATATATCGCAACTTAGCTTTACTTTGCTTTTTATTGTAGTCTGTCTCACCAGTGTTAATGTTCTGATTAGTTTCGGCTGGCATGAAATAAAAGTGATTCACATTTCATCTTTAGATATGATCCTTTCATACGTTGTTGTTGTTCTTAGAACTGTCACAATTTAAAAATTGTCCAGGAAAGAGAATCCCTTTTCAAGTCTGGCCATGTAAAAACAGGTTGTACATACAATAAATTCTGCTAATATCCTTGGGCAGAGTATAATGTCCCAGTTTCAGGGATTTTTTTTTTTTTTAAATTGCAATCACAGCACACATTTATAGTTTTCTTTTTCTAGTTATGCAGTCTTTGAATTATTAAAGCCACACTGAATGTTTTGTGGAACTATTGTTTACAGGCTTCTTCTGAGCACTACAGTTTCATTTGTACACAGATTAACAATAAAACCTACCTGTAAACCATTCTTCATATATAATTTCTGAATTTTCTTCTTCCTATGTAGCTAGAGAAATATTTCAAATTGCATTTTAAATGACATACACAGTATCCAAAGAATAATATCCTAGGATTGATGTTAAGGATTATAGTACTTGCTTTGGAAAGTTCTCATACACAGCAGTAAACTCTTTAACTGAGAAAAGTGTGATAGCTTAATGTTGTTCGAGATATACAAGAAAATTCAAGCATCATAAATGTAAATGCCAAAATGCGTAAAATCGTACTAATTACATTTAGCATGGAAAATCACCTCATTTTACATTTTCTCAGAAGCAGGAGAAACTATATCCATATCTCTTGTATTTATTTAACTTCGAGTTCCTTACATTGAAACTGTTAACTTATTTGCCTCTTGAAATGATATATGTGTTAATTGTATGGAAAACTAGCTCTAAGGGTTTAACATAAGAATTTAAGGTCTTTCATAGTTTAAGTTTATTCTTTGAACGCTTCTGCTTATGCATGCAGATGGACTAATGGTGCTGTGACTGTCATTAACCCGAAGTCACTTGCAAAATGCTATGCCGAGAGATTATTTTCTGTGATTACAGTCTTGAGCTTTCAGTTACATGGCCTATTTTTGAGCATAACTTCTTTCTTTTTTTTTTGGTCTCTCAGCAAAACACAAAGATTTTGCAAAATGAATTAACTCTGGTTGATTGCTTCCCAACGCTAGATTCTCTCAAATGCAGCCACTGTCTTTTCCAAAGCTCAATGCGTCGCTCCAGGTCGTGCCCCAGTAAGTCACTGACAGATCTTTAAATTGGTCATTTCCATCAGTGCATGGGGTGGCACAGTCTCTGCTGGTCATCAATTCTTTTCATAAAACCAACCTAGCAAATCTGAATTCAAGTGAGCAACGCTTTGGTGCTGATGAATTTGCTACTTTGTAATACTTTGCTGATTGTGTTTTAATCCTTTCATTTCATGGCAGGAATTCTTTTCAGATATCTAAATGGCATTATTCTAAAATAAAATTTTAGACATCTTAATGTTCTATATTTCACTGAAATTTGTACTTTGGCTATTTAAAGCTTAGCTTCATCTGGAATTATATCCCTTGCTGATTTATCTTTATAGTATCTATATCATATCTGTAGGCATGGCTGATCACTTCATCTGGAACTCTCTTGAATTCCTGTGTCTGAGTTCCATTTGAATCGTTGCTGCTAGTCACCAGGTGTGAAAGCTGGGGGCCCTCTCTCCTTCCTTATATATGTTTAACTAACCATGCCCACCCTGGCACATAGTAAGTCTGCTTTTACCTCTTGTGTTCCTCAATTTATTCCTTCCTTTGCATCCCTATATTTCACCCCTTCGCTGTTGTACTCAGCAAATGCTGAAGTCCTTATTTGATACACATAGAGGAAAAGAGAGCGTTATAATGTGGAGAACTCAGGGAATTTGTGACAAGGGTACATTTCCTAAGAAAACAAGCTTAGATGAAAACAGTATTTTATGTATAAATACGTTGTACATGTTGAAAAAAGAAATGCAAAAAAGCAAAATGGCTGTCTGAGGAGGCCTTACAAATAGCTGTGAAAAGAAGGAAAGTGAAAACCAAAGGAGAAAAGGAAAGATATACCCATTTGAATGCAGAGTTCCAGAGAATAGCAAGGGGAGATAAGAAAGCCTTCCTCAGTGATCAGTGCAAAGAAAAGAGGAAAACAACAGAATGGGAAAGACTAGAGATCTCTTCAAGATAATTAGAGATACCAAGGGAACATTTCATGCAAAGATGGGATCAATAAAGGACAGAAATGTAGGGACCTAACAGAAGCAGAAGATATTTAGAAGAGGTGGCAAGAATACACAGAAGAACTCTACAAAAAAGATCTTCATGACCCAGATAATCACGATGGTGTGATCACTCACTTAGAGCCAGACATCCTGGAATGTGAAGTCAAGTGGGCCTTAGAAAGCATCACTACGAACAAAGCTAGTGGAGGTGATGGCATTCCATTTGAGCTCTTTCAAATCCTGAAAGACGATGCTGTGAAAGTGCTACACTCAATATGCCAGCAAAATTGGAAAATTCAGCAGTGGCCACAGGACTGGAAAAGATCACTTTTCATTCTAATCCCAAAGAAAGGCAATGGCAAAGAATGCTCAAACTACCGCACAGTTGCACTCATCTCACATGCTAGTAAAGGCTCAAAATTCTTCAAGCCAGGCTTCAGCAGTACATGAACTGTGAACTTTCAGATGTTCAAGCTGGTTTTAGAAAAGGCAGAGAAACCAGAGATCAAATTGCCAATATCTGCTGGATCATGGAAAAAGCAAGAGAGTTCCAGAAAAACATCTATTTCTGCTTTATTGACTATGCCAAAGCCTTTGACTGTGTGGATCACAATAAACTGTGGAAAAGTCTTCAAGAGATGGGAATACCAGACCACCTCACTTGCCTCTTGAGAAACCTATATGCAGGTCAGGAAGCAACAGTTAGAATTAGACATGGAACAACAGACTGGTTCCAAATAGGAAAAGGAGTATGTCAAGGCTGTATATTGTCACCCTGCTTATTTAACTTATATGCAGAGTACATCATGAGAAACACTGGGCTGGAAGAAGCACAAGCTGGAATCAAGATTGCTGGGAGAAATATCAATAACCTCAGATATGCAGATGACACCACCCTTATGGCAGAAAGTGAAGAAGAACTAAAAAGCCTCTTGATGAAAGTGAAAGAGGAGAGTGAAAAAGTTGACTTAAAGCTCAACATTCAGAAAACTAAGATCATGGCATCTGGTCCCATCACTTCATGGGAAATAGATGGGGAAGCAGTTTGGATCATGGAAAAAGCAAGAGAGTTCCAGAAAAACATCTATTTCTGCTTTATTGACTATGCCAAAGCCTTTGACTGTGTGGATCACAATAAACTGTGGAAAAGTCTTCAAGAGATGGGAATACCAGACCACCTCACTTGCCTCTTGAGAAACCTATATGCAGGTCAGGAAGCAACAGTTAGAATTAGACATGGAACAACAGACTGGTTCCAAATAGGAAAAGGAGTATGTCAAGGCTGTATATTGTCACCCTGCTTATTTAACTTATATGCAGAGTACATCATGAGAAACACTGGGCTGGAAGAAGCACAAGCTGGAATCAAGATTGCTGGGAGAAATATCAATAACCTCAGATATGCAGATGACACCACCCTTATGGCAGAAAGTGAAGAAGAACTAAAAAGCCTCTTGATGAAAGTGAAAGAGGAGAGTGAAAAAGTTGACTTAAAGCTCAACATTCAGAAAACTAAGATCATGGCATCTGGTCCCATCACTTCATGGGAAATAGATGGGGAAGCAGTGTCAGACTTTATTTTTTGGGCTCCAAATCACTGCATATGGTGACTGCAGCCATGAAATTAAAAGACACTTACTCCTTGGAAGGAAAGTTATGACCAACCTAGATAGCATATTAAAAAGCAGAGCCATTACTTTGTCAAAAAAGTCCATCTAGTCAAGGCTATGGTTTTTCCAGTGATCATGTATGGATGTGAGAGTTGGACTATAAAGAAAGCTGAGTGACAAAGAATTAATGCTTTTGAACTATGGTGTTGGAGAAGACTCTTGAGAGTCCCTTGGACTGAAAGGAGATATAACCAGTCCATCCTAAAGGAGATCGGTCCTGGGTGTTCATTGGAAGGACTGATGTTGAAGCTGAAACCAATATTTTGACCACCTGACATGAAGAACTGACTCATTTGAGAAGACTCTGATGCTGGGAAAGATGGAGGGCAGGAGGCGAAGTGACAACAGAGGATGAGATAGATGGTTGGATGGCATCACCGACTTGATGGACATGGGTTTGGGTGGACTCTGGGAGTTGGTGATGGACAGGGAGGCCTGGCGTGCTGCGGTTCATGGGCTTGCAAAGAGTCGTACACGACTGATGGAATGAACTGAACTGTTGAAAATTGTTTTTATGATGGTCTTCCTTCGGATGGCTATTCCTTGTATTTCCTCTGCCAGTGAAGCCACGTGTTGTCTGGATGCACTTGTTAGAAATTCTGCTTTGGAGAATCTTCACAGAAAATTATGACTTTTAGATTCTTCACAGTTCCTTCTGTGTCAACTTTTCTCTTCATTTCAACCTAATATTGTCTCTTGCATTTTCATTCTAACTTCATACATGTTATATCTTTTAGCGTTAGTTTTTAGACTGACAAATACTTTCATGAATTTTCTGTCTGGAAACAGCACTGCAATATTTTCAGAGGTGTTTACTTTTCATAAATGTTCAGGATGGTTTTCTCGTTCCCTTTTTTAATTGTTCATCAACCGTAAGGGTTTATTTTTTCCTTCCCTCCCTCCTTCCATCTCTTCCTCTCTTCCTTCCTCCCTACCTCTTTCCTTTCCTTGCTCCCTTACTCCTTTTTTTACTTTCTGATTATTTCATCTCAAGTGAAATGACCTTCCATAAGACTCAATTTTCCTTAAAATGTAAGTGTTGGAATATACTTGCCTTGGCTCCCTTTTGTCTTGGTGATGGCTATAGGTCCCTCCATCCCCCCAACTAGAGTTTAAGTTGATGTGTTCATCTGTCAGTCTAACACTCAATTTCTAGAAAAACATTCTTTTGTGAAATGTGATTTTCCCCATCCCTATTGCTCAAAAAGATACTAAAGCAAGCAAATAAGCAAAAATAAGAAAAACCTTCCATTCTCCAAACTCAGTATCCTTAGGGTTAAATTTCCTTGAAAAAAATTACACTTTACTCTTTGGAATTCTTTCATACAGGCAGTAGTGTAATACAGGATATATCCCTTCCACCACATCCTACTCACACCTAGTTTCTTCCAGGTCTGTTGATTTAAAGGCTAGTTCAGTTCAGTCACTCAATTGTGTCTGACGCTTTGTGACCCCATGGACTGCAGCACACCAGGCTTCCCTGTCCATCACCAACTCCCAGAGCTTGCTCAAACTCATGTCCATTGAGTCAGTGATACCATCCAACCATCCCATTCTCTGCCATCCCCTTCTCCTGCCTTCAATCTTTCCCAGCATCAAGATCTTTTCCAGTGAGTCAGTTCTTTGCATCAGGTGGCCAAAGTATTGGAGTTTCAGCTACAGCATCAGTCCTTCCAATGAATACTCAGGATTCATTTCCTTTAGGATTTACTGATTTGATCTCTTTGCAGTCCAAGGACTCTCAAGAGTCTTCTCCAACACCACAGTTCAAAAGTATCAGTTCTTTGGTGCTCAGCTTTCTTTATAGTCCAAATCTCACATCCATACATGACTACTGGAAAAACCATAGCTTTGACTAGATGGACCTTTGTCAGCAAAGTAATGTCTGCTTTTTAATATGCTGTCTAAGTTGGTCACTGGCTCAGCTGGTAAAGAATCCGCCTTCAGTGTGGGAGACCTGGGTTTCATCCCTGGGTTGGGAAGATCCCCTGGAGAAGGGAAAGGCTACCCACTTCAGTATTCTGGCCTGGAGAATTCCATAGATACAGTCCATGGGGTTGCAAAGAGTTGGACACGACTAAGTGACTTTCACTTCCACTTACACTAGGTTGGTCATAACTTTTCTTCCAAGGAGTAAGCGTCTTTTAATTTCATAGCTGTAGTCACCATCTGCAGTGATTTTGGAGCCCTCAAAAATAGTCTCTCATTATTTCCATATCTATTTGTCATGAAGTAATGGGACTGGATGCCATGATCTTAATTTTTTGAATGTCGAGTCTTAAGCCAACTTTTTTACGTTCCTTTTTCACTTTCATCAGGAGGCTTTTTAGTTCTTCTTCACTTTCTGCCATAAAGGTGGTGTCAACTGTATATCTGAAGTTATCGTATTTATCCCAACAATCTTGATTCCAGCTTATGCTTCATCCAGCCCACATTTCACATGAGGTACTCTGCATATATATTAAATAAGCAGGGTGACTATATACAGCCTTGACGTACTTATTTTCCAATTTGTAACCAATCTGTTGTTCCATAAAAACAGACTCGCTAGCTATTTCACAATTAATGTGTTGCATTGGTCAAAACGTTCATTCAGATATTCCCATAAGATGTTACAGAAAATCCCAAAGGAACTTTTTCAGCCAACCCAGGAGAAAGCTAGAAGGAGATGGAAAAGAGCTTTCTGCTTAAAAACAAATCAAAACAAAACAAAACAGAACTGTCAAAAATGACTTCCCATTTTTTCCGAGTGGTACAAATTATAGTTCTCAGGCAGAGGCAACTTGCCACATTAGGAGTCTGTATCATAATAATGTTAAATGACTCACTTGTTTTTAAATATATCCCTAGAATTTCACCACAGCTTTCCTTTTCAGACCTCAGTTATGAGTGTGGATTATTGTTTGAGCTCTGTTCTTAGTATAGTAATATACAGACTCTCAGGATTGCAGACAATGCAGCCGTATTGTTTTAAAGCTGTTGAGTTGGGAATATTTCTTGCCATTAAAGTGTGTAAAAGTGTGAGATCATATACTTTAACAACAGTGATTCACTAGTAGAATACTATGGAAGGTAGAAATATTAACATTTCAAGAGGGTAGATAAAATCAAATGAAATATTTGGCAGTGGAATGCTTGATATTTTCACATGTGCAGAAAAAATAAGGCATAACTCAGTTCAGTCAGTCTAGCACAGAGATTAACTAAGAACTGAGCTTAAATTTGAGATCTGCAACTATATGAACTTAGTAACTACTCTGTTTGTGACCCTGAATAAGGAAGCATAAAATTGCCAGTGGAATAGAGAACATAATTTCTGACCTTAAGAAATCTGCAATTTGATGGATATTCCAACCTTTTGATGTTTTGCAGACCAAATAATTCAATATATTTTTTAAAAAGTAAACTATACACATAGCTGATCCTTGAAATGCTGATTTTTCAGCTCGGATCACAACAGCAATAAACAGAAAGGAGGGAAATGGCATAGTTTCCTGTGAAGGGTAAATGAGTTAAAAGAACTTACACTTGGAAAGTTTTATTAACTCAGTGTATTTTAAGTGAATTTAATTTGTTCATAGTGGTTTGCCTTCCATTAGAGTTTATTGACTAGCTGAACTCCCAAAGTACAAGGACTCAATACTGAATAAGTAGTAGACTTATATTAATGTATCTTGAGTGATAAGTAAATGAATTAATATAATGTTACTAATTTAGAATAAGGAAACAAGATTTATCTGTCTTAAAATTTTTTTCCCGGGGAAGAGGTTTTCGACAAAGTTCTTTAAAACTTTGTCAAACTCCTAAGAAATGTGCAGATGAATAAACAATTCTTATGCACTGATTAAACAGCACACAATTGATTAGTGCATTAGAAGGCATGCTTTGATTCATTATTAACTTCTTAATGTCTACTCATCTTAATTACTGATTTCTGTTTAGTGAAATCTATCACTGGGTTGCCATGGGCCTTTGTAATGTAAATTCTTAATTTAGTAAAACTCTAGCAGCATATTTGTTTACTAGAAAACTTGGTAAAAATCTAGGAACATTATGTAAGATTCTGCTTGCTAAATTAATCCCTTTGCCCCTCCATGTCAGCTCTCTACTTTTTGCTGCCCTGTTCTCTGCTCCCAGAAGGCTGAGTTGGGTGGACAACGTTATTGGCTTCTAACAGAATTTGGCCCATTGGGAGCCTAAGCAGCAGACTGGACGGAAGGGCTAGTAGGGTGTGGAGACCCTTTGAAAGAAGGTTATGGCTTCTCTCAAGACAGCCCTTCCCTGTAACTATAGCATCTTCTGACCTAGCCTTGGGGACCTACGGTTAACCCTGTGATCTGACATTCTCTCTAATAGTTTTCTTTACAATATACAAGTTACACTTATTTGTTAATATTCTTTGTTAAATCCTTCTGTAATGATTATAATGGGCATTCAATCTACTTCCTATTGGGACTCCACAAAAAAGAAAGTTTCTTTACTTTTGTGCTCAATACTACAGTATCAGAACACCATGTTTATCAAAAAGACTCCAACTTGACATGATAATGTTAAGAGAACCTTTAGGAAAAATAATAAAAATATCTTTAAGTCTTTATCTGAATCTCTACAAAGCTATTTTATTTTTCTTTTTGAAAATGATATAGAAAAACAGAAAAATTTCTCAGTAATTTTTTTCTTTCTGTCTGTTTTACAAATTTATCAGAAAGAATGCACCAATCATGCATTATGAAGCAAAATTGTTCAGAGAAATGCCCACAGACATCTGAATTAATGAACTAAATTTGTCAATTTCAAAATGCTAAACCTCTTGAATTTTTCAAGGAAATGAAATCTCCTGCCTGAAAATTAAAAATATATGTATATGTTCAGTTGAAACACTGACAGTTGGTATTATAAAACCTATTTTACCAATGCAGTGCAAGGACTTTTTATTAGTGTTGTATAAATCAAGTTGCTTCATAATATTATTATTCATCAGACTTGTACTCTGAGAATGTTATTCGTCCTTGAATTCAGACTGTATAAATCAATTTATACTCATGATCTTGAAGTAAACACAGTCCACATTAATCTTTTGGTTATTTGGTATTTTCTTAGCGCCCATGCAAGGAGCCTCTATACATCATATGTACTTGGTTATGACTATCTTAGCCTTTTTTCCAAATTGTTTCTCATGAGAAAAAACATCCATCTCTCTATCAGGATTATGAGGGCCTTTGGATCACGGGTTGTGTTTTGTACTCCAGTAGGATTCTCTAAAGTACATGTCACAGTTTATGCATACACTATAAATGTTTATTGTTAGTGTCCAATGATTAAAGCTGTTCCATACCATATGCTGAACTGTCTGATTATGGAAGGCCTAGGGATATAAGAATAGTTATCTGAATCAAGGTTTAGAAACATGAAATTTTGGCTTTGGAAGAGACAGTCTTATGCTTATCTCTCTCACTAGTCTGTTAGCAAATGTTACAGTGTATACCAGAGAGCCAACATTGTTTTGAGCAGAGTGAAGAATGTAAAAATGAGATATAATGAACTTGTAACTTTCAGTATAGTTCAGTCTCAGTCGTGTCCGACTCTTTGCGACCCCATGAATCGCAGCACGCCAGGCCTCCCTGGCCATCACCAACTCCCAGAGTTCACCCAAACTCGTATCCATCAAGTCCGTGATGCCATCCAGCCATCTCATCCTCTGTCGTCCCCTTTTGGTCCTGCCCCCAATCCCTTCCAGCATCAGAGTCTTTTCCAATGAGTCAGCTCTTCGCATGAGGTGGCCAAAGTATTGGAATTTCAGCTTTAGCATCATTCCTTCTAAAGAACACCCAGGACTGATCTCCCTGAATCAACAGGCCCCAATCTGCTGTGTTCTTTCATTGAAAGAATCCCCAGGTGCTGTCAGGGTTCTTGCCATGCTTGTTGGTAGTGAGAGGAGGCAGGTAGAGGCACATAAGAAATACTTTCAGTTGAGAGATTCAAAGTATTTCTTACGTATCTATACCTGCACTGACATGTATATACTACTATGTGTAAAATAGCCAGCGGGAAACAGCTATATTATTATAGGGAGCTCAGCTTGGTGCTTTATGATGACCTAGAGCCGTGGGATGGGGTGGTGGGAGGGAGGTTCAAGAGGAAAGGCATGTATGTATACATATGGCTGATTCACATTGTTGTACAGCAAAACCCAGCACAACATTGTAAAACAATTACATTCCAATTAACAAAGAAAAAAAATTTTGAGTCAATCAACTCTTGAACTCTTGATACCTGGATAGACCAAAACTATGTTTCAGTGACTTTGGGTAATGTTTACAAAGGTTAAGGAAATGTTAAATAAAGTTTAAATTTAATTATATCAGATTGAGAACAAATGAGAAAATTTGAGGTTCAAACTGTCAATTTTATGTAAACATTTGTTTTGAATTTTTCTGCCTCTTAGTTATTTAGTTGATTGTTCTAACTGTATTCTCAGTTTCAAAAAAAGGATGAAAGGGAAATGTCATTAAGACCCTTTTACTCAGTGAAGAAGAGTTCAGTGTTTAAACTTGGTTGAAACTGGCTAAAAATAAGCAAACGTTTGTGCTTTAAAATTCAATTAAGTTAAGCAAAATTTTATTGAATCTCTTCCAAATGTTAGTGTCTTAGTGGGAAAAGAACAATGATAACTAGGATGAAATTCCAGACTTCAAAAGCCTTGCATCCAAGAGAAAAGAAGGACATTCTTTTGTTCCATTCTAGGGGTCAGAGTGGGCTTCATGCAGGGCTATAAATGGGAATTCACCTGCTGTGTTTCAGGCCAACACATTTTTCCCATTAAATTGTGGAAAATCCTCAAGCAAAAGCAACTCCAAGAGTGCTACCTCAAGATTGTACCCCACAGAGATTAGTATTTCTCAGTTGAAAACTGGGAGGTAAATTGCTTTCTGTCAGCATTATTAGACCTATTTTATAACTGTTTTATGATTCTTCAGGAGGGAGGAAATGAAGACTGAAATCTTGGGGCACTTTGTATCTAAAACTTCCAGCTGCCTCTAGATTCCCTTTTAGTAAGTATTCTATGCAAAACCACTGTGTAATAGTATCCTTAATATGTCACATTGTTTTAATGGTAGCAGCTATTTCATGGCAAATTGCTGAAAAGGAAAGTACAATAGATGAAAATTCAGAATTGCTTTTATAGTCCTGGTTCATGTGCTTACCAGCTGTGTAATACTTAAGGAGCACAATAATCACACCCAATTTTCCGATGTCATAGACATACACAATAATGAATATAAAATCTTAAGTGAACTATGAAATGCTACAAATAAAGGCAATTACATTTTTAAGGTTTTAAAAAGTCCACTCAGAAAATAGAACAGTAATTTAACAATTAGTTTCTACCCTGTGTCATCCCTGACTTTGGAGAGGTTATGATTTCTTAGGGGAGAAGCACAGGGTTATGTTTACCTTATATATAAAATGTAGTGCTGTGATCAACAATACTTGCATAGATTTTTCACAGCAAGAAGCCATCCAACAAGGATTTGTAAAAGAGGTAATTTAGCCTTAGTCCAGTTTGCTAAGATATATGCCCTCACCCTGGATTATGTCAGCCTTGAGGAGGGGATTTGTTATTCAGTGACTCAGTCACCTCTGACTCTTTGCAACCCCATGGACTGCAGCATGCCAGGCTTCCCTGTCCTTCACCATCTCCCAGAGTTTGCTCAAACTCATGTCCATTGAGTCAGTGATGCCATCCAACCATCTCATCCTCTGTTGTGCCGTTCTTCTCTTGCCCTCAGTCTTTGCCAGCATCAGGATCTTTTCCAATGAGTCAGTTCTTAGCATCAGGTGGCCAAAGTATTAGCACTTCAGCTTCAGCATCAGTCCTTCCAATGAATATTCAGGGTTGATTTCCTTTAGGATTTACTGGTCTGATCTCCTTGCTGTCCAAGGAGATCAAACCAGGAAGGGATACTTTATGTATCTGAACCTACTTCTGTTTTGCAATAAGATTGTCTGATGTGTTAGGGACAACTCAAAGAACATGATTTTGAGCAAGCTCTGGGAGTTGGTGATGGACAGGGAAGCCCAGAGTGCTGCAGTCCATGGGGTCACAAAGAGTTGAACACGACTGAGCAACTGAACTGAAGTACCTTCTATAGATTAGGAATGAAATATTCAAATTATCCATTGTTATTTATATCCATAATATAATGTCCATAGTAGATTCTGGATATCTCTTAACATTAGGTTTATTATTTGAGAAGAGGTAAAGAAATGGTTGTGATGATTTGTTTCCTTAAGACTGATAATCATGGGAAGTCCCTGGTGTTCCAGTGGTTCTGAACTCTTGCTGCTGAGGGCCCCAGACTGATCCCTGGTCAGGGAACTAAAAATTCTACAAGTCATGTGGTGCAGTCAAAACAAAAAAAAAAACTGATAAACATAATGTGTCCTATCTCTCTACTTAGACAAATTTAATAAAACTATCAAATTATAATATGAAATTTCAAGCATTGTGGTTACACAATTATCAAAATATGGTGACACCTATTCATCCATGATCAAAATAGTCACTACATTTAATTACTGCTAATCTTAATGATTAATTTATTATTCCCCCAAACTAATACAACAACAACTCCTAATTTTTGATACTGTGTAGCTTGAATTATAGTGAATTCTTTGCTACCCTTCAGTGTGTTTTGAAAGCAATATTTACTGCCAGAGAGATCAATGAATATGAGATAACACTATGATGAATTAAATAGACATTTAATAAGAACCATATAAAATGAATATATATGTGGGTCCTATATTAAAAATATTCTGCATAAGTACTGTTATCTTGAAAAATACAAGAAGATTAATTCCTCTCCTTCTAATATACAAGCTTTATAATTTATTTTCTTTATAAACTAGTCTACTATATTATCAAAATAATACAGTATTCAACAGAGACACAACTTTCAACATTCCATGCCTCCTCTTATACTGGTGAGAAGCTAACATTATATAGCCACCATCACATTCAATTTTGTGTATATTTTTACTGAAGTAACATGCTAAACTTTAAAAGAAAGATAAATATTTTAATCCACTCTGCTTTGCTTTCTCTGCTTTATTATTTCATCAAAGTCACCCTTGCACTGTGAAATCCAGATGACATATCATAATGGAAAATGCCATCAATAATAGAGTATCTGGTATTTCATAGGAAAGAATAGCAAGGTATCCTAAAATTCTGAGACTGCCTTCCCGTATTTGATATGATACATGTCTACTGATGGGGCTCCTTTTTTTGCTGGATAATGTTTCTCACACACATACATACATTTTAGTATAAGAAGAATCACAAAAATTGCAATTAGTTTAAATGTTTAAAAAAACAAGCCAACTAATATTTAATTTTTAAGCTTTAATTTAATATTATGTTTAGGATACACATGCATGCATGCTCAGTCATATCTGACTCTCTGACCCCATGGACTGTAGCCAGTCAGACTCCTCTGCCCATGGGATTTCTAAGCCAAGAATACTGTAGTGGTAGCCATTTCCTTCTCCACGTGTGCTCTGCTGTACTAAGTTGCTTCAGTCCTGTCCGACTCTTTGCAACACTGTGGACCATAACCTGCCAATCTCCTCTGTCCACAGGATTCTCCAGGAAAGTATACTGGAATGGGTTGTTGTGCCCTCCGCCAGGAGATTTTCCCAACTCAAGAACTGAACCAGAGTCTTGTGTCTCCTGCGTTGGCCAGTAGATTCTTTACCACTAGCACCATCTGGGAAGCCCCAGTTATTAGGATAGACCTTAATATATTTGTTTTATTATTTTTCATAGATTTCCGGCTTTTGGTAAAAAAATTAAATAGCATTTTCCTTTGTAGGAATTATAATTCAGTTCAGTTCAGTTGCTCAGTCGTGTCCAACTCTTTGTAACCCCGTGAACTGCAGCACGTCAGACCTCCCTGTCCATCACAAACAACGGGAGCTTGCACAAACTCATGTACATCGTGTCGGTGATACCATCCATCCAACCATCTCATCCTGTCGTCTCCTCCTCCTGCCCTCAATCTTTCTCAGCATCAGGGCCTTTTCCAGTGAGTCAGTTCTTCACCTCAGGTGGCCAAAGTATTGGAGTTGTAGCTTCAATATCAGTCCTTCCAATGAAAACCCAGGACTGGTCTCCTTTAGAAGGACTGGTTGGATCTCTGCAGTCCAAGGGACTCGCAAGAGTCTTCTCCAACACCACAGTTCAAAAGCCTCAATTCTTCAGTGCTAAGCTTTCTTCACAGTCCCAATTTTCACATCCATACATGACCACTGGAAAAAGCCTTGACTAGATGGACCTTTGTTGGCAAAGTAATATCTCTGCTTTTTAATATGCTGTCTAAGTTAGTCATAACGTTCCTTTCAATGAATAATCTTTTAATTTCATGGCTGCAGTCACCATCTGCGGTGATTTGGGAGTCCAAAAAAATAAAGTCTGACACTGTTTCCCCATATATTTCCCATGAAGTGATGGGACCGGATGCCATGATCTTCGTTTTCTGAATGTTGAGCTTTAAGCCAACTTTTTCACTCTCCTCTTTGACTTTCATCAAGAGGATCTTTAGTTCTTCTTCACTTTCTCNGCCTCTGAAATTCATCACAAAAATTATTCTCTAGGATCCCCTTTACAGAGTTTTATTAAAATTCATATATATATATATATATATATGCAATATTGCATAGGAACCTAGAATGTTAGGTCCATGAATCAAGGTAAATTGGAAGTGGTCAAACAGGAGATGGCAAGAGGCATCACCATTTTAGGAATCAGAGAACTAAAATGGACTGGAATGGGTGAATTTAACTCAGATGACCATGATATCTACTACTGTGGGCAAGAATCCCTTAGAAGAAATGTAGTGGCCCTCATTTTCAACAAAAGAGTCTAAAATGAAGTACTTGGGTGCAATCTCAAAAATGACAGAATGATCTCTGTTTGCTTCCAAGGCAAACCATTCAACATCACAGTAATTGAAGTCTATGCCCCAACCACTAATGTTGAAGAAGTTGAAGTTGAACAGTTCTATGAAGACCTACAAGACCTTCTAGAACTAACACCCCAAAAAAGATGTCCTTTTCATAATTGGGGGCTGGAATGCAAAAAGAGGAAATCAAGAGATACCTGGAATAACAGACAAGTTTGGCCTCAGAGTACAAAATGAAATAGGAAAAATGTTAATCAAGTTTTTCCAAGAGAAGGCACTAGTCAGAGCCAGCACCATCTTCCAACAACATAAGAAGTGACTCTACGCATAGACATCACCAGATGGTCAACACCAAAATCAGATTGATTATATTCTTTGCAGCTAAAGATGGAGAAGCTCTACATAGTCAGCAAAACAAGACCAGGAGTTGACTGTGGCTCAAATCATGAAATCCTTATTGCAAAATTTCTGACTTAAACTGAAAAAAGTAGGGAAAACCAATAAACCATTCAGGTATGACCTAAATCACATCCCTTATGATTATACAGTGGAAGTACAAATAGATTCAAGGGACTGGATCTGATATATAGAGTGCCTTAAAACTATGACAGTGGTTCACAAAATTGCACAGGAGGCAGTGATTGAAATCATTGCCAAGAAGCAGAAAGGTAAAAAGGAAAACTGGGTGTCTGAGGAGACCTTACAAATAGCTTAGAAGACAAGTAAAAGGCAAAGGATAAAAGGAAAGATACATCTGAATAGAGTTCCAAAAATAGCAAGGAGAAATAAGAAAGCTTTCCTTAGTGACCAATGCAAAGAAATAGAGGAAAACAACAGAATGGGACAGACTAGAGATTTCTTCAAGAAAATCAGAGATATGAAGGAAACATTTCATGCAAAGATGGGCACAATAAAAGCCAGAAATTGTATCGATGTAACAGAAGAAGAGGATATTAAGACGAGGTGGCAAGAACACACAGAAGAACTTAAATTGAAGAAAGTAGGGAAAACCACCAGACCATTCAGGTCTGACCTAAATCAAATCCCTTATGATTATACAGAGAAAGTGACAAATAAACTGAAGGGATTAGATCTGATAATGTGCCTTAAAACTATGGACAATGGTTTGTAAAACTGTACAGAAGGCAGTGATCAAAACCATTCCCAAGATCTTAAATACCCAGATGACCAGGATGGTGTGACCAGCCCCCACCCACTAGAGCCAGACATTCCAGAGTGTGAAGTCAAATGGGTCTTAGGAAACACCGTATGAACAAAGCTAGTGGAGGTGGTACAATTCCGGCTGAGCTATTTCAAATCCTAGGATTTGGTGTTTCCTAAGGCCCATTTGACTTCACACTCTGGAATGTCTGGCTCTAGTGGGTGGGGGCTGGTCACACCATCCTGGTCATCTGGGTATTTAAGATCTTGGGAATGGTTTTGATCACTGCCTTCTGTACAGTTTTACAAACCATTGTCCATAGTTTTAAGGCACATTATCAGATCTAATCCCTTCAGTTTATTTGTCACTTTCTCTGTATAATCATAAGGGATTTGATTTAGGTCAGACCTGAATGGTCTGGTGGTTTTCCCTACTTTCTTCAATTTAAGTTCTTCTGTGTGTTCTTGCCACCTCGTCTTAATATCCTCTTCTTCTGTTACATCGATACAATTTCTGGCTTTTATTGTGCCCATCTTTGCATGAAATGTTTCCTTCATATCTCTGATTTTCTTGAAGAAATCTCTAGTCTGTCCCATTCTGTTGTTTTCCTCTATTTCTTTGCATTGGTCACTAAGGAAAGCTTTCTTATTTCTCCTTGCTATTTTTGGAACTCTATTCAGATGTATCTTTCCTTTTATCCTTTGCCTTTTACTTGTCTTCTAAGCTATTTGTAAGGTCTCCTCAGACACCCAGTTTTCCTTTTTACCTTTCTGCTTCTTGGCAATGATTTCAATCACTGCCTCCTGTGCAATTTTGTGAACCACTGTCATAGTTTTAAGGCACTCTATATATCAGATCCAGTCCCTTGAATCTATTTGTACTTCCACTGTATAATCATAAGGGATGTGATTTAGGTCATACCTGAATGGTTTATTGGTTTTCCCTACTTTTTTCAGTTTAAGTCAGAAATTTTGCATAAGGATTTCATGATTTGAGCCACAGTCAACTCCTGGTCTTGTTTTGCTGACTATGTAGAGCTTCTCCATCTTTAGCTGCAAAGAATATAATCAATCTGATTTTGGTGTTGACCATCTGGTGATGTCTATGCGTAGAGTCACTTCTTATGTTGTTGGAAGATGGTGCTGGCTCTGACTAGTGCCTTCTCTTGGAAAAACTCGATTAACATTTTTCCTATTTCATTTTGTACTCTGAGGCCAAACTTGTCTGTTATTCCAGGTATCTCTTGATTTCCTCTTTTTGCATTCCAGCCCCCAATTATGAAAAGGACATCTTTTTTGGGGTGTTAGTTCTAGAAGGTCTTGTAGGTCTTCATAGAACTGTTCAACTTCAACTTCTTCAACATTAGTGGTTGGGGCATAGACTTCAATTACTGTGATGTTGAATGGTTTGCCTTGGAAGCAAACAGAGATCATTCTGTCATTTTTGAGATTGCACCCAAGTACTTCATTTTAGACTCTTTTGTTGAAAATGAGGGCCACTACATTTCTTCTAAGGGATTCTTGCCCACAGTAGTAGATATCATGGTCATCTGAGTTAAATTCACCCATTCCAGTCCATTTTAGTTCTCTGATTCCTAAAATGGTGATGCCTCTTGCCATCTCCTGTTTGACCACTTCCAATTTACCTTGATTCATGGACCTAACATTCTAGGTTCCTATGCAATATTGCATATATATATATATATATATATGAATTTTAATAAAACTCTGTAAAGGGGATCCTAGAGAATAATTTTTGTGATGAATTTCAGAGGCTGTAGTGGAAAGTTAAGATATTCTGAAGACTTGAGTTCAGATAACAGACATCTACATCATATGTATTAAGATATGACTTTTCAAACTCCCCCAAATAAAGATGATATTAGAAACCTTATCTAGGACAAAATCTTTTTGTATGATGTAGTCCTAGATCTTGCCTGGAGATAAATTAAATTTCATGATAAAAAGCTTAAACAAATATGTAATGAATTATACTGGAATAAAACTTATTTTAGGAAACTGCTCACCTAATTGATTCTTAGTTGATTCTGAAACAGACTAAATATCTTTTAAAATGCATTCACTTCTTTTTGCATGTGGTTTAACAATGACTACTAAATAATTGTTCTGTTTTTCCTGACACCAAAAATGAATCTTTGGTCTGTCAGTATTTTTTTCATTTATTTTTTTCATTTGTAGAGCAGTGTAGCAAAATGGAGAAGCAGTTACAGAGGTTTCTCATATTGCCCTGCCCCCAAACAAGCATGCTGCTGCTGCTGCTACTTTATTCAAACTTTCAATCAGAAATCTTTACCTTGCCTTCAGTAAATTTTAGATGATATATTATTGTACTGTTATTAGCCAACTATTATGAAAGAAATCACAAATAGATTACATTAAAAATTGAACATCAATTTGATCTGTATAATATATTTGAAATGTTTATTTCCAATTAACTCATAAATGTTTACAAGAAATCAGTAGTTGACCTTGCTCAGTGACTTAAACCCTTATTTTAAGCCCAGAAATGGACACCTTTATTTAGCATGAGTTTGGAAATCACAGGGCACTCCAAGGCCCTTTGCTTTGGGGACCTTCAGGACGATTACACTGGTTTCAAAAAATAACGAGCTCTCTATAAGGCTGACTACGAAAACTTATCTGTCATTCTGACATGTTAGAAGAAATCTACTGGAAATGTTGGTGGCAAGAACATGAAATGGACTTGTTGAGATAAAAGATATCCAAAAGGAGATACATTTAAAGACATCCCATTAATCAAATTGACAGTGGAAAAGCCCATATAGAGAGGAAAAAAAGTACAGATGTCTTAAAAAGTACAGATGTCTTACTAAACCATGGCTCATTAGTTTTTCCTTTTCCCCCTTTCATTCTCTATATTTTCCATTAGAATGTTTCTGAATATAGTCAGTTTCACATGAATGATTTAAAGCTTGGCAGTCACATTACATAGCAATTTGTTTTAGTAGTATAAATATTTTTTTTTTAATTCAGTGTTAATCTTGAGATTCAAATTTTTTCTAATCTAAGATGAAAATAGGATATAACAATATTAGATGGGATATCTGAATGTTTCCACACATGTTAAAAAGTACAGATGTCTTACTAAACCATGGCTCATTAGTTTTTCCTTTTCCCCCTTTCATTCTCTATATTTTCCATTAGAATGTTTCTGAATATAGTCAGTTTCACATGAATGATTTAAAGCTTGGCAGTCACATTACATAGCAATTTGTTTTAGTAGTATAAATATTTTTTTTTTAATTCAGTGTTAATCTTGAGATTCAAATTTTTTCTAATCTAAGATGAAATAGGATATAACAATATTAGATGGGATATCTGAATGTTTCCACACATGTGGAGTTCAAAGTGTTAATGAGCCACATGCATTGCAAAGTGTCCTAACAAATGTTAGTAAAAGTGCTGACTTTGACATTTGCAGTAACTAAAGTTTAAACATGGTATCATTTTTAAAAGATCTTTAAAAACCTTAAATTTTAAAAGTTTTATTTTAATATCATATAAACCATAAAACTATATAAATATGTAGTACAATTACATATAATAATTTAACAAGCATAACTCATGAAGTGTGAATGTTTCTTTTTTCCCCACTATGACTTTAGATTTTGTAGTTCCAGTTCTTCCCATAACTAGATAAAAAGACTGCTTTGTCTTCTCTTGTGAATATTAAGTGCAAGAAAATTCTTTGACCACTGGCTCACAGAAAACTGATTCTATTGGGAACTTAATGTGTCTGATCCAGTGCAATAGTGATACAAATTCAAATTCCATTTCAGTCTCCACTTTTTGAGCTGAAGTCAAGCTGTAATGAGACAGAGCTGGCAAGATCAGGCTCTTCTAACTCTTTGTCAGTTCCAGTCTCTCTATTCATTTAGCCATGACTTCTGAGCCTTGAAAAGGAAGGGAAGGGCTGGTGATAGTTGTACCTATCTGGCAGTGTTCTGGTATTATCCTTTTCTGAAGCTGGTAGAGTCTCATCAGGTGCTTTCCTTTTTCTTATGCAAGTGTCTGCCATCCCCAGTTTCAGTGCATTGATCAAGCATAGTTTTCAACCATAGTTTCACTGTTTCCCTTGATTCTTTAGTTGTTCTTCAGGGTCTGTGCATCCAGTATCAAATTCAGCTTATTTTTCCTAAGTTTTTTTTTTTGCTTTTGTCTGGTTATCTATCCTCAAGTATCCAGTATAATCCAAAAATCCAACACTAATCTTTTTTTCTAATTAAGACCCAATTTGCTTTTATTTCCAGTATTCTGGGAGGTGGATCATAGAGGATCCTGCTGTGATTTATGTCAGAGAGTGTTTTGCCTATGTTCTCCTCTAGGAGTTTTATAGTTTCTTGTCTTACGTTTAGATCTTTAATCCATTTTGAGTTTATTTTTGTGTATGGTGTTAGAAAGTGATCTAATTTCATTCTTTTACAAGTGGTTGATCAGTTTTCCCAGCACCACTTGTTAAAAAGATTGTCTTTAATCCACTGTATATTCTTGCCTCCTTTGTCGAAGATAAGCTGTCCATAGGTGTGTGGATTTATCTCTGGGCTTTCTGTTTTGTTCCATTGATCTATATTTCTGTCTTTGTGCCAGTACCATACTGTCTTGATGACTGTGGCTTTGTAGTAAAGCCTGAAGTCAGGCAGGTTGATTCCTCCAGTTCCATTCTTCTTTCTCAAGATGGCTTTGGCTATTCGAGGTTTTTTGTGTTTCCATACAAATTGTGAAATTATTTGTT